>CM034314.1:66795154-67395154 GCA_019925795.1 Dendrobium chrysotoxum
GGGGCAAAACATCTCAATCCACTATTCCTGGAAAAGCCGGAGTCGGTCTAGTCTTCATAACAACCGGATAAGGGAATGATGCACTTTTCCTACCATTTATCAGAACTTGCACGAACAACGAAGCTGAGTACGAAGCTTTGATAAATGGTTTGGAACTTGCAATCCTAATGGAGATTAAAGAGATTAAGATCTATGGTGACTCTCTAACTGGTGATCAACCAAGTTGCAGGGACCTATAAGGTTTTGAATCCTAAACTCCTGAAATATCACCAAGACACAATGCACCTACTAGAGAAAATTCGCGTTGTAACTATGTAATAGGGTTCCTCGTGGAAGCAATTCCTCCGTGGATGCCCTAGCAAAGCTTACAAAGGAATTTGCTTGCCAGAAGAAGATTTCATCCCAATAGAAGTTCAGGGTCGTCAAGTCCTGTCCCCTGTAGACATGGAATACCTCAACAATCAATCTTCCCAGGTCCTTTCTACGTCTTCAATAGTTGATGAAGAAGATGATTGGAGATAAATGATAATTAAATATCTGTAGGAGGCAAGCTTCCCATGACAGGTCTCTTGCAATCAAATTAAGAAACGTGCCTATCATACGCACTAGTCAATGATACGTTGTACCGACGATGGTTCGATCAGATGTGGCTCCGTTATTTAGACAAACGAGAGGCCTGAAGATCATTAACGAAAGTCCATGCTGGACTGTGTAGTGCTCATCAATCGGGTCCTAAGATGAAAATGAAAATTAAAAGACTTGGTTACTACTGGCCTACGATGATTGACGATTGCATGAAAATTGCAAAATGTTGTATCAATACCAAGTTCATGGTGTGGTTTTACATCAGCCGCCTAATGTGTTGCATCCTACGATAGCCTCGTGGCCCTTCGAAAGTTGGGGCACGGATATCATCGGGCCAATTGACCCTCCTTCTTCAAGGGTCATCGCTTCATCTTAGCATCGACTGATTACTTTTCAAAGTGGGCAGAAGCAGTCCACTAAGAAATGTAACATTACACCATGAAATGAAATTCTTCATGACCATATCGTATATCGATTCGGCGTGCCTCGCAGAATCATATCCGATAATGGGTCCGCTTTCAAGTCTATAAAAATTAATAACTTTGCAAGTCGCCACGGTATTGATTGGAGATACTCAACGATCTATTACCCACGGGCCAATGGATTGACTGAGGCCTTCAATAAAACCCTGGTACAAATCATCAAAAAGACCCTGAATGATAATAAACGTCAGTGGGATGAGAGGTTGGTGGAAGCTCTGTGGGCCTACAGGACACATATCGAACCCCGACCCAATCCACACCGTTTGCACTAGTGTATGGGTCCGAGGCCGTACTCCCTCTGGAAATTCAAATCCCTTCGCTCAGAACTGCAGTCCAGAATCAGATCACAACAGAACAGAATGCACAACTCCGACTTGAAGAACTTGAGGTCTTGAAGAACGTCGTCTCAAGCCCAGCAAAATCTAGAACTTTATAAAGCCAGAATGGTTCAAGCTCATGATAAGTTAGTGCGACCTAGAACCTTCCGAGTAGGCGACTTGGTCTTGGTTCTTCGGAGGCCTATCTTAGCCCACCGAAAGCTCGGTGAAAGTTTGAACCAACCTGGGAAGGACCCAATCGTAGTGAAAACAGTCTACGAAGGAGGCTCGTATCAGCTAGTGGATTGTAAAGGAGATCACCCAATGCTTCCTGTAAACGGGCGATTCCTGAAAAAATACTATGCTTGATGTAGCTCGAATTTGAATCAATAAAATTTTCAAATTTTGAATCTATTCAGCTCAATTTTGTCCAAGTTTTTCAAAATCCGAAATCAAATTCAAGATGAATCAAAATCAAACCAACTTTCAAATTCAAATTCAAGTTCAAAAATCATTCAAATCTCAAGTTCCAGAATTCAAATCTGATCTTCTGTATAGAGCAAGTTCCTCTATATACGTCACCTTGACTCGATCCTCTGTGTGAAGCAAGTTTCCTTCACATATGATCATCTTGACCTGATCCTCTGTATGGAGCAAGTTTCCTCTAAATAAGATCATCTTGACCCGATCCTCTGTATAGAGCAAGTTTCCTCTATATACGATCATCCAGACTCGATCCTCTATGTAGAGCAAGCTTCCTCTACACATGATCACTCCAGACCTGATCCTCTATATAGAGCAAGTTTTCTCTATATACGATCATCCAGACCAGATCCTCTATGTAAAGCAAGTTTCCTTTACATACGATCACTCCAGACCGATTCTGTGTGAAGCAATGCTTCCTTCTCACAGAATCTTCCAGTTTTCTTTTCCTTAAGGACAGATGTGAGTCATCGTGCTTTCTATCCTTAGGATTGGATCTGCTAGTGGTGGAGTACGCCCTTCGTGGCACCATCCTAGCTTCTTCCATTTTCTTTTCCTTAAGGACAGATGTGAGTCATCGTGCTTTCTTTCCTTAGGATTAGATCCTCTAGTGACAGAGTACGCCCTCTGTGGCACCATCTTAGGTTCAAAATCTAGATCCGACCGTCTGTGGGAGGCAATGCTTCTTTCCCTTAGGGTCCTCCAATCTTCTCTTCCTTAAGGACAGATGTGAGTCATCGTGCTTTCTCTCCTTGGGATTAGATCTACTAGTGATGGATAACGCCCTCTGCGGCACCATTCTAGTTTCAAATTCAAATTTTTAAATCTGACCTCCTATAGGAAGCAATACTATCTTCCTATGAGATCATCCAGTTCTCTTTTCTCAGAGTAAGTATTCTCCTTCTCTTTGGATTAAATTCCCCAGTGATGGAATAAGTCCCCTGTGGCACCGTCCTGGATTCAACTCCAATTTCGAAAATCAAATTTTCTTCTCCTTAAGGTTAGGATCTCCTTCCCTTAGGATTAGACTCCCCAGTGATGGAGTAAGTCCTCTATGGCACCGTCCTGGGTTTAATTCTAAAATCCAGTTCTCTTTTCCTTAGGGCAGGTTCTTATTCCTTCCCTTGGAATTAGACTCCACAGTGATGGAGTAAGTCCTTTATGGCACCGTCCTGGGTTTAATTCTAAAATCTAGTTCTCTCTTCCTTAGGTTAAGTTTTTCTTCTTCTCTTAGGATTAGATCTACTAGTGGCAGAGTACGCCCCTTGTGGCACTACCCTAGTATCAAAATTCAAACTTGATCCACTATAGTTAGGAGTTCTTCCTTTCTATACGATCATCCAGGCCTTCTTTTCCTTAGGGATAGGTTTTTTTCCTTCTCCTAGGACTAGATCTACTAGTGGTAGAGTACGCTGTCCCCAGCACTACCCTAGTATCATTTCAAATTTAATTTTCTAAGGTTAGGATTTCCTTTCCCTTAGAATCAAATCTAGATTTAATCCTTCTTTTCCATAGGATCTGTTAGACCCTAGGATTCCTTTAAATTCTTCCAGTTCCTAGGATCTACTCTTAACCCTAGGATTCTCCTAGATCTATCTAGAGCTTAGGATTCTTCTAGATCCTAAGACTATTTTAGATTCCAGGCCCTAGGACTTCCAGACCCAAAGATCCTCCTAGAAATCAAACTTAGGATCTACTCTAGATCTAAGATCCTTCTAGATCTTGATCTTAGGATTCTTCTAGATTATAGGATTCTTCCAGTCCCCAGATCCTAGGATTTCCCTAGGACTTCTAGATTCTATATCTTCCCAGACTTAGTCCTAGGATCTATTCTAGACCCTAGGATTCCCTTAAGCTGATTGGACCCTAGGACCTATTCTAAATCCTAGGATTCCTCTAAATCAATCCAAGCTTCAATTCAATCTAAACTTAATTCAAATCCTATCATTCAAGCTCAAAATCCAATTCAAAACCAGATTTTCAGATTCGAATCCAAGGCCAAAGGTCTAAGTCCTGAAAGCCTTTTCCAGCAAATTTTTGAACACCTCAAAACCCCTATCAATTGACCTCTAATTCAGGATCTATCAGTTCCACATTGATGTGACATGTCTATAGAGGCAACCCTCCAAATTGAGCTCATTATGAGGTCTCTAACCCCAGAAACTGAATTGAAATCCAAAGGCTGTAAAACCTTCAAATATTTATAGTCCATGCCACTGGACCTACCCCTAGTGGATTTTGACCCTGGAGCTTTCTTCAAAACCTCCAATCACCCCAGACCCTTGATTATGACCCATTGAGCAATAAACTATATTTTGTTGGACTCAATTTGACCCCCAGTTGACCAGGGGTCAAAATGACCAAAATGCCCCTATGGGGTGTGAATAGTCACTTTGGTCAAATGAGCTCCAAATCAAATGCAGTCACTTCCAGCAAATTTCAAATGTCAAACCAAATCCACTGAACCCAGAACCAGCCCCTGGGTCAACCTGGTTGACAACTCAACCTAGTTGACCTAGAAGGCCCCTTTAGGGTCAAGATAGGTCATTTTGACCAAATGACCTCCTCTGACCTCGGGACACCTCCATTGGTCTCCAAATGTCATTTCAAATCTGTTGAACCCATTTCCAGACCCTGGACCTACTGGTTGACCAGTCAACCAGGGTTGACCTAAAAGGCCCATTAAGGGCCCAAATAGGTCATTTTGACCAAACAACCTCTCCAGACCTTGAGACCACCACCAGTTAGACTCAGAATATTATTCTGAACTGGTTGGACCCAATCCTCGACCTGGGTCAACCTGGTTGACCAAGTCAACCTAGTTGACCTATTAGGCCCATTAAGAGCCTAAAAGGTCATTTGACCTAGATGACCCATTTAAACCCTGAAATCACCTCCATAGACCCCATTCATCATTTCAAACCATTCCAGTTCAAACCCTAACCTGGGTCAACTTGGTTGACCAAGTCAACAGTTGACCTATTAAGCCAATTAAGGGTTCAAATAGGTGATTTGACCCAAATGACCTATTAAACCCTCAAACCACTTCTACCAGACTTTAAACCTCATTTGATCATTCCAGCCCAAACTCTGACTTTAGGTCAACCAGGTTGACCAGTTCAAACCCTTAAGCTTCTCTATTTTTAAATCAAGTCTTAAATGCAGTCAAAACTCCTTCAAGCTTCTTTGATCAACTCCCCCTAGTGATGTGGACTTGACTGGACATCATATCCTAGTCATTAGTTGACTTGGTCAACTAGATCCATATCTGGTCAAACCTAGTCAACTTAAGCTCATTCACTATATACACTCAAACCCAACTTAAGCAAATTATTCAAACCCCATCAAATCCCATTCAAACCTCTCTAATCACTCTTCTCAATGATTCAAACTTGATGGGACCCTTGACCAAGTCACTAGTTGACTTGGTCAACTAAACTAAGTTTAGTCAAATCTAGTCTATTTGGATTAAATCAACTCACTCCATCAAAGCACTACTGTCAAGCCATTAGATTCATTTCAAATCATGCCCTTGGTATGTCCTAATGCTTGGCCCATCAAATCTTAGGAATTTTGACCAAAGTCAACATATTAATTTTGGTCAAACTCCTAAATCTTTAATCAAATACCCATATATTTTAAATCAAGCTCTCAAATGTCTCTTAAGCAGCTCCCAAGACCTCCCTTAGTCCACCTCAGCAGTACCCTTGACTGTTTGACCAGTCAATATGGTCAACAAGTCAAGTGAATGGATTGAATGTGGTCAAAACACCTCTTGAACTTAATCTATTCCATTTAAACCCCTCTAACCCACCACTCCAGCTCTCAAACTCCCTCTCATGCCACCTAAGCTGCCATGTGGCATGGGGACCAGTCAAATGGTCAAACCAAGGGTTCAAATGGGTCAAAGATGGTCAAAACCCATCTTAAGCCTAATCCCCTTTTCCCTAAACCTTTCCAGCTGCTTGAAACCACTCTAGAACTTTCCTAGGACTACCCCCAGCCTTCAGATCAAGATCTAATGGCTTGGATCATTCACATGCTTGCAAAAGGACAAAAACCCCTTTCCAACTAGGATGTACCTTTGTCCTTGATTCCCCTTGCTCCCACAACCCCTTGGACACTTGGCAGCCATCAGAGAGTCCATGCAATTAATCTTAGCCCTCCATTCAATCTGGAATGGATTGAATAGGGCAAAACCTCCTAAGGAGGTATCATTCTCAATCCCTCAATCTCTCTCCACTCAAGCCCTCCCAGAGCACCATCTCAATTCGTTCGAGTTCCTAGCAGTCTTCTAAAGACTTTCCAAGGTCAAATCCTCCGGTCAGTGATCGCCGGCGGCAAGCCTCCGACCTCACCATCTTTGAATCCGTCCAAGTCTTCTACAGCTTGATCGTAGCTCCTTCGACCGTGACATCAACTAGAGAAAGTTGCGTGGACAGTCTACAAATTCAGAGAGACCTTAAAATTCAAAATCGGACGGTTAGATCTCTCAAATTCTTCAACCTAGCTTACACACTTAGAGCTAAATAACTTTTAAAAAGCGCTTTCAAGCGAAACAAACACGTCCACATTAATTTTGTTCACTATTTTAATCTTTGTTTAAAATTTCAATTAAAATGATGGCTTAATCTCGAAGAATGAATTAATTTTCCATTTGAGGGTTCAGTTTACTCAGGTTTTGAACTGCATGTAACCATGAGCGTTGATCTGATAATCAAGGGTCATGATTCAGCCTTACCGCGGTTGATTCGAACCGTGCAGCGCCTCCCGCGGTTCAGATTTTCGTCCGGCGTCATCTGGATCGTTAATCCCAAACCGCAGGGATCGGACGGCTGCCGCGACGTGCTGACTCACTTAAGTCAAAAGCGTGTGGGGCCACCGTCGCCCAATGATTAGCATTAAATGCCCGCCGCCGCACAGTTTTGACCAGCCAACCATATGCTTCCATGCAATCTCCCGCCATCAAATTAAGTATTAATTAATCTGAATTAATTTCTTAATTTTCTTTTTAATCAGAAAACTTCTAAAATTAATTAAAAATTCATATAAATTCAAAAATTTAAGTATAAGATATCAAACTGTTCATAATTTTAAGAACTTTAATTTAAAATTAATTTTAATTTAAAATATTCTATATATTTTAAATTATCTTAAATATTAAATATTTCTTTTTTTAATGAATATTTAATTATAAATAATCAAATTATCTTTTAAAATTTGAATTATTATTTTAAAACATTTTGAAAGCTTCAGATAAAATATCTGGAATATTTTATTTTTAAAATTATATTTTAATTCAAATATTTTCATCAAATAAGTTGAATATTTTTAATATCTAATATCTCATTAATATTAAGTAAAATATTCTTTGGTATTGTAATTAACATCAAGTAAAGTATTCTCTGATATTTAAATATTTTAATTATTTTGAAATTTACATCTTATTTTACTTTAAATAACTTAATTTATTTAATCATTTTAATATCTAACTAATATTTAATTAATTATTTTCAAAATTAAATTTCCAAAATATTTCCAAATAAATGAAAGGATCTCTCATTTGAAAATTAAATTTATTTTAACAATATTTTGAGTATTTTAAACTTTAAATTTATATTTATATATATATAAATTCATATATGTATATATTCATTTTTAAAAATTTATTTTAAAATTGTACACTTTTAAGTTCTAAAGTTTGAGAGATCCCTTGAAATTTTGAACATAGTTTAAGCTTGATTGAATAGAATTCATGTGGGGTAATGATTAATCAATGAATAATTATTTGGTTAATTATTCATTGATTAATCTTTCAAATAATCAAATTTTAACTTGCGTTACATGTTTAGGATATACACACACCACTTAGATTTAAGGCTCTCTTAGATCTAGGATTGATTGTTTGATGTGTGCATTTGCATGTTATGTCAAGGGTTAGTGGAACATGGATTTGAACCCATTTAATTTAGTGACATTGTTAAGGACAATAATTAAGGATTTTGCTTAGAGAACTTAGCATAATTCTAATAATTAGGATATACTTCCTATTGACTTGAAACTCAAACCATTTGAACATAGTGACACATAATACCTTAAGAAAAATACCCACTGAATTTTGAAGTCATTAAGCCCCTTAATTAACCTAATCAAAATTAAACCTTCATTAAGCCTTAAAACCTTCCAAAAATTATAATAAATCAAATTTAAATCCAAAAATTACACACAATATCTCAAACTGACCAGAATTGAATCCTTAGCATATGAAAAATAAAAGCCCCTTGACTGGACTTCAAAATTAAGTTTAATTTAAATTTAATTAAATTTTAATATTTAATTAATTTAATTAATTAAAGATAATTAAAAATTCCAAAAAATTTCTAAACACTTGGAGATCACTCCTTAGGTCATTCCTGACCTTTGGAGTTGATTTCAAGGAGTTTGGAGGTCATTTGGATCCAAATCACAAAAGGGCTTTAATTAAACAATTTAAATAATTCCTTAAAGACTCAAAACTTCAAAAATTCATAACTAATTCAAATAAACTCTAAATTGAGCAAACTCAAAGGCATACAACTCATAATAAGGTCTAATATTTATTAAAAATATTAAGTTTCCATAAATCAATCAAATTTGAAAAAGTCAACTTTTGGTCAAACTTAGTTCAAATCAAGTCAAAACTTCAAATCTTCATAATAAAATCTAGAAAAATCCAATTTCAGTGTACTTACTGTCTAATTGATCGTATTAAGGTCTAGTATTTTAATAAAATATTAACTTTCCAGAAAACACTTTAAATCAAAAAAATCAATTTTTGACCCTTGAATTAAATCATTAAAATAATCAAAAAAATTCCAAAATTCAACATATCATTCAAAATTCTAGAAAATATTAATTCAAACTTAAAACCAGCAACCAACCAATTCTAATTAAAATTTTAATCAACTTTCAACCTTAATCAAACTCAAATCACTTAATTATATCGGGTACCACTAGGTAACCCAGGCCTACGAGGCTATTAAATTAGCCCCAAGGAAGGTGAAATAAACTTCACGGCCTCAGTGTGAAACAAAGGTGGTATCCAACAAACAATTAAAATCAAGTTTAAAATCAATTTCAAGTCATTAATTTTTAAATTCAAATTAAATCTTCCCTTAAACATTCAACCAACTTGAACCTCAAACAACTTCAATCAAGTGCCTATCTAGGACATATCAAAACCACATAGCCTCCTACACACACTTTAGATGGTTTGCTAGGACAACCAACTCTAGTCTTAGGCTAGGCCGGTGTTTACTTTTCTGCTGTGTGCCAGATTTTTGAGCTTTTATTGCATGTTGTTTGCTAATGATAGAATTGATGTGATTGTCTATTTACTTTCTGCATTCTATAATTTGATTGATTGTACGTTAGACCTACCCTTAGGTTAGGAACGATTTGTACTAATCTAATCTTATGCAGGTGGCCATGCTCATACAGGGCATAAATTAAAGGGGGCAAAAATCATAAATATTAAAATTGTATAGGTGCTAAGCATGCTTAAGTCCCCCTTTAAAATTAAAAGAGCATGGCCAAGTGTGGCTGTGATTGAGCATTTTAATTTCAAATATATAACTGCTTGGGATGTCAAATATAAACTGCTGATTATTAGGATAACCCTGCAGGTTGTTGAGTCTAGATTTTTAATTTCAATTGATGTAATTTGATTTAAATTGAGTTGTAATGTTTAAAGTGATTTGAGATTGAGATGCTTAAACATCCAATTTAGAATTCAAAGAGGAAGGAACATCCGTTAGGGGAGAGTTCCTATCCATTTGGAGATCCAAATTAGGATGAATTTCAAATATCCAAAGAGAAAAGATAACACCCCTAATCAGGGGGAGTTTCTTTTCATTTGGGTATCCAGACCCGACGATCCAAGGAGTTCCAAGAAGACGAAGAAGTGAAGAACGAGAAGAATCTCAAATCTCAAATTCACTTGAGTGTTAGGAGTAGAATCCAGGTTGTAGTCAGTGGTACCCGGCCACTTTACTTTCCTGCAGACCCTAGGTTGTATAATTAAGTGGCACTTGCCACATGGACTTTCAGTTTGAGCATTTATTTAATTAATTTAATTATTTAATTGATTTGATTAATGTGTTTATTGCGATTAAGGACCCGCATAGTAGTTTATTTGAAGCTTATTGCATCTCGATTTTGTTTTAGCCTGGAACCCGATCGGAGGCTCGTGAGGGTACGGTCATTAACTATTTCTATTTAAACAAAATAAAAAAATTTAAGCTCAGATAGAAACTCTAACGCTCTTAAGAAGTAAGCCCAGACTCGCCGGGAGTTTTTCATGCATACATATTGACTTTTCTCATCCGTGTTAGGCACCTCCCCGCCTGTGGGTTTTGGCAGACCACCTGACCTATTAGGGTGCAGTTCTATCCAAGGGGATGTTGTGCAATCTCTAGGGTAAAACCTATTTTTAAGCCTATTTTAAAACTGCTTCATTTTGATTTAAGCATTTCATCGAGTCAACTAGCTTGCATCGCATTAGTAACGAATTAAAATTGAGTCTAAATCTTTAATTGCATTTCCAGCTTAAGCATTTAACCCAACATATGTTAAGGGGTCAATTAGGATTTGCTCTAGATGTCGACCCCAATTCTTTAAACCAATCTTAATTAATGTCCCTAACCACTCTATATTTAAAAGACTTTGACTCATGGTTTTTAAAAGCGTTTAGGTGGTTTAGCTGGCTCCCCAATCCAGGCCGGGATAAGTCCAGATTGCATTGCACTAGCTAGGTTCTGGGTCACTGATTCGTAATACCCATTTTAGACTTAGGTTCTGAGGCAAATCTCTAATCTTAAGACTTCAACTTTTCGGGAATCTAATTCCCACTTTCTAATAAAATTGACCACTCAAACCTAAATCTCTTTCAATCAAATTCAAACCCAACACTTAGGATAGTTTGAGGTGTTTCTGGAGTAATTCAGAATCTCAAAACACCTCCTATTCCTCTTCCTTTGACTCCATAAAGAACTATTCAATCTTGAACCATTCCCACTTGAAATTCAAGTCCTTAACCTCCTTTGACATCAATCTTTGAATTCTTAAATGAAATTCGTATCGCTATTTTAATCGAGAGTATTCGTAGGAAATTTTTTGGTTTCCTACGATGTAATTAACTACGAGGGCTTGCGCTCATAGGAGATTTAGAAACCCAGACCAGATTTCAAAATCAAATTTTCAAAACCCTTAATTAATTATCTTTGGGAAATTCAAACCTAATTATCATTATCGTTATTTTCAAATGATCGATAACAGACGATATCTTCTTTCTTTGGAAAGATATATCGTATTATTATTGTAACTTTGATTATGAAATTAGTGATCTCCTTACTAGATTATTGTAGTTAAACATTGGATTAAACACTATTTTGATTCTTCAGGATCATATATTGTTTCTCCTTGAGTTTAACTACGATAATCAGAGTAAATGAAAATTTATAATCTGAACCTATTAGGGAATGAATGTTCACCTTTCGAGGTGATATATCATTCATAATAAGTGTTCGATTTTAAATATTTAAATTCTAAAAATTAAATATTTCCCAAAGAAAATTAAACACTTTTTCAAAACAATATTTTTTTCAATCAAACAACAGGTTTGGGTCAACCTGAGCCCCCTTATTGATCCAAGATTCACCGTCTCTAATTGAGCTCACCCTTGAGCTCGCTCGACCCCCAGCAACCTTTCTAGATCAGCCTAACCCTATCCCTGGCCGGTGTGGAGGTTCCAGCTCCAGTGGTCTCCTCCATTTTGGGCCTCATCCAAAGGCTTCCAGAGCCTAGGCTTCACCGCCGTGAGCTCATGAGCTCTTGGGATGAGCCACCTTTCCACCTAGAGGGCCATCCAACAGCTTTCCCAAGTTATCCCATCTGTCTATGGCCGCGGGAGACGCTTGAACTGGACACCCTCTCCCAATCCTTGGGATTCGCACATAAGCTTTCAAAAATCTTCCCTAGAGCTCCTAGAGTATGTAACAGCCATCCCCCAGTCTCCTAGCCCTTTTTAGTGACACGTCGAGCGAACTCCAATGAACTTAATGCACGGTCCACTCGAAGTCCTACCTTCGGCGATCCTCAGTCTCAATGTCTAAAGGAAACCTGCTCGCCTTCATCCCCTGAAGCTTCCTAATATAGAAGCTCATTCATTGAGGCCTTCTCTATGTAAAAACGCCTTCCCCAAGCTCCTAGATAGGTAGTTGCGGTCAAGTGTGAAGAGAACTTTCAATCCAATGGATTTCCATCGTTGGATTGAAAGCTCTGATTGCCTTAATCCTCCCTGTGAATTTTGGGAGAGTTCACCAGCAAGATCTCTCGGATCACACTAGGAGAACGCTACGGCTTTCGGGTTTGTACGGGAGCTTGAAGACATAATCCTAACTGTTGATCTCGATCAATGGCTCAGATAAGATCCCGCATTCTAGGAGTGGGTTTAATCCCATCCATCCGATCTGCCATCAGATGGTCATGATTAATCCTGGCATTATCCCGTCAGCTGGCAATCACTGGGTAGCCAGTCAGAAGGCGCTGCGTGGAAAGTATACGGCTGACTGGGTAATGAGGGATTTAATTTCACATAAATTTGAGGAAAACTTCAAAAAATCATATCTCCCCTCCAAACTTTACCATTTTAGGTGTTCTTAGGCTCGTTGGAAAGATCTCCGGGAGATATACAAAAGCCTTATAATCCAAAGTCCTAATTGTATTTGCATTAAGATTAATTTAAATTTGAATGTTTTTACTATTATTGCATTTATGTGTTCAATTGAAGTACCATGGCTTGGGATCTTGGGAGAGTTAATTTGGACATGTTCCTGACATGTCCAAATTTTCCCTCCTTTATTTGAGGTGTTTAAGGCTTGTTCATGCCAATTTGGGTTCAAGGGTCATGGTTTGACCCTTGAATTTAATTGGAGCTATGATCTCACCAATGAGAATTAGGGTATGTGTCATGGTGTGATGCTAGTGCTTAGCATAGGGAGTGTAGAGCCAATGATTTTACCCCAATCAGAACCTAGGGTAGATCCCTGGGATTTTTCTAAGGTGACTTAGGGTCACCTTAAGTGGCTTGGTTAGACTAATAGAGAGCTTCATTTGGGCTCAAATTTAGTGTGTGTGGGCCTTGAGGTCAGGTGACCTTATGGTCCAAATTTCATTAAATTTGGTGTTCATTTGGTCCACCAATTAGAAGCCTCAAAATCCCTCCCTTGAATTGACCTAGAACCCTAAATAATTCACTAAAAATTCATATTAAACCTAAAATTTCATACAAGGACTCTAACTGACCCTAATTGAATTCTCAACTCATAAAAAGTAAAAAACCCCATTAAAAAACCCTTGATTTTACCTCAACTTAATTTTCAAGCTAAATCAACAATTAATTCAAATAATTAATTAGAAAAAAAATAAAAGTTCTAAATAATTTCGAAACACTTGGAAACACTCTCATAGGTCATCCTTGACCTTTGTGGGTGATTCCATATAGTTTGGGATGAGTAATGATCAAAATGAGCAAAAGTTTCCTAATTAAGTAATTTTAAAATTCAAATAATTAAGCAAATTTTGAAAATTCATAACTAATTCTAGAAAAGTCCAAATCACTCAAGCTCAAAGGCATTGAACTCTAAATATCATATGATATTTATTAAAAATTTCAAACCTCCAAAATCTGGTCAAAATCAAAAAGTCAACTGTTTGGTCAAACTTAGGTCAAAATGGGATCAAAGCTTCTAAAAATCATAACTTTTCATAGAAAACTCTAAATTGCGCATACTAACTAGTCTAACTTCTCATCATAAGGTCTAATATTTTTTAAAAATCTAAAACTCTCAAAATTAACTTTAAATCGAAAAGTTAATTTTTGGCCCCCCTTAATTAACATAATTAAATAATTCCAATAAATCCAAAAAATCCAATAATTCATTAAAATTGTAGAAAATTTTAATTTGATTAATAAAACACTCAACCAATATTTTAATACATAACAACCACTCCAAAAATAAAGTTTATTGGATGGACTACTCTAGGCTGCGGGGCTACGTGTCTTAAGGAGGTCTGATTCCTTGAGCTTGGTGGCACAACATCACGAATGAATTCAATGAAGTGTTAAACTTCAAATTAATTTACTTTTAATTATTTAACCAAATTAAAATTCTTAATTTAACTACATCAACAAGATTTTTAAGATGGACTACTCCGGGCTACGTGTCTTAAAGAGGCTTGATTCCTCGAGTCTCGTGACACAATGCCACGAACCTATTGATGGAAAATATAAATTAATTTGACTTTTAAAATTAATAATTAACTAAATTAATTAAGATTAATCTACCCTTGATTTTTAACTAACTAAATCAACTTAATCAACCCCGATTGTTTACTAGGTAACCCAGGCCTACGAGGCTATTAACTAGCCCCAAGGAAGATGAAATAAATTTCACGGTCTCAGTGTGTAACAAAGGTAGCAAATATATAATAATTAAAATGCATCAAAATCAAGCTTTAAACACATAAATACTTAGATTCAAACATAAATTTTTCCTTCAATCTTTAACAAACTCAAACTCTAGATAATTATAATAAAATACCCATTCTAGGATCCACCCTAGCCACATGACCTTCTACACATACTTTAGATGATTTGCTATGACAACTGACTCTAGATCTAGGTTAGGCCAGTGTTTACTTTACTGTTGTGTGTCAAGTTTTTTGAGTTGTCATTATATACTGGGATTGAATTTGATTGATGTGTTTGTTTACTTTTACTGTACTCTGTGAATTGATATGATGGGCAATTACATTACCCTTAGGTTAGGAATGATCTAGATGCTCACTAAATTTTTTGTAGGTGGCCATGCTTGTGCAGGGCAATAGAGGGAACTAAATAAATAATAAATATAAATGCTACAAGTGTTTCAACTGCTTAGCCCCCTAAGTAAAAAAAAAGAGTTTGGCCAAGTGTGTTTACTTTTTTAGATATATATATAACTGCTTGAGATGTGTTTTAATATTCAAATGCTTAGGATAACCTTACAGGAGAGTCTAAAATTTTTATTTTTATATTTATAAATTTATTTGAATATTGAGTTATGAAAGTTGCACTTTGAGTTCAAGATACATAGATCCAAAGATTGGATTCCAAAGAGGAAAGAATACCCTTTAGGAGGATAGTCCTTTTTTATTTAAAACTCTAAATTTGGATCGCTTTACTATCCAAAGTTGAAAGTGTAATCTCCCCCACGAAGGAAGGGTTCTCTTCTTCATTTGGGTATCCAACCATGAAGAATCCAAGGAGTTCAAAGAAGAGAAGACTAAGGAGTTGAAGACAAAGAGTATCCACTCAAAGCCTTTTGCGTCTGTATTAGGATTAGAATCCGGGTTATCATTAGTGGTGCCTAGCCACTTTCAATTTCTACAGACCCTGGGTTATAATAAATGGGGCATTTGCCTACGGACTTTACTTTAAGGAATTAATTATATTGATATGTTTGCTTTAATTTGATTGCGTATAGGGTTGCTTACTTTTCTTAGTTTTTTGGCGCTTGTATGTCATTTTTTTATTTAGCCTGGATACGCGGAGGCTCATGAGGGTACACAAAAATTATTTTACTTAAACTTTAATAAAAAATTTAAGTTAACGTAAAAACTCTAATGATTTTAAGAAGTAAACCCGGGCCACCCGGAGTTCTCTTAGCATGTTGCTGCATTTTTTTTCCATTTATTAGGCACCTCCCCGTGTGCAGGTTCTGGCAGACCACCTGGCTTATGAGCGTACAAATCTGTCAAGGGGAGTCTGTGCACTCTAAGATAAAATCTATTTTAAAGCCTTTTTAAAACTGCTTCATTCCATTTTATGCATTTAATCGAGTCAATCAGCATGCATTATATTAGAAACTAATTTAAAAGTGAGTCTAAATCTTTAATTGTATTTTCTCAAGCATTTTCACCCAACATAAGTCAAGGGGCCAATTAAAATAATCTCTAGATGTCGGCCCAAACTTCTCAAAACTTTAATAATAACATCCTATCACTCTTATATTAAATGACTTGACTCATGATTTTAAATCGCCTAAGTGGTTAGCTGGCTCCTTAATCCAAGCCAGGGTAAGTCTAGATTTTGCATTGTATTAGTTAGGTTCAGACTACTATGTTCTAGTGTCCAAATTTAAATTTAGGATCTAGGCCAGATTTTGAATCATAAGACTCCAACCTTCAGGAATATAATCCCAAATTTCTAATAAATCATTCAACTTAAATTAAAGCATCTCTCAACCTAAAATTTAAAGCACAACACTTAGCTTAGGTTGGGGCACTTCTGAATTGCTTTAGAGTCCTAAAATGCCTCCTACCCATCTCTCTTTGACTCTAAAATAAGTGTACAAAATTTGATCCAATCTTATTTGAAATTCCAGTTTCAGTTCCTTTGATATCCACTCCTTGAAATTAAATAAACAAAATTTCTACCATTATTTTAATCGAGAGACTCCAGTCTCCTATGATGTAATTAACTAGGAGGGCTTACGCTCGTAGGAGATTTAGAAGCCACATCTAATTTTCAAAATTGATTTTCAAAGCTCAATTAGTCTTCTTTGGGAAATTAAATTATTAACTATCATTATCATTATATTCAAACGATTGTTGATAAATGATATCTTCTCCCTTCGGGGAGATATATCTTTTGTTATGATGAATTCGAATATGAAATTAACAATCACTTCTCTTGATTATCGTACCCTGATATTTGACTAAACTTTATTTTGACCCTTCGAGGCTATACAAAGTTCACTCTTAAATCCAGTCACAATATTCAAGATGGGATTTGAAATTCTAAATTTGAACCCCATCCTAAAATTTTACTTTTACCTCCCTTGGTGGTATACAATCTATGATGGGACATTTGATCTTAGAATTAAAATTTAATATCAATTTTAAAATTTTCTAAAGAAAACTAATCTTTTCCAAAACCCAGTTTTAACACCCAAACACTACCTTCGCATAATTTCATAACCCATCACCATTTAACGTGCATCATTTAAACCTATGAAGAGGCACCACAATTCACATAGACTAGTAAATCCATTTTCGGGTGTTAGGTGTTACTCTTGTGGCATGCTAAGTCGCATAGCCCCCACTTGCACAATCCACCATAGGATACATCTAGTACGGAGGCCAAAATTGCATTCATCATAATATGTCATGCATTCATCTCATTCATTCAAGCATAAGGTGGAACCTAAACTCTTGGGTTTCCAAAACTAATGTTTGAATAACTTTGTAGGTGTGCTCTCACAAAAGACCTAGTGAGAGTATATGGTACCTGGACAATGGATGCTCGAGCCACATGACTGGTGATTTGAAGCAGTTCATCACACTAGAGGCCATATCAGGATGCAAGGTCATACTAGGAGACAACACCACCTGAAAAGTGGTTGGCTCAGGTATAATTAATAACTCTAAAAAATTATAATTGAAAAAGTTTTATTAGTCGATGGTTTAAGGTATAACTTCTTATGTATTAGTCAATTATATGACAAGGGCTTTGATATTAAATTCTGATCTACAAAATACATGATTAGCTTGAATGGTAAATTATTATTAGAAGGGAAAAAGATGAATAACGTTTATAGGCTTGAGTTAAACTGTGCTGAATACTCTGATTCCCCCTGTTTGAAAACTAATGTTGATGATTTCTATTACAGCATAGGAGACTATGTCATACAAGCATGAAAACTCTTAGAAATATTACCCAAAGAGACCTAGTTAGAGGCATACCTAAGTTAGACTTCACTAAGGACCACCTATGTGATGTTTACCAACTAGGAAAATAAGTTAAGACTTCATTTCATTCAATCAAAGACAGTAACACCTCCAGGCCACTAGAAATCCTTCATATGGGCCTATTTAGACCAATTAGTATAGATAACCTAAGAGGGAAGACATATAAATTTGTAATAGTAAATGACTTCTCTAGATTTACTTGGGTTAGATTCCTAGCACATAATAGTGAGTCATTTGAGAGATTTAAAACTTTCTCCACATGGATTCAAAGGAAATTAGGATGTGAAATTTTAACCATTCATAGTGATCATGATAGAGAATTTGAAAATAATAGGTTTGAATCTTCTTATCAAGAGATATGTATATAACATAACTTGTCTACCCCTAGGACCCCTCAGTAAAATAAAATAGTTGAAAGAAAAAATAGAATCTTGGTAGAAGATGTTAGGGCCATGATAGCTGAATACTCACTCCCCAGATATTTTTGGGTAGAAGCAATAAACATTGCTTATTATGTTTTGAATAGGGTGAATGTTAAATCCAAGCTAAATAAGAGTCCCTATAAACTCCTTAAGGGTAGGACACCTAACCTTTCTCACTTGCATATTTTTGGGTGTAAATACTTTATCCTAATTAATGGGAAATCACCCTTTGAAAACTTTGATCCAAAATTTGATGAATGAGTCTTCTTAGGTTATTCATATGTAGGGAAAGCCTATAAAATCTTTAATTAGAGGACCTTGGTAGTAAAAGAGTCTACCTATATGGTATTTAATGAATCAGATAGGACCTCTGAATCTAAACCTGAAGAAGAAGAAGTAGAGGTCGTTCAAGGGGTAGAAGCCATTACTATAGGAGATAGAGTAGAACCTCATGAGCCACTACCTAGAGAATGGAGATATCTTATAGTCATCCTAAAGAACTGATCTTAGGAAACCCATCTGAAGGTGTTAGAACTAGGTATGAAATTAGTAAGGAAGTTAGTTATTCTATATTTATCTCTACAATAGAACCCACTAACATAGATTAAGCCCTAGCTGATGAATTCTGGATCATAACAATGCAAGAAGATCTAAATCAATTTGTTAGAAATAATGTTTGGGAATTATTCAAAAGACCAAAGAACCAGAGTGTGGTTGGAACAAAGTAGGTGTTTAAAAATAAGATGGATGACTCTGGAATAGTGATAAGAAATAAGGCTAGATTAATAGCAAAAGGGTACAATCAGATTGAAGAAATCAATTTTGATGAAACCTTTACCTCTATGGTTATACTAGAAGTCATGAGAGTGTTACTAAATTTTGCCTGCTTTAGAGGATTTAAATTAAATCAAATAGATGTTAAGAGTGTCTTCCTAAATATGGTGACTAAAGAGAATGTTTTGTTGAGCAACCCCTAGGCTTTAAAAATTCACAATTTTTAAATCATATGTTCAAGTTAAAGAAGGTATTATAAGGACTAAAACAAGCACCTAAAGTATGGTATGAAAGGCTAAGCATATTCCTATTAGATAGAGCCTTTGTTAAGGGTGGTGTCTTAAGGGTAGCGTAGACACTACCCTATTACTCAAAAGGTAGGAGAAGAATTATTCATTATTCAAATTTATGTTGATGATATCTTATTTGAATCCTTAGATAAAAACATATGTGATGAGTTTTCAATAATAATGAGTAGAGAGTTTGAGATGAGTATGATGGGAGAGCTAAACTATTTTCTTGAGTTTAGTGTAAAGTAGAAAATGATGGAACCTTCATTAGCCAATCTAAATACATCAAGGACATTCTTAAAAAATATGAAATGGATAATGCTAAGGAAATAAATATGCCTATGAGCTTTACCACACAGCTAGATAAAGAACCTAAATGGAAGTCAGTAGATCAGAAGAAATATAAAGGGATAATTGGATCACTTCTCTATTTGACTGCTAGTAAACCTAATATAATATTTAGTGTATGTCCCTGTATTAGATTTCAAGATGATCTAAAAGAATCTCACATGACTGTTGTTAAGACAATCCATAGATACCTATTAGGTACCCAAAACCTAGGTATCTGGTACGCTAGGTATAGTTCTTCCTTTCAAATAATAGGATATTTAGGTTCTGATTTTACCGGATGTAGGGTAGATAGGAAAAGCACATAAAAAACCTATCAATTTATTGGTCAATTATTAGTTTTCTAGTCCAGTAAAAGTATAACTCAACAGCCCTTTCCACCGCTGAGGTGAAATACATTATTATAGGAAGCTACGTTGCTAAAGTCTTATGGCTAAAGCAATAAATTTTAAATCTTGGAATGCTTATAGGCACCATTCCTATTATGTATGACAATACTAATTCCATTTTTATATACAAAAATTGAATTCAACACTCCCGTATAAAGCATATAGACGTTAGGCATCACTTCATAAGAGATCATGTAGCTAAGGGAGATATAAAATTGCATCATATAGTTACTGGAGACCAATTGGAAGACATCTTCACTAAACCCCTAGCCAATGTCACCTTTAGCACCTCGAGGACTAGACTAGGTGTTATAGACATTCATGATAAACTCAGGACAAATCAAAATTTTTATCATTTGAAATTAACCATTTGTGTGTGTTACAATGTATGTGATTGTGATTGTGTATGCTTATTTATGTGTTATCATTTTTATATTTTTTTTATTATTTTTATTTAAAAGATATTTTTTGATCATCACACACTCTTCACTAGATTAAAAAAATAATAATCATATATTTTTCTATTGTACTGTACAATCCATATTCATATTGTATGATCTACACAGTTATGCACAAATCACAGCCATTAGCTAAATTAATGACCCAGATGAGTTCAATTATTGGTGAACATACTGTATGAACCACCATTTTTACTATCTAATATACATGTTAGAATCTGTTAGGATGAATTCAATTAGGTCGGTACGATCATAATTACACTTTGTACTATAGGAACACCTGTTCGTACTGTAGGAACACCTGTTCGTACTGTACGAACACTTGTTCGTACTATACGAACACCTATTTATATTGTATAATATGTTTAGTCAAAAGTCATTCAGGTGACTCCTCGAGAGGAATGTAATTCCTTAAGATCATCCAGTACAATACTGATTGTACTATACAATTTGACCACCTTTTCCCAAAATGTCATCTAGACGATTTAACTCTTATGATCATACTATATGATCTCTAATAGTATTGTACTCTCTACTTCAAATCTATAAATTGAAGGGTCTTCTAAGTTTTTAATCCATTCAAATCCTTCTTTCTTTACATTACTATATTCATAACCTTAGGATTCTTCGATGGCTGGTGGAAGTAAATGTAGTCGAATAACCCAAGGGAGCTCCTCCTCTCATTGCTCAATTGATGATCGATTTTGATCGATTCAAGATGAAGATGCATATTATAAATTCAAGGAGGCTCATGTCATCCCCTCCAGAATGCTCAATCAACCTGATCTAAACTTCAAGGTGATGAACCTCTTTGCTTCCATAACTCTTCAATTCTTTCTCACCCTAGAATTTTCTTTTAATTATGAACTGCTCTACAAATTCCTAGCCAACCTCAGGATTAATGTGAAAATCTTCACCATGACCTCCGATGTATGTCGATGTCCTGTAGAAATCAATAAGGAAGATTTAGGGGAGTATATTGATCTTTCTATTGAAGGACCTCATCCACTATCCATTGGCTCTCGAACTGATTTTGACTGGAGTGATGTAAACCTAACCATTCAAAATATGGATTTAAATCAACATCAACCCTTAGTTCACTCTCTAACGCAAAATGCTTGAATTATCCAGCATGTTCTTCGAACTTCAATTATACCTAAAGCTAGTGATCATATCAATATCACTCCACTTTTTTCCTTAGTCACCTTTTTCATAATATCCAATACTAAATTTTAAGAAGTTCAAATAATTATTAAGTATATCTATAACATGACTCCATTTCGACATCCCTAGACCAGGTGAAAATAACATGTTTCCTTAGGTCATGTCATAGCCTAAATCCTCGATAAGAAATATGAACTCGCCTATCCTGCACCTCCTGACAATACTCCTATCTTCTATACAGATGCTTCCTTCCATATTCTTTTTATCAGGGGAACAAGCATGATGAGCTAGATTTTGATGAAGAATGGGAAGCTGCTTCTATGTGTGCACCTGCACCACCACCTACACCTGCCTACCCTGCTTATCCTCACGATGAAATAATTTAGAGGCTCTAGTGATCAGAAACCTGGCTAGACTTTCACATTCAACAACAACAACACGAGGAAGAAATGGGATGGTTTGGAAAAAGTTTTCTTCAATTGAAGATCAATTCACCTCCTTCTATAAATATTTTTTGTTACAAATCTGGTTTTGATGATGACAAACATGTTTGTATTCTATTTTGCTTGGCTAATCCATTTCAGGTATAAAAGATCAAAAGCAACTCAAGCTAACTTATGATTGTGTCTAAGTGTGTCTAAAATGTACTATTTTTCCTTTTCTTAAGTCAATTGTAATGTAACTGATCCCCTAGCTAAGTAACCTTACACACACACACTCATGGGGAGTGCTTGAGTGAATTAGAGTTTTTGTTCAAGTTTTTGTTCAGATCCTCCTAGACGATATTCACATCGTCCGGGACAATCAAGTAAAAATAGAAACCCTAACTAGTGCGACCAAGTTAAGTCTGTCTGATTAAGTCGATAGTCCTGGACGATCCTGACATCTTACGGGATGATATGCTCAAATCAAAAATTCTCAGCTGCCAGATCAAGTTAGGCAAGTTTTATTTTATGATATTTAGTCTGATCGTCTCGGACGATACTATACAATCATGTCTAAATTAGTCTGGTAATTAAGGAAAGCAATTAATATTTGATTGATACGATCATATCATCCTGGACGATCGCAGGATCGTCCTGGACGATCATGATCATCTAGTGTGTTTCAGCTGTATGTCCAGAGCGGTGATCAAGACGATTTGGGCATATTTTGAACTAATCGTACATGATGATATCCGTATCGTCCTGGACGATCAAGTCATTTTTGGGTCATCCAGCACAAGTTTCTCTGGACGACCAGAGCGATCTTCTGGATGAAATTCCTAAATTTACACTAATCATCCCGGACGATCTCAGAATCGTACGGGATGATAAGAACAACTTTTTCCACTTATCCTCCAGAAGATCCAGATCGTTCAGGCTAAAATAGCTAATTTTGAACTGATCGTATAGGACGATATATCGATCGTCCTGGATGATCTAGGCCGACCAGTTGAGATTTAGGGCAAATTTTGAGCCCTCCTATAAAAGATCTTTTTCTTTCAACAAGAAAAATCTTTTACCACTTTCCTTTCCAGAGAAACCCTAGAGAGAGAGAGAGAGTTGGGGAGAGAGAGAGGATCTTATGAGGGGGAGTTTGCGAGGGATTCATGAAGGTTGCTCCAAGCAAGGATCAGAGTCATCTTCTCCGCTCATCATCTTTCATCGTGTTGGTGTTCTTTGTGAGAGGATCGTTTGCAAGAAGATCCGAGGTTCTCTGCCCACTTCAGGAGGAAGCGAAAGGAGTCCGAGGTTCTCTACCTGCTTCAGGAGGAAGCGAAAGGAGGTTAGGTTCTCTACCTCACCGTGTCGGTGGAAAGGAGTTTTTGTACAGGCTTCTCCACCTTGCTGTGGGAGCAGAAGGAGAGTCACTGTGGTTTAGTGCAAAACCCGGAGGGGAGGCTCCGGGGAGTGGACATAGGTCAAGTTGATCGAACCACTATAAAAATCTAGTGTGTTCTTTCTGATTACTTTTTGCACTTTAGTTTTATGTGATTATCTGCTTGGGTGAATTCTATGTTTGATCTTTTCGCTTGTGTGTTTTACTTGTTTCCGCTGCAAAGCATCAAAAATATTTTTACTATCGCTCTTAAATTTTTAAATAACCAATTCACCCCCCCCCCCTCTTGGTTAGACTCGGGACTAGTTCATCAGGGCTTAACATCCCCATCGAACTTTCAAGTGGTATCAGAGTGGGATTCATAAAATCTAGTTTTGAAAAACTTTTAAATTTGATCCATGTCTAAGTTTGGTAATCATAATACTGCTGAAGGGTATTTAATTACACAACCGCCATTGTTTGATAATATTTCTTTTAATTTTTGGAAAACTCGCATGTCCACTTTTCTTCAATCAATTGATTATCGTATGTGGATGCTTGTTAAGGATGGATACAAATCACCTTTTAGAATGATTAACAATGTGAAAACTGAACTGCCCTTTACTGATTGGACTTTTGATGATCTTGATTTAGCACAATTGAATGCCAAATGCTTGAACTATTTTTTTTGTGCTTTAAAATCTAAGGATTACATGTGTGTTTCTACTTATACAACTAGAAAAGAGATTTGGGATAGATTGTGCATCACTTATGAGGGTACAACTGAAGTAAAACAGTCTAGGTTAAACATATTGCTTCATGACTATAAATTTTTTCGCATGAAACCTACTGAATCCATTTCTAAAATGTATACAAGGTTCACTCAAATTGTTACATCTTTACATGCCTTAGGTAGAGAACTTATAAACTATGAAAGAGTGAATAAAATTCTTAGATGTTTACCTTCTTCGTATGATGCTAAGATAACTGCAATCACTGAATCTAAAGATTTGAATACTTACTCTATTGATAGCTTCCTTGGATCACTCATTGCTTACGAGCAAGGGGTGAACCAAAGACAGCTTGATGCATGTGAGAAGAAGAAGGAGAAAATAGTGGCACTGAAGGCCAATGAGAGTGATACTAGTTCTTCCGGGTCTGACAGCGATGATGTTGCCTTAATCACTAGGCAATTCAAAAGCTTTCTAACGAAGAAACATAAGAACTTTCAGAAGTGGAACAAGGGTAAGTCCAGTAAAAATTTTAAGAGTTAATCTGATACTATTTGTTTTGAATGCAGGAAGCCTAGACACATTAAGGCTGATTGTCCTACACTTAAAGCTCACCCAAGCAAGGAGAAGGGTGAGGAGAAACACAAGTTCATGAAGGACAAGAAGTGGATTCAGAAGGCATTCTGGGCAGATTTTGCATCTGACTCTTCTGAGACTGAAGCTGAAGAGGAGGAAATAAATTTATGTCTGGTGGCTGATGATCATCCTGGTCAGTCTGACCAGGAAGAGGTATGTGAGCTTACTTACGATCAGTTACTTGAAATATCTGAAAGAATTCATGCATCGTATAGGAAGCTTAAGAAAACTCATGCTAGCCTGAAACTAGAATTTCTGAACTTACAAAAAGAGCATAAAATTTTAATTAAAGATCACTCTACTGTTGATTGCAATCACATATCTTTACTTGATGAGTTTGATGAATTGAACAAAAAATATTCTGATTTAATTACTGAGCATGATTCATTAAAATCCTCGCATGTTGATTTAGAGAAAGCTTTTAAAGAATTAGATAATCTGGCATGTGAAGTGGAGAGTAGCAATGGTGCTTTAAAATTTGAAATTGTAAGTTTAAAGAAAGAAAATGAATTTTTGAAAGTTAAGATCAGTCCTTTTGAGAAACATGAAACACCTCCTACATTTGCACAGTTTTATGCACCTCCATCTTTTGTAGAATCTAGTTCAAAATCATCAAAGCATGTTTCGTACAAACCTAGGAAGAGGCACTATCACCAACATAGATTAGTTAACCATTTTCCTGGTGTTAGATGTTTTTCCTATGGCATGTTAGGACACATTTCCCAAACCTACACTATTCACCATAGTACACATTGGGTGTGAAGGCCCAAATTGCCTGTTTCACAGCACAGCACATATGCATTGCATTCTTCTTTTCATAAGATAGAACCCAAACCTGTTTGGGTTCTTAAAATTGATGTTTGATGATTTTGTAGGTACCTGAACAGCTGATGTTTTAGACACATGACTGGAGATGCAAATCAGTTCATTTCGCTGGAGGCCAGGGCTGGAGGCAATGTTACACTTAGAGATAACACCACCAGGAGGGTGGTAGGTTCATGTATAATTGGTGATTCAAAGAATTTTATGATTAACAATATTTTCCTTGTAGATGGACTGAAACATAACCTTCTGAGCATTAGTCAACCTTGTGACAAAGGATACATCATCAAATTCTTGCCCACATGCTGCATTTTAAGCTTAAATGACAAAGTTGTTTTGCAGGGACAAAGGATCAATAATATTTACAAGCTGGATGTAAGTTGCATTAAAGCTGAAAATTCAATTGCCTAAAAACTATTGCTGATGAGTCTTGGTTATGGCATAGGAGATTGTGTCATGTCAGTATGAAAACCCTTAGGAGAGTCACCCAAAAGGACTTAGTTAGAGGTATGCCCAAGCTTAAGTTCACTAAGGACCACCTGTGTGATGCCTGTCAGCTAGGAAAGCAAGTCCAGTCCTCTTTTCACTCTATTAAGGATATTAGCACCTCTAGACCTTTAAAAGTCCTTCACATTGATCTCTTTGGACCCATTAGCACTGCCAGCTTAGGGGGAAAAGTCTATGATTTTGTGATTGTTGATGACTACTCGAGGTTCACTTGGATTAAATTTCTGTCACATAAATCTGAGTAATTTGATGAATTTAAGTCCTTCTCCACTTGGATTCAAAGGAAGTTAGGTTGTGAGATCTTGACTATTCATAGTGATCATGGTGGAGAGTTTGAAAATATGAAGTTTGGAAGTTTCTGTGAGGAGCAAGGGATTAGTCACAATTTTTCAGCTTCTATGACCCCTCAGCAGAACGGGGTAGCTGAAAGGAAGAACAGGACTTTAGTGGAAGCCGCTAGGCCATGCTTGCTGAGTATTCACTTCCAAAATACTTTTGGGCTGAAGCGGTGAACACTGCTTGTTATGTGCTAAATAGGGTGAATGTGAGATCAAATCTGAACAAGACACCTTATGAGATCATTAAGGGTATAACTCCAAACTTGTCCCACCTCCATGTCTTTGGCTGTAAGGTTTTCATTCTAAACAACTAGAAATCATCCTTAGGAAAGTTTGACCCCAAATCTGATGAAGGAGTGTTCTTAGGCTATTCTAGTGTGGGGAAATCGTTTAGGGTGTTCAATAAGAGGACTTTGGTTGTGGAAGAGACAACTCATGTGGTGTTTGATGAATCTGATCCAAAGGTGACTAGAGTTGAGGAAGAAGAAGAGGTAGAGGAGATTATGAAAATACAAATCTGGAGGAAAGGGTAGAACCTCAAACCACACTGCCTAGAGATTGGAGATATTCTTTAAGTCATCCTAAAGAGCTGATCTTAGGAGACCCTTCAGAAGGTGTTAGGACTAGGCATGGACTTAGGAAGAAAGTAAACCACTCTGCCTTTATCTCAATGACTGAACCCACCAACATCAATCAAGCCCTCTCTGATAAATTTTGGATCTTAGCTATGCAAGAAGAATTGAATTAATTTATAAGGAATGATGTTTGGGAGTTAGTAGAAAGACCTAAAAATCAAAGTATTATGGGAACCAAGTGGGTCTTTAAGAATAAGATGAATGATTCTAGTGTGGTGGTTAGGAATAAGGCAAGATTGGTGGCTAAGGGGTATAATCAAATTGAAGGAATTGATTTTGAGGAGACCTTTGCCCCTATAGCTCGATTGGAAGCCATTAGAGTGCTGCTAGCCTTTGGCTATTATAAGAGATTTAAGCTATTTCAAATAGATGTCAAGAGTGCCTTTTTAAATGGGGTAATAAAAGAGAATATTTTTATAGAATAACCCCCAGGTTTTGAGAGTTCCTAATATCCAAATCATGTTTACAAATTAAAAAATGCCTTATATGAATTGAAATAGGCACCCAGATCTTGGTATGAGAGGCTTAACACATTCCTGTTAGAAAGAGAGTTTGTTAAGAGGAGCGTAGACACCACCCTTTTTCTGAGGAGAATAGGGGATGACTTACTCATTGTCCAGATCTATGTTGATAATATAATTTTTGGATCTTCTGATAAATATTTATGTGATGAGTTTTTTAAAATAATGAGTAAGGAGTTTAAGATGAGTATGATGGGAGAATTATCCTACTTTTTGGGGTTTAGCATATGGAAAATGGATGATGGAACCTTTCTCAATCATTCTAAATACACTAAGGACATTTTAAAGAAATATGAAATGGACAAAGCTAAGCCAATCAACACTCCCATGAGCTCCTCTGTTCAGTTAGATAAGGATTCAAGTGGAAAATCTGTTGATCAGAAGAAGGATAGAGGAATAATTGGATCACTGCTTTACCTGACTGCTAGCCGACCTGATATCATATTTAGTGTTTGTCTTTGTGCTAGATTTCAGGCTGATCCTAAAGAGTCCCACCTGACTGCTGTTAAGATAATTCTCATATATCTTTTAGGAACCCCAAACCTTGGAATCTGGTACCCTAGGCACAGCACCTCTTTTGATATTATTGGATATTCCGATTCTGACTTTGCAGGGTGTAGGGTGGATAGAAAGAGCACTTTTGGAACTTATCAATTCATATGACAGTCTTTAGTCTCCTGGTCCAGTAAAAAATAGAACTCAGTTGCACTTTCCACTGCTGAAGCTGAGTACATTGCCTTAGGAAGTTGTGTGACCCAAGTTCTTTGGTTAAAGCAACAAGTCTTGGATTTAGGATTACCCGTGGGCACAATTTTTATTCTGTGTGATAATACTAGGGCCATCTGCATCTCTAAGAATCCAATCCAATATTCTAGAACCAAACACATTGATATAAGGCATCACTTCATTAGGGACCATGTTACAAAACGGGACATTGAGCTACATCATGTAGCAATTAAAAATTAGTTGGCTGACATATTTACTAAAGCACTGGGCTTTGACTCATTCAGTATTTTGAAGACCAGATTAGGAGTGATTGATATAAATGCTTGATTCTGATTCTGATGATTTTTGATTTATCCTTTTTATTCTATTTATGTTAGTTAGTTATTTGATTTGATTATTTGCTTTCTGTTGTTTTTGTTTTTTTTGCTGATTTCTATTTTAGCCTTGGTGTTAGTTTGATTTGAGTATTTATTTTGATGTGATTTTCTACTTATTTTTTTAATTACTAGTTCATCTCTTTTATTTACTATGTTATGCTTTTCAAAATTCGATCACTGCTCACTACTTCTGATAAACTGGATTTCTAACTGAGAGTTTTACCTTATTTTTATTTGAAAGCTGGTAAGCAGTGATTGATTCCACTAGATCTGTTAAAGGGAAGAAACATTGATGATTGTTTCTCTTCCTCTAACTCCTTTACTGGTGTATTGTTTCTTTTGGATAAAAAATCTTCTTCAAAAATAAAATATTAGTTTTTGAAATAGAGATTTATTTTATCTTCCTACAGTAATCTACCTCATATAAATAATGTTTTCAAAGTCTTGAGTCATTATTATGATTTTCTAAACCAAGTGATTGCACTTATCATACGACGTATGATTTTTATTTTGTGAATTACTCTTCCTTACTGTGGAGAGCGTCTCCTATGTCTGGAAGGTAATTTTACAGCTGAGATCCTTTAACTATTTTGAGAGGGAAAAAGCTTACAAAAGACGCGCAGTACACCAAATAAATTGAAAAAGAGGCACAAAATGAGCCAAAAGCTGAAACGATGTGAAATGTCGCCAAACTAAAAGATACACAAAGTGTATCAAAAATTAAAAGATGCACAAAGCGCTAAATAAATTGAAAAAGAGGCACAAAATGAGCCCAAATCAAGCTTTCTTCCCTTTCAGATCGTTAAATGTCTTAGAAAATTTCGTGCGCCACTTAATATTTTCAAAAGCTTGAGTTTAAAAATCCTGATTTTTGATTTATTACTTTGGAACACTTTTATATCAAATATTTTTCTAGAACGAGGCTTGAAAAGATCTCTTTTTGAATCTAATTTCTTTTCTTCTGAATTGGATTTTTTATTTTGAAAGGGATTTGCATCTATAAGGTGTCTGAGGTGGGAGTTACGAAAGTCAATTTTTTAACTTTTTTTAGATTTCAGCACTGTCAAACGTCTTCTTATTAGTTTTTAGATTTAAAATCAAGGAAAAATTCTGATTTACTGGAGTAGATTGATCCAAAAAAAACTGTTATTTTTTGTGTTCTCATTTTGCATTTTATTCACTTTAGTTTTATTTTCATTTTACTGTTTGTATTTTTGGGATCCTGATCGTTTATCTCCATCCTCCATCTCTTTCTTATTTTCTTCACATCATCCTGGACGATCCCCACATCGTCCTGGATGATCTTCTTCATCCTGGACGATCTTCTTCATCCTGGATGATCCAATAATCATCCTAGACGATCCATTCACATAGTCCCCACTCTGATCATACTGCTGAGAAATGCCAATTATTGGTGATCGTCCTAGACGATCCTTAAATCATCCTGGACGATATGATTCATATCTTCCTGATCTGATCAAAAGGTTGAGAATGCGCCAATTATTGGTCATCATCCTGGATGATCCACCACATCATCCCGGACGATCCACGTGTCAGCAGCTGGACGATTCAAATTCGGCTTGTCCGACACATTTATTGCATATCATCCTGGACGATCAACCTAATCATCCTGGATGATACTTTTCGTCAATGGTCGTCTGGCCTGACTCCTCGGGACGATCGTCTGTGTCTAATCATCTTGGATGATCTCTGATCATCCTGGATGATTCGATCGCCTTTTTTACCAATCATCCTGGCCGTCATAAATGCTCATATTGTTCTGGTTGATCCTGCGATCGTACGGGATGATCCAGCCGATTTCTATTTAAACAGCTGAGTTCTTCAGTTTTTTCCACACATCCCCTTCCACTCTCCCTCACTTTTGCTTTCTAATGGCTGGCAGGAAGCATTTTAGGCAAAAGTGTGCGAGCTCCTCGCTGGGGAATATTGATCCTTACTTTCCCAATGCAGCCGATTAGGCTGCGTTTGAGCGATATCTAGAGGTGGGCATCACTCAATCAAAAATTGTAAACCCCCACACCCTTAACTATCCTGTCCTTGATCTTTTTACGCACACCTCACTCACTTTCATCCTCACACTTGCCTTCCCTTTTAGCACCAAACTTCTTCGATTCTTCTTCGCCAATCTTCATATTTCTCCTAACTATTCCACCCTCCGCTCCTATGTAAATCAACATCATGTAGAACTCACTGCCCAGGACTTTCATAATATCCTTCAGCTCTCTGTGACTGGTGACAAAATCCACACTCTTATTACTGATCCTGACTATGATTGGAGTGTCGCCAATCACTTTCTTAGAAATACAAATGCACCCTACCACGATAATGTTTGCACTTCCCTCCTTAAGGATGCAAGAACCATTCAACATGTCCTTCGTTCCTCCATCATCCCAAAGGATGGGGATCGAATTCATATCACCCCATTACTGTCTCTGACCACTTATTACATCTTGGCCCACCGGGACTTCAATGCCACTGACCTTCTTATCAGATATATCGAGCACCTCACCACTTAGGGATCCGGGTCATAGACGTCGTCCCAATCTAGCTTTAAGATATATCATTGCATATGCCTTAGAAACCAAATATGACCTACATTATCCATACCCTCTAAATGTCCCTCCTTCTTTCTTCACAAACAATTCATTCCATATCCTACACAGTACTCGACTACATCCGAAGCCCACCCCGGATGTTGAGGAGGAAGTGAAAGAAGCTGTTCCCATTCCAGCTGCACCAGATGCACCTGCTCCTCTTCGCATTGCTTCTCCTTTTGACCATCTGGTGTAGCGGTTTGATTAGTGGGAGGCCAGATTTAATTCTTATATTGCTGCCCAGGAGCAGCGGCACGCTGAGGACCTGCAGCGTTTTACTAACTATGCTACTCAGCAGCAACAACAGCACGACCAGGATATTGCCTGGATTGGAGCACACTTCACCGTCATCCATAGTTACTTTACACCAACACAGCCACCTCCTCCTTCTAATCAGGATCCGCCTCCAATTTAGTGTTATTTTTGGTGCTATTTTTTCTATTTATACTGTTGTTTCTATTTTTCTGTTTGTCCTCCTCTTTTTTGTGATGTCAAAAGGGGGAGTCAGTTGTAGTAGTTTTTATTTTATGCATTGATCTTGTCTTGTAGTGCTTATGTCATTTGTAGTTGTTTTCCTGTACTTATATCATTTGTAGTTATTTTCCTGTACTACTCTAATTGTTCAATAAAATTTATTTTTTGATCTGCGTTGGTTGACTCCTAGTTCTCTTATTTTAAACTACTGCATAAATATTTGCCATCATCAAAAAGGGGGAGATTATTACGAATCTGGTTTTGATGATGAAAAATATGTTTGTATTCTGTTTTGTTTGGCTAATCCATTTCAGATACAAAAGATCAAAAGTAACTCAAGCCAACTTAAGATCAGGTCCAGGTGTGTCTAAAATGTACTATTTTTTCTTTTCTTGAGTTAATTGTAATGTAATTGATCCCTTAGCAAAGTAACCTTACACACACACACTCACGGGGAGAGCTAGAGTGAATTAGAGTTTCTGTTTAAGTTTTTGTTCAGATCATCCTGGACGATATTCACATCGTCCTGGATGAACAAGTAAAAATAGAAACCCTAACTAGGACTACCAAGTTAAGTCTGTTTGATTAAGCTGATTGTCCTAGACGATCCCGATATCGTACGGGACGATATGCTCAAATCAGAAATTCTTAGCCGCTAGATCAAGTTAGCCAAGTTTTAATTTTAAGATATTTGGTCTGATCATCCCGGACGATACTGTATAATCATGCCTAAATTAGTCTGGTAATTAAGGAAAGCAATTAATATTTGATTGATATGATCATATCATTTTGGACGATCGCAGGATCGTCCAGGACGATCATGATCGTCTAGTGTGTTTCAGCTGTACGTCCAGAGCAGTGATCAGGACGATTTAGGCACATTTTGAACTAATCGTACAGGACGATATCCGTATCATCCTGGACGATAAAGTCATTTTTGGGTCCTCCAACACAAGTTTCTCTGGACGACCAGAGCGGTCTTCTGGACAAAATTCCTGAATTTACACTAATTATCCCGGACGATCGCAGAATCGTACGGGACGATCAGAACAACATTTTCCACTGATCATCCAAGCTGAAACAACTAATTTTGAACTGATCGTACAGGATGATATATCGATCGTCCTATACGATCTAGGCCGACTAGTTGAGATTTTGGGCAAATTTTGAGCCCTCCTATAAAAGATCTTTTTCTTTCAACAAGAAAAATCTTTTGCCACTTTCCTTTCCAGAGAAACCCTAGAGAGAGAGTTTGGGAGAGAGAGAGAGGATCTTGTGAGGGGGAGTTTGTGAGAGATTCATGAAGGTTGCTCCAAGCAAGGATCAGATTCGACTTCTCCATTCGTCATCTTTCATCGTGTTGGTGTTCTTTGTGAGAGGATCATTTGCAAGAAGATCCGGGGTTCTCTGCCTGCTTCAGGAGGAAGAAAAAGGAGTCCGAGGTTCTCTGCCTGCTTCAGGAGGAAGCGAAAGGAGGTTAGGTTCTCTGCCTCACTGTGTCATTAGAAAGGAGTTTTTGTACAGGCTTCTCCACCTTGCTGTGGGAGCATAAGGAGAGTCACTGTGGATTAGTGCAATACCCGGAGGGGAGGCTCCGGGGAGTGAACGTAGGTCAAGTTGACCAAACCACTATAAAAATCTGGTGTGTTCTTTCTTATTACTTTATGCACTTTAGTTTTCTGTGATTATCTGCTTGGGTGAATTCTATGTTTGATCTTTTTGCTTGTGTGTTTTACTTGTTTCCGCTGCAAATCATCGAAAAAATTTTTACTGTCGCTCTTGAATTTTTAAATAACTAATTCACCCCCCCCTCTTGGTTAGCCTCGGGACTAGTTCATCAGGGCTTAACATCTCTATCGAACTTTCATTTTCAATAACCACCTTTACCACCACCTGATTAGGATCCATCTTACTTTTAGTGCTTGTTTGTTGTGTTTTATTATTTTTAGGTCTTGTAATGTTCAACTTATTTTTTTTTTTGTGTTCCTCCTCTTTTTGGTAATATAAAAAGGGGAAGAAAATATATGTTTGGTTATATGTATGATTATATATATATATATATATATATATATATATATATATATATTAGTAGAATTATGTTTGTGTTTTCCTTTTTGCTATTTTATTTTTTTGTCTTTTCTTCCTACTATTTTATTTCTCCGTATTAAAAAAAACTATTTAAGCCCCTAATTTTTATTTTATCACCCCGTGAGGGGGAGCTTAGGAGAAAAGAACTTTATGTTACCTCTCGACCAAAATTATTTGTCATCATCAAAATGGGGAGATTATTGCAATCCAGGATCCCTAGTCTGTGATTTTGATTATGACAAATATTATTGATTGAATTATTATTTTTTTCAGTAGATAGTTTGGATATTCTTTTTATATGTGAGCACTAACATTATAGGTAAAATATACACTGCTCAAGATTATTGAAAACTTAAGATTGGGTAGAATAGGATGTCAAGTAAAAGGGTCTGTAATTTTATTTTTTTTATTCTCTATTTCTTGAGTTTGACCACATAAGAGTGTATGCAATTGGGTGACAATACACACATACATAGGGAGAGTAAAAAAAGTTAAAGTTAAAATCTTTTGTATAGATTATACTATATGATTTATAACTATATTATTTAATTAGTTGTACTAAGAATGGGTTTAACGACTAATTATACAATTAATTTTTGTCAACTAATCGTTCTGTACATTTAAGATCAACTTGTATGATTCATTATGATTTGAGAACCCTAGCTGCTAGATAGATTAAGTAAGATATTCAAAATTTTCAACTAATCATACTATACAATGTGGTTCGTACTATATAAAAATTTAAAATCATACTTAAATTAACCCCTATAATTAGTCAATCAAAACATATTTTAATTAATGATAGCTGATCATACTATATAATGTCGATCATACCGTATAATTCATAGAGATGAAGTTTGGTTTTCCTTAAGATAGTACCAAATGAAATCATGATATTTGAACTAATCGTACTGTACAATGTTTATATCATATAGGACAAATCACTAAAAATGAACTAACTGTATTGTATGATGAGAGCAGTACGGGATGACTGACAGAGACCATTTGTAATCATCCCAGGAATCATCATGTACAAATAGAGAGAAAGTAAACAGATCATATTGGACGATTATAGAATCATACTATACAATGTGTTAAAAAAGCTAAATAATTTGTCTGAATGACTGTTTGCATTATATTGGATGGGTCTAATTTTTTGAACTGATTGTACTGTATGAATTTCAATCATACTGTATGAACAGAGACGGCCAACTTAAATTTTTAGGGTTTCTTGAAACCTAATACTTAAGCAATATTTGAAGAATCTCTTGGCAATAGAAAGGATTGTGTGACTACCAAAGAAACTCTGAGAGAGGTGCATTTGATAGACAATTAGGGTTTGAGAGGAATGAGAAGGTGAGATTGAGCATGAGGGAGAAGAAGTGTGAGGGGATCCCATGATTTCTCTGGGCTAGCTATAATCTTGCTCCTCCTATGGCCTTGGTGAGTCCTTAAAGGTTCTCTTAGGAGAGAGGCTTTGAACGCAAGTCCCAAGGTACTCTACCTTCTCCAGGAGGGAAAAAAAAGATTAAATGTACTCTACCTTCTCTAGGAGGGAGTAAAAGATTGGAGGTACGCTGCCTTCTCATAGAGGGAGAAAAAGGTTTAGGTTCTCTTCTTTCTCCAGGAGGGAGAAAAATGAGTCAAGGTTTGCTGCCATTACAGAGAAGGTGGTAAAGCTTGCGGCACTCTGCCGCTTTAGGTTTGGTGAAAGTGAGTCATTAGAGCTTCTCTGACTTGCTGTGGGAGAAAAATGATAGTCACTTAGTGTTAGTTCAATACCCGGAGTGGAGGACTCTAGGGAGTGGATGTAGGTCAAGGTTAATCGAACCACTATAAAATTTCTTGTGGGCTTTTTTCATTTTCTACATTTTTATTTTCCTTTAATTTTCTTTCTTTGCAAGTTGAGTTTATTAGTTTTAATCTTATCAACCAACTACACTGAGTTTAAGCCTTTTTGCTACAAGAATATTTGCATATGTTAAATATAAAAAAAAACTTTTATCATATAAATATTTATATAAATGGCTTCTGCATGTTACTTTAGGTAATCTATCTAAATTAAGTATTTAAATTATTTTGTAGCTAAAATAAAAAATAAACAGTAGTATTCCTGCTTACGGGTTTTTAGAATTACCAATTCACTACCTCTCTTAGTGCGCCTCAGGCTAGTTCTCTAAGGTTTTGCAACCTTCTCAAACTTTCACTTATTGTTATAGTTAATGATAGTAGCTAATGTTCCTCATTTTACATTCCTAATTACATCATCTAATAGCTTTTTAAATTTCATGTAATTTGATAAAATAAAATATCCACCTTTTAAGTGTTTATGTTCACCTTCAATTTATATGATACATATCTTAAAAGATAAACTACAACAACAACATCAAGCCTTTGTCCCACTACGTGGGGTCGGCAACATGAATTCATTTTTCTCCATTGTGTCCTGTTCAAAGTCAAATTCTCGTTTAAATCTAATAAAGAAAGATTATTTCTAATATTTTCTAACCAAGTCTTTTTAGGTCTACCTCTACCTTTCTTAACATAAGTCAAATATAATACCTCTACTTTCCTAATTGGGTCATCGGAAGGCTGCCGTTTTATGTAACCAAACCATCTAAGGTGACTCTCTCTAATCTTATCCTCCACTGGAGCTACTCCAACCTTTTCATGTATATGATGATTTCGTATCCTGTCTTTAAGGGTAAAGCCACTCATCCACCTGAGCATCCTCATCTCCGCAACACATAACTTAGTATTGTGCTTATCTTTTAATGGCCAACATTCTGCACCATAAAGCATTACAGGTCTCACCACCATCTTATAGAATTTCCCCTTAAGTTTGAGGGGGACTTTTATATCACACAACAAGCCCGATGCATTCCTCCACTTCAACCATCCAACTTGAATTCTACTGATAACATCCCCATCTATTTCACCATCACTCTGAACAATAGATCCAAGATATCTAAAATGTGTACTCTTATTAATGATTTGATCGCCCAAAGTCATAATCCCCTCACTAGGTCTATTACTTCTAAAATTATACTCCATATATTCAGTTTTAGATCTACTCAAGCAAAAACCTTTAAACTAAAGTTGATCTCCATACTTCAAGTTTACCTTAAACTCCCTTTCTAGTCTTATCATCAAGAAGAATATCATCAGCAAAAAGCATACACCAGGGTACATCCTCTTATAAATGTCTAGTGAGAACATCCATAACTAACACGAAAAGATATGGGCTTAAAGCTGATCCTTGATGTAATCCAACCAAAATAGGGAAATACTTGGTCAAACCACCTTGTGTTTGAACACAAGTAATAGCTCCTTCATACATATCTTTAATGATTTGAATATCAGTATTATTAACTCATTTCTTTTCAAGAACTCTCCATAGCACTAATCTTAGAACTTTATCATATGCTTTCTCTAAATCAATAAATATCATATGTAGATCATCCTTATTCTCCCTATATTTCTCCATCAAACCTCTCAATAAATATATGGCTTCCATAGTAGACCTACCCGGCATGAATCCAAATTGATTTTGAGAAACATTAGTATCACACCACAACCTATGCTCCATAACTCACTCCCATAGTTTTAAAGTATGACACATTAACGTAATTCCTCTATAATTTGCACAATCTTGTGCATCACCTTTATTCTAATAAATAGGAATCAATACACTCATTCTCCACTCATCTAGCATCTTTTTAGTCTTCAAAATAGTATTAAAAAGTTTAGTTAGCCAAGAAATTCTTTCATCTCCTAAGCATTTCCACACCTCTATTGGGATATCATCAAGTCCAATAGCTTTTCCACACTTCATTTTCTTTAAAGCCTCTCTAACTTTAGTTTTACTAATACACCGATAAAAATATAAATGTTTATATTCATTTAGGGTGCTAAGGTCACTAAAGTCAATCATATTCTTACAATCTTCATTAAAACGTTTATCAAAATATCTCATCCATCTTTGTTGAATATCATCTTCTAAGAAAAGTACTTTTTGATCTTCATCCTTAATACACTTCACTTGAATTAAATCCTTACTACTTCTATCTCTTTATTTGGCTAGCTTATACATATATCTTTCTCTCTCCTTAGTATCTAATCTATTATATAAATTATTAAAAGCTAAGATCTTTGCATCACATATTGCTTTCTTAGAATCCTTACATGCCTCTTTATATCTTTCCCAATTATCAGAATTTTTATATCTAAATCAATTTTTATAATAAATTTTCTTATTTGTTTTCTTTTCTTGCATAATTGGAATCCACCACCAGTTATTTTTACTATTATGGGCTTTTTCCTTTGTTACTCCAAAGACATCTTTTGCAATATTTTTTATATTACTAGTCACTTTTTTCCCACATAATATTAGCATCCTCATGCACAAACAAAGTCTTAAAATCTAAAATCTTACTCTTAAAAATATTTTATTGCTATTCTTTAAATGCCCCCATCTAATCCCAAAAAATTGCTTTACTTTATTTTTTATTTTATGTCCCTTCATCTTAAAGTCCAAAACTAATAAGCGATGTTGGGTACATAAACTTTCACTCAGAATAACTTTACTTTCACTCAGAATAACTTTATAATCTTTGCAATCTAAACGATCTACTTTTCTTATAAGAAAATAATCAATCTGAGTTTTAATATAACCATTCTTATAAGTGATGAGATGCTCATCTCTTTTCTTAAATAAGATATTAGCAATAAAAAAATTATAAACTAAAGAAAAATCTAATATAGTCTTACCACCTTCATTAGTCGTTCTAAACCCATATCCACCATGATTGCTTTTAAAATCATCTACCTCTCTACCAACATGTCCATTTAAATCTCCTCCAATAAAATTTTTTTCTTCAAGAGGTATCTTTTGAATTAATTTTTTTAAGTCATCCCAAAATTTTAATTTTGAACACATTTTCAAACCTATTTGAGGAGCATAAGCACTTATAATATTAATAATTTTAGCATCAACAACAATCTTTAGAGCCATAATTCTATCTCTAATTCTATTAATATTTATAGCATTATCCTTCAAACTCTTATTTATAATCACACCTACAATATTTCTAGTACGACTCTTACCTAAATACCATAATTTAAATCCTAAACTATCAATCTCCTTAGCCTTCTCTCCAACCCATTTAGTTTCCTGAATGCACAGAATATTTATCTTCCAATGAATCATAATATCTATTAATTTTATTAATTTTCCTGTAAGGGAACCTATATTCCAAGTTTCTATCTTAATATTAGTATCCTGGACTAGCTTCTTTGCCCACATTCATCCTTGATGTGGGAACTCTTGCCTATTTAACACTACACCCGGGTGTCGATGCAGTGGCCCTTACACACTTGTCACTGTATTCAAGTCATACAGCACGTCGCTTCCAGGGAATGCCCTAGCATAACACAATTTATTAAAGGATTCATGTCATGGGTATTCGATAAGTTTTACACTGGCTGTCGACTACCTAACGTAACCCTCCACTTTTCTCATCCAAGACTTGGGACCTGGCAACGGTAGTGTTCCAATTTTCTAATCCTTGTTGTTGTTGTTGTTGTTTTTGTTGTTGTATATCTTAAAAGATAACATGAATTAAAGAGAATAGCTTAGTATTATTCTTCTAAATGGTGTATACCACATTAACATTAATATTGAAGGACCATCTAATGATGAACCAATTTTGTTATAAAAATTTAAAATTGTACTTTCTTCTTATACTCTAAAATAAGTTCAAAATTATAAGAACAAGATATTGACATTCAGCTTTATTAATAACTTCAATTATAAAATGGCAAAGCATTGCCACTTTGACTTCTTAAACCAACTCAAGAAAATGGTGAGGATATAGTTACTCAATATCTTGATAAATTCCTTCGAAAGAGTTCGATGAAGCTAACAATGACTACTTCAAACCCTAAGTTTACTAAAATGTTGTAGCCCATTTAAAGAAACACCATGCCCCTACTAAGTATTTTTTAATGCTTTAATGTTGTCTCATGAGTGTCACAAAGCCCTTATAAAGGCTTTGTTAAAACCTAACTTTTTCAAGCTTACTTTGCAAACAAAGGTTGAAAGAAAGTCTTTATATTATGGACCTCCTCATAATCACATTTATAAGGAAGACCTTTTTTATTAAAAAATTATCAATCAAAACAAACCTCTTATATATGTTACTAATAATGAGGAAAATTGTGATGCTGGTAGCGATATTATTGCCAATAAACCTCAGGTGGAAGGTGAAGATAACAAAGAGGATATGGATGAAGTGGAAGTGGGTTCTATAGAGATTTGGATTCCTATGGAAGGTCTAAAGGACTCCTCTAATTCTATGTCATCTCCAAATGGGAAGGCTAAAAGTTTTGAAGAGGGTAATACCACTTATTCCAAAAAGAAAGTTAAGAACAAAAGAAGCATATCAAGCAACACCCCTTGGGTCACTAGAGCTGCAAATCAATCTGTTAATGGTTAAAGCTCTCGTTTGGAATATTAGGGGTGTGGATGGTTCACTTCTCTTGGGATAGAGTGAAGAATCTTTGTAGGATTCATGGCATTCATCTTCTTGTTTTAATTGAGCCGCTTATTGCTTCTTCTAAACTTGATTCGGTTCGAATCACCTTGGGTTTTGATTTTTCTTTGGGAAACAACACTAATAAGATCTGGCTTTTATGGAAATGGTCTATCTCTTTATATGTTATTATGGATTTACCTCAATTGATTCATACTAATATTACTTTAAATCAAGTCTCTTGCTATGCTTCTTTTTTTTATGCTTCTTGCACCAGAATTGGGAGAAAATTACTTTGGGAACAACTTTTTAATTTTTCTACTTTTGTCAATGCCCCTTGGTTGGTTAGGGAAGATTTTAACTGTATTACTAATGCTATTGAACGTTTGGGAGGTAAGAATCCAAATTTTCATTCTATGGAGGACTTTAATGATATAATTAGGGATTGCAATTTACATGATATTGGCTTTTCTGGGAACAAATTCACTTGGAATAAAGGCACAATGTGGCAAAGACTTGATCGTATCCTTTTTAACAATTATTGGGTTGCCTCTAATTTGAATACTCATATTGAGCATTTAACTCGCACTCTTTCTGATCACTCCCCTTTATTACTTAGTATTACCAATTCTATTAGCACTTCTTACCAACCTTTTAGGTTTCAAAACATGTGGCTTCCAGATGGTAATTTTTGTCATATTGTTAAAGAAAATTGGGAAACTCCTTTTTTTCCTACTAACAATGTTTATGGCTTGATCCGTTTCTGGTTTAAACTTAAAAGGCTCAAGCAAAAGCTTACTTGGTGGAATAAATGCATCTTTAAAAATATATTTTCTAGTATTTTAAATACTGAAAAAGAGGTGGACAATGCAGAGATATCTTACATGCTTAATTCTTCTCTTGATAATCTGAATGGTCTTAATGAAGCAAAGACTAATTTGTTCAAATTGCAGGAAATGAAAGAGGCTTTTTGGAGGCAAAAATCTTCCTCTAAGTTTCTTGTGGAAGGTGACTGTAACACTACTTATTTTCATAATATTGCAAATCATAACAAGGTGAGTAGGCACATTCATAAGATCATGACTCCTGATGGTAATATTATTGAGGATCCTGAAATTATCATTTCTTCTGGTACTTAGTATTTTAACAAAGCTTTTAACTCTTATTTTACTCTGAATCTTAATACTGGTTTCTCTTTTATTCCTTCTATTGTGTCTGAGGAGGATAATGTGATGTTGTCTACCATTCCTTCTGAAGAAGAAATTTCGGGTTATAGGTATGAATACTGAATCTGTTGCTGGCCCTAACGGTTTTACCAATAAATTTTTTCAGAATTCTTGGGATATCATTAAGAAGGACCTGATTGATGCTGTGGTTTATTATTTTAGAGGGAATCCTATTCCTAAATTCTTTACTGCCACTATTATAGCTTTAATTCCTAAATCTTCGAATGGTAACTTCTTGAATGATTATCATCCTATAAGTCTGTGCAATTTTTTCAATAAATTGATTGCTAAAGTTTTAATGGGAAGGCTTCCCATCCTTCCTAACATCATCTCTTTAGAACAAACTGGTTTTGTTAAGGGCAAATCTATCTTTCATAACGTGTTACTTTCTCAAGAACTTGTTCATGATTTGCACACCAAGGTTGTTGGTGGTAATATTATCCTTAAATTTGATATCACCAAAGCTTATGACAATCTCAACTGGGAATTTCTTTATACCATTTTAAAGTTGTTTGGTTTCAACATGCAATTTTTGAACTTTATTAAAAATATAATTGAGTATTGCTACTTTTTGGTTATTATTAATGGTAGGTCTCATGGTTTCTTCCAGTCCTCTCATGGTTTGAGACAAGGAGATCCTTTATCTCTAGCCCTGTTTATTATTGCTGTTGAATTTTTATCCCGTGGCATTAACTATCTGTTTAGAATGCAACCTAATCTGCACTTTAGGACGGGTGGTGGTTTTCCCATAACCCATTTGAGCTTTGCTGATGACTTTATCATTTTCTCTAATGGCTCTATTAGAATGTTGCATATTCTTTTTAAGTTTCTCAATTCCTTTCAACTGGCTAGTGGCTTAATTTTTAACAAGTCTAAGAGTTGCTTTATTCCTGCTAAATCTATCTCGACGAATCGTATTCATTATATTGAAACTAAATTTGGTTTAAGCATGAAACTTCTTCCTTTGAAGTATTTGGGCACGCCTCTTTATAAAGGTAAGAAACGCACCTTCTTATTTGATGATATTTTCTCTTTCATTCATAAGAAATTATCTTCTTGGGCTTTTAATGATCTCTCTTATGGTGGTAGACTTATTTTAATTAAGCATGTTTTGTCTTTTATCCCTATATATTTGCTTCATACTTTGTCTCCGACTTTAAATGTTTGCAGTAGATTGGAGGTTTTATTTAACATGTTTTTATGGGGTTCTAAGGATGGCAATTGTTTGATTATTTGGGGTTCGTGGAAAAATTGTGCGGGAGCTATGGATGAGGGAAAATTAGGCTTCAAGTGTTTTAAGGATATGCTTAGAACCTACAATCATAAATTATGGTATTCTTTTAGAGCTAAAAAAAGCTTATGGGCTAAATTTATGGACTCTAAGTATTGTGTTGGGAAGCACCCATTAAATAATGTTCTTAAAAAGGGGGACTCTTTTAATTGGAAGAGATTATGCAATATTAAGTGGGAAGCTGAGGAGTTCATCCAATGGGGTTCGGGTGCTGGGAATATTTTTTTCTGGCAAGATAAATGGTTGGGGAATTTTTCTATTGATAACCTTTTACATACCCATTCCACTGTTGATTGGAAATTTAAGGATTTTTTTTTTCTAAAGAGGGTTGGAACATTGACTTGCTTTCCAATATTATGCTAGATTTTCCAAGTTAATTCTTAAAATTTCTATTCACTTAGATTGTGAAGACTGCATTCTCTTTAACCTTTCTACTGATGGTAAATTTGACACTAAAAAGGTTTGGAACACTAGTAGAACTACTCACCCTAAGAATCCTCTTAATATTTCTTTTTGGCATGCGAGTATCCATCCCACTTACTCTTTTTTTCTTATTTGGATGATTTTGAATAATTGCCTTCCTTTGGATGCTATTCTTTCTAAGAAAGGTCTTTGCATTGTGTCCAAATGTCAATGTTGCTACCATAATGAGAATGTGATTCGTGTTTTTTTTTCAGAGCCCTATTGCTATGAAGGTTTGGATTCATTTTGACAATATGTTTAATGTTATTTCTATTATGTGTATTAATTCTATTGCTAATCTTCTTAATGATTGGTTTATTCCTATTAAAGGTCATATTCATAACATCATTCCTGTCATTATCTGTTGGTTTATTTGGAGTAGTAGGAATGATTCTAAACATGATAATATTAAAATGGATGCTTCAAAAGTTATCTCTAAAGTGAAGGATAAGGTTTATCAACTTTTTTTTGCTAAACTTCTCAAGCCTGATTCTTCTAAAGGCTATTCTCATTTAGCTTCTGAGTTTGGTTTGAAGTTTAATTTCTCTACTGATAGTAGTTTTGGTTAAATTATCTACTGGAGAAAACCTAAGGGTGGCTGCTTTAAACTTAACACTGATGGAGCTAAGAATAGTGCCGGTGCGGGCTGTGGTGGTACTATCTGGGACTATATGGTTTTGCGATCACGTCTTATGTGGGTCCTTCTGCTGCTATTAATGTGATTCAAGCTGAGCTTGAAAGCCTTTTAATTAAGATTCAATTAAGTGTGTCTTTGGGAATTAATGATTTATGGATTCAAGTTGATGCCTTGCTCCTGATACATTACATTAATGGTTACACCTCGCCCAATCCGGTTAACTTCTATTTAATCAGGGATATTAAATATTGGCTTTCTCTCATTTCTTATAATATTTCTCATATCTTGAGGGAGGGAAATGCGGTTGCCAATTCTCTTGCTAATATGGGTTGTAATCTTGATGGTTTTTGTGAGTATTTTGAGCACACTCTTCCCAATAAGACCAAAGGTTTGGCTAGGTTAGACCGAATGGGTCTTCCTTATATTCGGTGTAACTAGGTCCAGCTTTTTGGGTGTGGTGTCCCTTTTGTGGTTTGGTTTTTGGTGGTCCTTCTGTTGTGCTTATGTTCTATTACTGGTTTCTGTTTCTTGCTCTGGCTACTTCTATTTGATTTGCCTAATTCAGTTAGTTTGGTTGCTCCTCTATTCCTTTCAGCGTTCTATTTGTGTTCTGGGGTTGCTGGGTTTAATTTTGATTGTTCTGATGCTGGTTGGCACTTCTGGGTTTTTCTAATGTTCCTTGCGAGTTGGTTTGGCTTGGGGACTACTAAGGATTTGGTTTCTGGGACTGCTAAGAATTTGGGTGTTTGTTCTTCTGGTATTCTGGGTAATGGTTTATTGTGTTGTTTTTGGTTGGATTGGTCTCCCAACCAGAATGTTAGCCTTATTTATGTTTTCTGCTCTGTGTCTTTCGTGAATGTTTTGGGTGGGGTCTGTACCTACTGGATGTTTTACTATCAAAATTTTCACTTCCTTTGGATTGATGCCGAGTTCTGTCTGGCCATTTATTTCTGTTACAATATACCTGATATTAGTTATACTGTGTTTTGTCATCCTATGGAATTCTGGTACAGTCGTAAGAAGGGGTTATCTGAATAATTATACATTATTAATCATCACTATATCATGTATTACTTGGTTACTCAGTTGACTTATGAGAAGGCTATGGGTTACTGTGGTAAATCTGGTTTTTTTTAATTTTGATTTTCTTCAGTTTTTATTATCTTATTGTCATTGCTTAAATTTTTGGGTGAGTGTCTTTGCAGGCCTATTTTTCAAATTTTTGGAGACTAGTTCTCATTTTGTGTAGGACCTGACGCTTGTTGGGAAGGACGTGCTGAAAGTGGCTATTTATAGCCTTTCCCTTTTTGGTTTTAGAATGTTACTAGGTTCCTGTGTACTTCCCACTAGTAGGGAATTCCGGCTCTTAGCTACTTTTTGGATTTTTTTTTTAGCTCTTTCGAGCAGTAGTGAGCTGGAGGTCCCGGTAAGGACCTTGTACTATTTTTATTATATTAACACATAGGCCCCACCGAGGATTTTAACCAAAAAAAAATCTTGATTTTACTGTAATACTTTAAACTACATTGTGGGAAAGTATACTACAAATTCATAGTTTTCTCTTTATCTGATCAAATTGACATAAAAATAACATATCATCTCAAAAAAAAAAAAAGTACAATAGATCCAAAAATAAAATAGAGTTTTTATAAAATTGTTTATATTTTTAATGACTTTTCAATACCTTATATGAGTAAGATAGGGGTTATTTTATTTTGGAGTATTGGTTTGACATAAAAACAAGCCCTTACGGTTAATTATATCTCAAGAAAAGTGATCTCTTGCAAGCAATCTCGATTAAAATACTGAAAAAAAATTTTAGAATTTTGAAGTTTAAACAAGGATGCTCTTTTTGAATTTTGGAAGGATTGCTTCATATTTGGAACAAGTTTCTCAAGAAGCTAAAGGAATAATACTATGCATGACTGGATTCTAAGAAGCTTGAAAAAACACCAAACTATCCTATGATGGCATTTACATTTTAGAAGATTAAAATTTTCTTATTTGAGTTATTCATTTTATTGGGAATTTGGGTCTTACATTTCACCAATATAAGATTATGAAAATGCCCAAGGTATGAGGACTTATTATATGAAAAATTACCCTTATATTTTAAAGCTAAGGTGAGCACTACTTAGCAATAATTGAACCTAATTTTAAGGAAAAGCAACGGGACTTATAATTTTCCTCCCACCGAGGGTTTAAGTTTGACTCTAGTGGACATCTAATCCTACTTGGAGAGGACAACCAACTAAATATGTATTATTACTTTAAACCATTAAGTTAAGGTTTCTATATAATGCAAGATATGCTAAACTATTATTAATTCAAGAGTAGGATTTACAACTTTTATAGCAAAGCTTAGTAACCCAACCATAAAGAATATGCAATGCTTCAAGCTAATCCATTTTTTTTTTTTGTTATTATGGGGATTTTTATTTTTATTTGCTTTTTTCCTATGTGTCATTTCTAGTTATTTATTTATTTTTTTTGAAGAAAATGCATCAAGATTGCATTATAAGGAAATAGGAACAAACAAACTACAATCCCAAAGCATTAGATTCCTCCTTTAACACCTTCATAAAAGGAGGAGGAATCTTATCCATACTAAAATCTTCCCAAATAAACGAACTAAAAAGAGCATAGTTAGCACATAAGTCAGCTAACTTATTACATTTTCTAGGGATAGAATTAAAAATAACATGGGTGAACTCCCTAAAAGAGAAGCCATCTTCCAACCCTTGGTCACCGAATTCTTGTGCCCCTTGAAGAAATTTGATAATATTTACATTATCTCCTTCTATGATGATCCCCTTGTATTTGAACAACCAATCTTTGATCACCTCCTTGATCGTTTGAGTAGCAACCAACTCCAAAGTAGAGACATCCCAATGAATACATGATTTGCCAAAAGCTAGCAAGAGTCTTCCTTTGTGGTCACGGAAAACTCCCCCTACCCCTCCTATGTATGAAGGAAGTAAAGAAGCATCAACATTCACTTTAATCCAATCGGGAGGGGGAGGATACCAATTCTCGTTATACAACCTTAATGGTTGGTTAGTACCCAGCTTTCCCGAGTAATTGCTACCAAAGACCGAAATTGAGGCATAACTCATTGCATTAGCTGCAATGAATAAAGAGCTATCATCTTTCCTCTTATGAATCATCTTATTCCTTGCTTTCAAACATAAAAACACCACATTGCAATACATATTTTTAAGGAAGAGATCTTATTTAGACAAACATCTGCAGCAACCATCCAAGGAATCGAGAGAAGGGAAGCAAAACCCCCACTTGGACAGATAAAGTAAAACTTCTTGAAGCTTCTTGCACGTCACCACCAAATGTTGAATGTCTTCAATACCATGGCATCCCCTTAGGCAAGCTGATTCCTTAATTAATTTCCTTTTTGATAAGAAGTGGAAAGTAGGGAGCCCATTATGAAAAATCTTCCACCAAAACACCTCAACTCTCGGATTTAACTTGGCTGATTTAATCCAATGCCAATATGGGGTATAGTCCTCATTATGCATAGAAGCTTTAAAAGCTAGAGCCAAGATGGATTTCCCAAACAATTGCCGAATTAATTCCAATCTGTCTTCCCCCTTATTCGGACAGATTTGAACTTGGTAGATTAAATTCACCAATTCAATCCCCATAAACTTATTGAGTTCCTCCTTATTCCAACTGTTATTAGAAATAAATTCCCTCATCAAGAGATTGTTCCAATCTTCAGCTATGATAAAAGTTGGCCATTTGCTTAGACTTTTATCCAATACCCAAGTGTCAAAGAAGAAATCAGTTGACTCCCATTGGCTAAACTCCATCGACAAATCGGATGTTTAGCTCCGTCCTGAATGATTCTCCAAGCACTAGAACCTGCCTTCTTCCCCATGCCATTGACAGCGTTCCAAATAATACTTTGTGCAACAATGAATCTTTATCTTGAACATACCTCCAAGCTATTCTAGCTCTCAAAGGCCCTATTTTACTGCTGCAGGAATGCAGAGCTCTCCCTCCCCAATGCAAAGGCATATACATGACCTTCCAGCTTACATAATGCATTCCCAGCCTACCACCTAATTTTTTCCACAAGAAGCTTCTACAAATTTTGTCAATCTCATCATGGATGCATTTAGGAACCAATGAATTTGTACAATGAAAGATGGTGTAAGAAAGCAAAATAGATTTGATCAATAGAATTTTTCCTGTAAGAGAGATGAATTTACCTCCCCAATTGTTTATCATCTTTAAAGCTTTATCAATTAAAAATTGAAAATCCTCTCCAATCAGCCTTCTTAGAGCAAGTTTAACCCCAAGATATTTCAATTCCTTAACAGATTTGAACCCTATAAGCCAAGTAATAGCTTTCATGCTCCTCCTCTTGACTGAATTCCCAAACATCATGCAGGATTTGTTAATGTTGATCCTTTGTCCAGTCCATCCAGTAAACTTGGTCGAAATGTTGTTAATTTCCTTAATAACATTCATTCTAGCTTCAAAAAAAAAAATAATGACATCGTCCGCATACAACAAGTGCGAAATCCTTGGCCCATTGGCATTAATTTGAATACCAATTCTATCCCCTTTATGCCTAAAAGCATTAGATAACAGTTGAGCACAAAGAATGAATAAGAAAGAAGACAAGGGACACCCTTGACGAAATCCGCTTTTAGCTAGAATCCACTTAAGAAGTTTCCATTTATCAATAAAGAGAATTTAGGATTAAGAACACATTCCAAAATCCTCTTAGCAAACTTATTCGGGAAACCAAAGTAATCCAAAGCTTTGCCCAAGGTTGACCACCCCATTGAGTCGTAAGCTTGTTCCATGTCAATTCTGAAGGAAACTAGGCTTTTCGATGATTTGGAATGTCTGCATTTATGAAAAACCTCTTGAGCTAATAACACATGATCGGTTAAAGATCTCTCTTTCACAAAAGCTGCTTGTTCTTTAGAAATCAGTTTTGGAATGACAGAATCCATTCTATTCATAAGAACCTTTGCCACCACATTGTAAATAGTGTTGCATAAACTAATAGGTCTAAAATTGGATGGAGTCAATGGGTTATTCACTTTAGGAATAAGCACTATAATAGTTTCCTTCCACTTTTCATTCATAACTCCCGTATTAAAGAAATCATTTATAGCATTCCACACATCAATTTTAATAATATCCTAATAGGCTTTGAAAAAGGAATATGTAATTCCGTCGATACCTGGAGATGAGTAGTTACCTCCATGCATGATAACATTCTCAACTTCCTCAAAGAAAATGGATTTGGACAATATAATTTTATCATCTTCATCTAAGCACCTCCATGGTTTGGGCCAACCTTCCAGGTTACACCTCCTCTCTTTCCATTTTTCTTGAAAGAATCTTATCTACTCTTCTTCAATCAGCAATTGGTCTTCCACCAAATCTCCTTCTTTGTTTTTAATATTTACAATGAGATTGGAACTCCTTCTAGCCGAAGCAAAGGAGTGGAAAATTTTTGAATTGCAATTTCCCTCCTCTATCCATTTAATCTTGGCCCTTTGCCTCCACCACGTATCCAACCGAGCTAAGGTAGAATTGAGTTCCCCTATCTTAACTTTGAGAGTCCAGATGTCCTCCTCAGTTAGACCTCCATCCTCTTCTTCTTTAACTTGTAACTCTTCAATTTCTTTCATAAGGCTTTCCTTCAATTGAACTAAACTAATATGCTTGGCTTTGCTCCAATAAAAAAGAGCCTTCAAGGATTTTTCCAACTTGAAATTCAGAATATGGGACAAGCTACCCTGAGTCCTTTTCGACCATACTTTCCTAACCACCACAGCTGAAGCTTTATTGGAAGCCCACATATTTTCATACCTGATCATTTTATTTAGAACTTTTCAAAAATCTAGAAGATTGAGAAGAATTGGACAATGATCAGAAGCAATCCTTGCCAAGTGCCTGACCACCAGTTTGTGAGAATAACTCAAGGCAACTGAATTCACAAAACATTTATCCAATCTTTCCAGGATCCTATCCTGTCCTGATTTCTTATTACACCAAGTTAATCTTGGTCCAATATAATTAGCTTCATGCAAATCATTAGCAGATAGGAAAGAATACATTTCCTTAGAACAAAGAGAAAAGCAAAATCTCTTACCTCATTTCTTATCTTCTTTAGAGAGGAGACATTTAAAATCCCCCCAATCACCCAAGGCTGATCTATAGAAGAGAAGAACTCCAATCTTTCCCAAAGCCTCCTCGTCTTATACACATCCTTACTTCCATAGATAGAAGCAATCCTCTATTTACCTATATTAGGAACCTCAAAATCACCAATAATAAATTGGGTAGAGGAATCCAGTAAATGAAAATTCCCAACACTAGATTTCTATAACATCAACAACCCTCATAACAGCCCCTCAGCCGGAACTTGGACAAATTCCCAATCTGAACCAATCAACATATCAACATCCCTTCTTTCCATATTTGTGATCTTGGTTTCCGATAAACCAATTAAAAAAACCCCATACTTACTCACTACCTCCTTAAGGAATAGAGAAGCCTTCCTCTTCCAAGCTCCTCTACAATTCCAAAAACAAATAGAAGACATTTAAAGAATACCAGGGGAAGATTTCCCCGCCTTCTCTCTACTTTCTCCATCCGCCCTCCTATTCCTTGAAGCCACCAACGATTCCTCCCCTATGCCATTCATCTCCTCAAAAGAATTTGCCAAGTTACTATTCACAGGAATCTTGCTTCCTTTATTCACCTCCTCCAAGTTTACTTGAGGATCACCACCAACCTCTTTAGTTGAAAGAATTTCCCTTTCTTCCTGTACTCCTTCTAAAATATTGAACTTATTGACATTATCAGGAGAAGAAGTTAATTTGAAATTGTTATCAACAGAGTTTTTCACAACATCTGACCTTGCATAAGGATTCTTTGGAGAACCTGAACCAACCTCCATATTAAGAGGTTCAGTCAAAACTAGAATTTGAACTTCTGTTGACACCTTTGATTCAGGAGCCATCTTCTTTTTAGCACCCAAGGATAGCCTATCCGAACCAGTTACCTTCATACCCACGTTCTCTACTATGTTCTGAGCTGGGTCACTATGTTTTTTTTCCTTCTCATCAGTGAAATTGCTTTGTCTCTGGAATCTCATGTTATTCCTGAAATTCTTTCTACGATGGTTAACAACTAACCAAGGCCCATAGCCCTTATCTTCTATTGAGTGAACTCTATTATCCTTGTCCATATTACCATCTCCCTTTAGAGGAAGACCTGAGTTATCAATTTTCTGTTTCAAACCACCTGCAGCCATCTTAATTGCTGGGCAATCAACCTTGCTATGCCCTATCAACCCGCATTCATAACAAAAAATAGGGAGTCTTTCATACTCTATTTTTTGATAAAACTTCCTAGAAGAGCCCTCCACCCAAACTCCTAGTGGAAGCTTGCTATCCAGCTGGATACGTACACAAACTCTCCCATATTCTCTTTTCCCCCACTGAACCAAATTACCATAAATCAGATAAGGTTTCCCCACCATAGAAGCTATTCGGCTAATGTTGATTTCATCCCAACATTGAAGAGGAAGATTAGGCAAACGAATCCAAATAGGAGCTGTAAGCCCTTTAAGTGAGTTAGGAGAGAACTCAAACATCCACCTATCTATACCAATGATTAGTCCTCTTATGAACCAAGGCCCATTTGATAGAACCACCTCCAAAGGTTCTTGTTCAAAAAAAGAGCACAGAACCCAACCCTTACCAAGTAATGTGAGATGGAATTTTCCGAATGGAGACCATTGTCTCCTGAGTTCTGAGCTAATCACATTTAAAGGAGCCTCACCACCAAATACTTTAATCACGATAGACTTAGAAAGTTTATTTGAATTTTTCAATTCTTTTTGAACGTGTAACTTAGTTGTGCTGCCATCTTCTGAAATAAAACTTCCCAAATCCAATCCTGATACATTGATATTATCCTTGTTCTTCCAAGCATTCTGTTGAGGGTAAACTTCATGTCGGACATCAATTGAGTTAGATTCCTTGCAAGCTCCCAAATTTGTTGAAACTCCAGTACGGACAAACACCAAGTCAGAGTTGTTATTCTCAGATTTCTTACCATTTGCCTGATTAGAATTGTAAGACGAAGACTTAGCGCCTTTCTCTGATACAACCAGAGACATGAAATTGTTATGAAAACCATTGCTGACCGAACTTAGAGAATTCACGTTTATCTTACTGTCGAGGACAGGGACTCTAGTTATTTATTTGATTATTTTATTTCATAGAAAGAGTTTGATCTAGAAAATCCTAACATCAATAGGAAACCAAGTCTTCTAAGATCAAGCATAAATGTTTTATGTATCACACCTATATTTGTTTTTTACCTAAAAATCAACATTATAGTAATTGTAAATCAGATATTCTGCATGACAATCAAGTTTGATATTTGACTAGGTTTTGCCTAACTAGATTTGAAATTAGGGATCTAGTCAAAATATTTTATTTCATTTTAAATTTAAATTTTGTTTAATTTCTTATTGGGATGGTTTCAATTTAATTGTTTTAGTTATTTATATTTTTTATTTGAATTTTAAGAGTTTTAGATTTCATTTAAAATTTAGGCCTTAAAAGAATACATTCAATGCACAACATTCACCCTAAGCTAAACCTTTTCATAAGGTGAGGTGACACTTTACAATGTCTCAAGAACAAAAATGGTTATTGAATCTTTTAGTTAGGTGTTTGAGAAAAAAAATAGTTAAAATTTGATATCATTTTAAACTAATTAGTTTATTACTCCCTAAATTTGTTGAGCGTATTAAAAATTATTTGGAGTTTCTTTATTTAATTATTTTTGAAATATCTAATTTTTAGGTTATTAAATTGCAATTTTATTATATGTAGAATTTGTTAATTTTGGTTATAGGTTTATGAGATGCCCAAAAAATATGAAATAATTTGTTAAAGTTGGGGACAATCTATGGAACATATTATAAAATTTTAGAATTATTTTAGATGTTTTTATTTTTTATATTATTTTTTAAATATGAAATGTTAGAAATTTGAATTATCATCAACATGGCTTTAATAATTATTAGAAATTTTTTAAAGAATAAGGATTTTCTTAGAAACCTCTCACAATGATTTGAGCACATTTGGATGTTATTTTGAGTTTTGAAAATTTATATTATTATGTATGCTTTTTTTTCTCATTAAATAAATTATAGATTTAATAAAATTTCTTACATGAGCTAGATTTGATCCCAAGATAATTCCAAAAAAATTTGAACTTAATTGAACATGTTTTCTGTTTATTATGATCTATTGATTTGTTACCGTATTTTATTAACAATATTTATAAAATATATTTTCTAATTTTTATTTCCTTAAATATTTTATTCTCATAATGGTCAATGATTATCAAGACTTCAAAAAATTCACTTTGTACATCTATAATTTTATTTAAAGTTTTAATTATTTTTTAAAATTATTGATCAATTTGGAGATATATTTTTATTAAGAATTAGAGTTTGTATTTTTTACTAGTAAATGATTTCAAATTTTCATGAAACATTCTCCACAAGTCAAGGGTGATTCAAATAGTCTTTGAAAATTTTAAGCAATTTAATGATTCATATGATTTATAGATTTTATTAGAGAATTAAACTCAAAAATTAAATATTGTGATGTTTTTCTTTCAAATCATCTTAATTATTTTCCTAGTTTTTAGGGTAAATTAAGAGTCATATGCACTTTGGCTTTTCTTTCTAAAATTATTTATTATTATAAGAAGTTTTAATATTCATATTATGATTTTATGGATATTGGAATTAGAGTTTTAGGTTTGACCCACCAAATGATTTTGTGTTCTCATAAAATTTAGGAAGAGGTTGACCTAAAAGACTTGGTTAGAAGATATTATAAATGATCTTTTTTATTAGATTTAACTGAAATTTGACTTTTAATAGGACACAATGGCGAAAAAGGATTCTTGTGGCCGACCCCATGTAGTGGGATAAAGGCTTGATGTTGTTGTTGTTATATAAAATTTAAGCTTTAGATCAATATAGATCTTGAGTTCATTCCCTTAAAAATTTCAACTCATTTGGAGATTAATTTGGTCATTAAGGATTTATTAATTTTCTTTGTTATATAACTGTTCAAGTTTATGAAACTCTAATTTCTAACTTCAAAATGATTTGGATTATTTTTTGATAGATTCTATGATCAATTTATGTTCTATTACAATTTTTTATTTTTCTTGAATTATGTACGAACTATAGAAAATCCTATGCCCATAAGTATCCTAATCCATCTTAGAATTAATGTTTGAGAATTTTCTAGGAAATAAGCTCAAACTTTCATGAAATTAAAACTAGATATTACTATGAAACTGTAGATCATTTCCTAAAATTTTTTGTTATTTAATCTAAAATAACTTATTTAAAAATTTTCTATATTTCTAGGTTTTATATCTCTAATGGGTTATTAAAGGTATGAAATAAGGTCCTTAAGGTACTAAGGTCTTAAGTTTCTATGGTTTATATCTCAAATGGGTTATTAAGGGAAGCTAAGGATAGCTGGCCAGGCCAAGGTATAAATGGACCTTTCCTAAATTAAGATTTGTCTCATTTTAATTGATAGGGATGACTTGGCTTCAACTCTTGGGATAACCCATATGGGTTTGCTTAGCTTGGTGTCCTATCTAGGCTTAAGCAAGCACCTAGGGTATTAGTGCAAGGATTAGAATAAGTTTTCTATTCACAAATGAGTATTACAACTTCTCTAGGCCCTCTTTCTCCCCTTTAGATAACATTATTTTAGTTGATGATCAGTGTTATTGGGCTTCTTTAGAGCCTTGGACCACAAGCTCTTCATTTCAAGCAGTCCAAGGACTACCCTCTCTAACATCAACATTTGATGTTTCATTAAAATTTCAAAGAAGTTCCTGCAGCTAGGAATCTACTTCCATTGATAGGCTGTATGACGAGGGCAATGCCTTATCTTCTCATTGTAATGCACATATATTGAGATCTTAAGCTCAACCTTCCTATACTTCTATTGGGAAGGTGATGTTGCAACCTAGAATGTTATCCGCTCTTATTGTTATGCTAGATACATTAGTGAATCAAATAGTAGAGAAGGATAGAAAAATGAAATTTGATAATAGAATAATGAAAGTGAATAGTTACATGGACTATATTATTATGGATCCTCGTTATGTATTAGGAAATACTTTATAAGAAATGATGGATGAATTAAAAGTTTGTTTTAAGAAAATTGATAAAGAAGAGACAATTGAGTTCAATCTTGAGGAGGAGGATTTAGGAGGACTTGTTAGCAAACATCTACAAGGTTAACACTAGAGGATCCTTGTAAAAGGAGCATTACCAGATGAATGGAATTTGGAATGTTTTTATTGATGAAGTTATGGTTTCTCACTTATCGTAATGATTTCCATATCAATTTCAGCAATAATGATCAAATTTTTGGACTAAGAAGAGAAAGGAGGAAATGATGGTTGCTATGGACTCATTAGAGACATAGGTAAGTCTCATAGTGGGCACAATTTGAGTCCACTTGACCAAGACTACTCATGTAGAAAAAGAGAAGAAAATCTTGGTCGATAAAAATGCCAATAGTCAACATCAAAAGAGCTTCAAAAGTTAAGGAAGCATTAGCACCATCCTATGGGACTTCATTTTTTCAAAGGATAGGAGGAACTCAAGGGAATACAATTTCATCTAATATCATAAGGGATTTGTGTCACCTTTTCAATTGAACAAAAAATCTAACACAACATTTATCATACTTCAAAGCTAGTTGTTGTAATGCTCAGGCAGTGATGCTTTTATTTTTATATTGTTCATCAATAGATTATTAGGAGTAGCATTTGATTGATATACAAAACTTACAAATTGATTAGTCCAAACTTTTGCAAAGCTAGAAACATATTAATAAAAAGATTTACATGGCCCCAACACCATGTAACTGTCAACGATTTGGTGGAAGAGAAGAATAAGCATAATAAACATTTAATTGATTATATCTTGAGATGGAGGAATCAAAGCATGAAGTGTGAACCTCAATTGTAGGTGTTGAAAATAGTCAAGAACCTTCCTAAGAATGTTCATGTATTGGTAGTATTCGTCCTAAAGGGGATTTACGATTAGGACATTTGAGAAGTTTTTGAGTAAAACCTCCAATCTCTATGAAGAAGCCTCATGGATGTCTTTTCTAAATAAATCGGTTATGGAAACTTCATGATGTACAAACCCAGGTAGGTCTTTAAAAATAAACCAAGGATAGTTTCAACAATTGACAAGGATAAGCATCTAATGCATGGATTGAGCCACTACCTGATGCTTAGTATCCTCTCCCTTCAAAACCATAATTTTAATCTTCTTGCAAATTTTAACTTTCATATACTTTTAAAAAACTCAACCTTCAACTATCCAAAACTATCCTACACACTTTTGAATAATCCCTTTCAACAAAATATTAAACTTTCTTTTCTTCTCTTTAAGGGTCTATTTTAAATTATAGTTGAATGGTTGTGGTGATGAGAAGATTATTTCTTGAACGTCCTCTCCCCTTGAGCAGTGGAAAGTGCCTAAAACTTGCTTCCACCCAGAAGTGGATAGGTTTGGGGAAGCTTAAACTGACTAGCCTCTGGGGTAGCACCCATGGCCTTCTCATCTACCATAATCATTTCATATCCCATGCTTCCCCTAATGTGGTGGTCATTGCTCCTCTACATATAAGTCATCAGTACAAAAGTAGACGAAGAACCCAGTTCAATGGTACTAGGAGCAAAAAATGTTTAGAAATGACATACTTCTTTATCTTCTTATTCTTAGAAACTAATTTAGGGTGACCAACTCTAGAGAAAATTGAAGTCATAGAGATAAGAGTGGTAGACCAAGTATTGCATCCAAGAGTAAACTTTAAGATAAGCTTCTTCTCCAAGGCTTCTATGAGTTCAACTAAAATGAACATCGGACTATTAATGATCACTATAAGATTTTTTAATCAAGATTCAAACTTCATAGCACTTCCGACTACTAATTAGGTCTTGTCCATAGACAAATTTGGGTCATCAATAAAAAGAAAATTAACATTCCAACCATTTTTTTCCTAATTTTCAAAAATCTCATACTTAAACATCTAAATTCTTTATTTATGAATTTGAAGCTTTAATTCTAAAATTTCTAATTATATTTCTATCCTACTAGATATATTAAGCTACAAAAATATGTATCTGTAATATAGTGTTAAAAAAGGAAAAGATTTTTGAAAAGATTTGATTTCGATTTCAGATATTCTATTTTGATTTTGAATTTTTGAGGATTTCAAAATTTCATGAGGGAAATTTATTTTCAATTTTGGTGGGAAATTTGAATTTTTTAAAATTTTAGGATTTTTTGAAGATATTTTGATTCTGATTTAAATATAGGGAACCTATACCCTTGCTTACCAAATTCTAAATTCAGTAGGAGGTTCGAAATTAAAAAAAAAACAAAATTAAAGATTATAAAAATACTACCAACAAATTTAGGACCAATGGTGGTTTCTTAAAAAAGTGGATGTTGACCACAGTTGTCCAAGGAAGAAATGGATAGGGTAGCTAACAAAAAAAGGTAGTCTTTGCGAAGCAGAAGGAAGAAGAGTATGGCGTAATGGATTCTAAGAAGCTCAAAAGCACTTACATTTACTTTATATTAGGCTTTAAGTTATGAGGAATATGAATTTTTATAAGTTATTAAAGTTATTAAAAATTTGGTGCTTATATTTTATCTATAAAAGATTGAGAAAATACTCGAGATGTGAGCACTTCTAAGTTATGTCTAAGGAAAAACAAAGCGACTTAGAACATTCACCCCAAGAAAGATATATGAATAGAATTTACAATTCTACTAGGAGACAACTGCCAACTAAACCTGTCCAATCTCTTCGAAATCATGAAGTTAAGGTCTCTATGCAATGCAAGATAGGCTAGGCTGTTATTATGTTAGGAATTAAGACTTATAACTCAGCTATCGAAGTTAACAACCCAACCATGAAGGGTATGTAATGCTTCTAGCTTGTGTCATATCCAACATCTAGTATGTGCAAGATCATGAGAGTGTCACTTTATTATTTATTCATCTAAATTTTTAATTTCAAATTTGCTTTTGTCAAGGATGGTTTCAATTTAATTTTTTGGTAATTTGTAATATTTTAAAAAATTTTAAGAGTCTTGTTTTTCATTTTTTTAGGTTTAAAAAAATACCTTAAATGCACATCGTTCACCCTAAGATGAGTGTTGCTATTTACATTATAAGGTGTAATACTTTACCTAAATTGTGAGGTGACATTTTGTAATGCCTCAAGAATAAACAATTGTCTTTTATGATTTATGTCATTATAGTTTTTATTTAAGGGTTTGTAATAGAAAATTTTAGTTTAAATTTAATATCATTTTGAACTATTTAGTTATTATTCATTGTATTTTGTTGCATTTAAAGAAATTATTTATGTATTAATTATTTGACGATGAAATTAAAATTACCATTAAGATGAGCTCTAAACATTATGAGAAATTTTCCAAAGATTAGGATTACCTCAAAAACAGCCGCCAACAAAAAATTGTGCACATTTTGTTGTAGTTTTGAATTTCTAAGATATCTATTTTATTAAAGAATCTAACTATTATTTTCTCATTAAATCAACTCCAAATTCAGCTAAATTCCTCACAAGAGCGAGGTTTGATCTCATGATTAAATTTTGAAGACAACTAAATTGTTTTGTATTTATTATATTTTATTAGTATATTTTGTCACAAAAATTTAAAAAAAAAATATATTTTTTATATATATGTTTTGAATTTTTTAGTTTTGTTATTTTCAATGATCATCAAGACTTTTAAAAAATACATATTGTGTTTTTATTTATTTGGATTTTTGATGATTTTTCTAAATTTTTGGTGAATTAGGAGGCCAAATTATATTAGGAATTTAGATTGGTATTTTGGATAAGTAAATTGGTTCAAATTTTCATGAGACTTTCTTCAAAGTCAAGGATTATATGGAGAGGGTTTACTAAAAATTTTAGATGATTTGAGGTTTCTTATGATGTAATGATTTTATTAATAAATTACACTTTGAAATTAGATGAAGTACGTTTACTATTTTCAAAACTTCTAAAATTTATTTATTTTTCTAGAGTTTATTAAGTGTCCAATGCACTTGAATTTATATACTTTTATATTTTCTTATAAGTGCCAATGATTTTTAGAAGTTTTTTTGTTCATATTATTTTTTATTTTTTATTTTTTTTGTCTTTATATTTTTAATTTATATACTTTTTTTTATTTTTGTGTTCATATTAGGGTTTTATTGATAGGAGAATTAGGGTTTGTGATTTTATCTCTTAAATGATTTTAAATTCATATAAAACTGAAACAATAAATTACTATGGATCTAAAGTCCAATCTCTAAATATTCAACTCAGTTTGGAGTAAAAAATAATTTTTAAGGATTTATTGAATTTTCTATTAGATTTTATTCAAGATTAGGAAACTCTAATTTCTAACATAAAAAATTAGGATTATTTTTTAATGATTTTGTCTTAACCCAAATTTTCACATGATTAAAGTCCCACTAGTGACTGTTAATGATTTTCATTAAATTCCTATACATATTGAAATCTATGTGGGAGTGCAGCACCATTGTGCTTGCGAGCACAATAGTGTTGGCCTTTCTGTGTTTTGGGATTTTGGTTGTGAGAGAGCGTAGGGCTGGAAAGTTGCACTTCAGTGCTTGCTTCTTTGTTCAAAAATAACAAGGGGTAATGCTATGGTTCTAAGGTCTCGAGCACTGCGATGCTGGATCATAAATTTTATTTTTTAAATATCAAAATCCACTACCCTTATATCAAATACCCAAGCCATCCCTATTTCCACCATTTGGTTGCTCTGCCAAGAAGAAGAAGGGAGAAGAGGGAGAGAGGGAAAGAAGAGAGAAGAAGATGAAAATTATCTCAAGGGCATTTCATCTATTCTCCCAGTTATCAAAGTCAATCTAATTGTGGAATGTACCTTGAATCTTATTTTTATTTCTAGTGATTTTGAATTCTTATTTTCATCTTTCTAAAATCATGTTAAAATGTATTATCTCTTGATTTAGTGAACTTTCACCATGTAACTTTTGATATTTTATAGAAATCATTATTGTGAGCATTTTGATTAGATCATATTAGAATTTCACTAGGTAGTTTTCCATGTGTAAGATATTAACTAGATTGATAAAAGAAAAAGCAGACATCTAAATAAATTAGGATAGGTGTATTGATTCTATTAAGACTAACCCAACATGCATATGGCATAACTCACATGAACATAACAAGGCATGCATACACTTTAATAAGCACACTAGAAGTAAACAAATACTGATATTATATTGTTAAAGCGATCTACAAGTTAATTGATACATGATAGATATTACATACATCATAACTAATAAGATAAAAGATATGGCAATCATGTGTGATTACAAGAAAGGCTGGCTACTTATATACTAATTTAGGTTGGCATTAGCATAATACCTTATATAGGAGGGTAGGCTGATGAACTTTCTATTAAATTAGGGTTTCTTGTATAATCCAAAAATAAGATGCAAGATATAGGATAGGGAGTTATTAGTGGACAAGATACATTGATGGTCATGAGTGATGACCATACAAGAGGCTACTTGACAACGATATAATATGATATAACAAGATATGGCAAGATACAAAAATCACCATATGATTAGTCGTATGTCTTGACTTGCACTAAAATGAATATGATACTATATGAAAACATGACATGATTTCATTTGATTATATATAACATGAACTCTATATAATAAATGAACATGATATGAAATAGTACTAATACAAGTATTGATACATGTGCATAACATAATTACATGCTACATGATACAAATATATGATATACATGATACATGATATTAATACATGCCACATATAACATGACATGTCATGTATAGAAATAGATACTGAAAAACATGGACATGATCATAGATAGAAAGGAAAATCATGAAATTTACCTATAATAATAGTTGATAGATAAATAATTACATTATATTAGTGATTCATATATAGTCTTCCAATAGCACTTTTCATGATGCACCAAGATAGAACTGAGCCAATGATTATTGATCCATCATGATTATGATTTTCTAGGATTCAAACTATTCACATGATTTGATAAGACATATAGTTTTGACATGATCTGAATGATTACATGGATATTGTTCTACTTTTCTTGCATTAAGTGTAGTTGTAAGTTCTGGCGACATATTTGAATTTTGCTCATTATGAGGTTTCACATGATTTCAGTGAAGGGTAAGGACCTAGTGGACATAGGCTAGTCAAATATTTGGTGATAATTATTTTTTATATTTTTTTGTCATGAAATTGTATTAAGATCTAATGACTTACAAGATTTCATGGCAATTGTATATGATTTTTGGGATTATAGAAATATAAATGTTTATATTTTGATGAAATAAAATGAAAGATTATATTTGTTATATTTTTAATTAATATATGGATGCATATTAGTTGTTATAGTAAAAGATTAGAAGATTTAATATAGTCAATTCTTTTAAATTAAACCTTGGGGCATAATAGAATGGCATCAGAGCAATCTTATTGGATGCATTGAAACATAATTAGAGCTATAAAAATTTATTGAAGTGTGTAGAAATTGGGTACTTTTCTGATATATATTTTTCTATATTCATGGTATACATAGGTGTGATAAACTATAATATATTAGGAAAGAGAACTATACAAGTGTAAAATAGACTCAAATGATCAAGATGTGCTAATGAGCAGATTATAATGCTCTTAGTGACACCAAATTACATGATTAGGGGTGTTAAAATGAATTTTTGGGTCGAGTTATGGTCAAATTCGAAATTGACCCTCCTTTAACTTATCCAACCTAAACTCACCCAACTTGAGTAGATAAATGGGTTAGAAATTTAGGTTCAGACCTGACTCACCGGGATATCATGTTGACTCGACTTGACATGAAAATGGTGGGTGTGAGAGCATAGCTACCAAGTGGTGCATGGGCCATATATAGGACTGTCATTATGAAATATGTACTATAGGTGAGGGAAGCTACAAGACTAAGTGTCAAATTATTGGTGAGAGCAAGAGTGCACAAGTGTGAGCAACTGGGCGAGTTGGAACTGTGTAGGTGGGAGCGGGGCTGAGGGCGAGCCATGTGCGGGAATGCATGTGTGCACCTGCGTGATCGTGAATGCGAGTGCCATAAGTGCTAGGTTCAAAGAGGATTCTTTAGGATGAGGTACCTGTGTGTGGAAACTGCCAAGGTTCGAAGCTGACACAGGTCAAATTGGGTCAAATACAGCTTCGCTAGTTAACCTGAATCCAACCTAATTTTTCAAACGGGTTGAACATTAGAGCCTGAACCTAACCCATTTCTTAAAATGGTTAACCCAAACTCAAATTTTATGGGTTTGGTTCGGGGCGGGTCAATAATTGATACCGCTAAATATGATGTAATTTCCCAATCAATTAGCCAAGCTAACAAGTGATACACAGAGTAAGAAGGCTAGGAATAAAGAAATGGAAGAAGGCAAGAACCTTCAAATGTTCATTAAGTTAATGCTCCCACTAAAAAAGGAAGTTATAGAGCCATAGTTAGTAGAGGATTAGTGTTATAATTCAAAATTTTAAAAAAGATATTTTACCTATAACAATAAAAAAGTATTTTAAGAGACATTATAAGTCCAAATTATAAACTTTCTTCCCTATAGCATAGATATTATTATGTTTTAGTTTCACTATTTTTTATAAATTTTGGGCGCTGGTACAATTCATTAAGAAATTTGCATATATGAATACAAGAGGGCTTTCTAAGACCATTATATATCCATTTTGTAAACCAATTTCACCTAAGCATTTGAGACATGCTTAGCTAAGTTTTGAATATTTTTTCAACATTTTTTTACCTTTGAATTTTAAGATATAAAGTGATTTATATGATCTTGGCATTTAAATGGCATAATTATTAATTTATCCTTAATATATTATATATATTATTATATTATATAAATCCTAATCCACTAAATGCCATTTCTGCCATTTTGTTTCCAGCAACAGAGGAAAATCAAATTAGTGAGAAAAGAGATGAGAGAGAAGAAAAAATCTAGGATTTAATGGTCAAAGAGCCATTTTTGTCTGCCAACCCAGTTGAAAAATTCGCTCGTCTCGAGGTAGGTTACATTTTACCTCTTACAGTTCTAAAAAATTTGGTGTTTTAAAAAAAATTTCAATTAAATTTGTATTTTCTTTATTAAAAAATGATGATAACTTTATTTTAGTAAAAGGTTTTTCTCGTAACTTTTTATATGTTATACATATTGAGATTATGAACATTTAGAGTATACTCTAAAATTTTTACTAGATGATTTTAAAAAAGAAGTGATTTTTGCCTATTCAAAATTTTTTTGAACATCCAAAAATAGTCCTTTAGTTCAATTAAAGCTTTAGAATAATATTTCACACAATCTCTGATAATTTGTTTTATTTTGCAATAGTGAATTTTTTTTAAGTAGTGTTTTTTTTTAGTTAAGTAGTGTTTATGTTGCATACTATTGAGGCATTTTGGCAATTTATGAATTTAATTTAAATGTATTTTAATTAATGAAATGCATCAAAAAAATGTGAAAAATTGTGATGTGATATTATACCGGTGCTAGTGGGCAACTGAGGAGGGATTCTTTTATGCCAGCGCCAGTGAGCGACCGAGGTGAGATTCTATTATGCTAGTGCTAGCGGCAATCGAAGTGTAATTCTATTATGATGATGTCAGTGGGCGATCGAGATGGGATTCTATTATATTGGTGCAAGTGGAAAACTGAGGTACAATTCTATTAGCCGGTGCTAATGGGCGATCGAGGAGGGATTTTATTATGCCAGCATCAGTGTATGACTGTGGTGGGATTCTATTATACTGGATCAAGTGGGCAATCAGGGTGGGATTCTAACATGAGATGTGCTAGGATGCTGGAGCCTAAGGGCTATTTAAAGTTGCTATAAGTCATTTGTTTATATTTCAATTTCAGTATAGTTCAAATGCATTTGGTATGAATATATATTTTAGTTTCAAGTTTTTTGTACAATACTTTAGTTTATTATTACAATATTTTTAGTTCCTTAGGTTTAAGTTATTGATTTCTATTTATGCTGTGATAGCCTATTGAGCCGTGTTAGCTCATTCTTAATTTTGCTTTTATTTTTATACAAGGGGAAGGGTAATGAGTGAGCTGAGTAGTTTGTATAACAAGTTCTGATCTATGGGGTATGTATTCTTTTTAGTTTGATTAGTTTTATTTTAGAGGCTCCGTAATTATTTGGTTATATTATCTATTGCCAAGTGCTATTGTAGATACCTCAGATTGTACATATTTTGGATGATATATGTGAAAGTCATTTTGAAATTTAGTCTTTCACTGTATATTTATATTCATTGGTGGCTCTATGGTGTGTTTAAATTGAAAGTTTCATTTTAGTACTTTTCAACCGGAACTTAGAGTTAATCTTACCATAATTGGACACAGTATAACCAGTGTTATAGTGGGTCATATCAGGTCGGATTGTGACAAGCATTTTTGGTATTAGAGAAATTTGGAGAAGTTAATTAGAGCAGAGCCGTAGGATTTAATTTATAGAAGAGCGAGATATTTCTAGATAGTTTTGGGCTCATATTTTATTTATTTTCATATACATGATTGCATTCAGCTGTGTTCAGTATTTTTAGATGGTTGATCCACCTCAACTAGATTAAGATAAGACTAATGGTCAGAGCTTTAGTTAGGCAGCTCAATTTTAGCGTATAACTTTAATGATTAGTTCTGATGTAGTTAATCAAATTACTAGTTCAGTATTACAATTGGTAGGTGAGGCTTATACTCAAGTTTTTAGTACCTGATCTGATGATATGGATAGATATTTATAGAATTTAATGAGATTACAACCTCCTAGACTTTCTGGTGTTATTGAGCTAGAGCTTTTGAGTATTAGCTGATGAGGATAGAGAAGACTCTAGATGGGATGCATTGTCCTCCTAATAGGAGAGTTGCATTAGCTGTATTTTTATTAGTTGACGAGACAGAGCACTGGTGGTTGGGCAAATAGAGAGAGAAGTTTCAAGGTCATTCAAAAACTTTAGTTACTCGAGAGGAGTTTATGAAGACATTTAAAACATGGTTTATACCTTTGTTTGCTAGGAAATAGCTACAGAGTTCTTTTCTGAGACTGATTCAGGAAAGTCTGTCAATAACATGGCATGAGGTAGAGTTTTTTACTCTTTCTAGGTATGCTCTATAGTTAGTTAGTACTTATGAGAAGAAGTTTATAGATTTCTAGAGGACTTTGAGATGCTTTGAGGTAGCCACTATTAGTATTGGATATTATAGATTTGGGTCAATTGATCAAGTGGGCCAAGAGGATAGAGACTAATTTGATAGTAATTCAGTAGTGATGGAATGTGAGTAGGAAAAGACTTAGCGATGAGACATCTAACAGTAGCCATTCTAGGAAGAAGAGTAGGTTTAAATATGCTGAGTTTAGAAGGAAGGGAAAGTTAGTAGCAGTTTCTTCTGGATCAGATAGAGGCAACATTGCTAGTTCTCTAAGGGTTCAGTTAGTGGATTCTTGCTATTATGTCAACAGAGTTATAGGAGGCACAGTGGATAGAGTTATGGAGTATTGGATTGACATTTTCATTGTGCATAGTACGACCATAGGATTACTAAGTATCCACAGGGTGGTTTTGATAGACATTCTGATTTGAGAATTAATATTTATGTGCATCTAATAATGGGAAGGCCAAGGATAACACCACCCTGACCATATTGTGAGAGTCTTTGTAACCGAGATATTGGCCTGATATTATGAGGTCAGCCTTCTATGGGTTCATGAGGTACATGTAGTTTCTCTACTTTGACCATAATACAACCACATGTTTACATTCTAACACAATAAGGACCAACGAGCCTCTAGATATTATGATAGATATAGCTTATATTTTTACATCTCCATGGCATATTTTATCTGATTTTGCTACTATCCATTCTTTCATGTCAGAGCATTATTTTGATTCTCTCAATTTGCCTTTTGCATTATTACCTATTTTTTATCTATGGATTTGCCTATGGGAGGTTATATGATAGTCAGGAGAGTATATTTATTTGACATTGAGATTTTTGATAGGAAGTAGACGTCCAATTTGATTTTACTATCTATTTTTGTATTTGATGTTATTTTTGGTATAAATTAGTTGAGTCAGTATGAGGCTCATATTAATTGTTTAAAAAAGTGAGTCATCTTATTTCATGGTAGTGAGAACTTTGTATTTTAGGAAATCAGAGGTATTCTTTCTTGTCTAATTTTTACTCTGGAAGTTAATAGACTTTAGAAGAAAGATAGTCCAGTCTTTTTAGCATTTGTTAGAGATCCTCACATCTCTTCTTATGGTCCAAAAATTTTTGGATGTCTTCACTGAGGAATTAGTGACTTTACCACTGGATAGAGATATAGAGTTCTATATTGATGTATTTTTAGGTATAAGCTCAATTTTGAAAGCTTCAAATAGGATGACAATCTAAGGAGCTTTAACAGTTATAGGTTTAGCTATAGGAGTTAATTGACAAAGGATTCATCCATAATAGTGTGTCTCCATGGGGAGCTTCTATTCTATTTATAAAGAAAAAAGGATAGAATGATGCGTATGTGCATTAGTTATAAGGAGTTGAATAAAGTCACTATGAAAAATAAGTACCATTTGTGAAGGATTGACAACTTATTTGATCAACTGGTTGGATGTTCAATATTTTCTTAGATCGATCAGTGATCTGGTTATCATTAGTTAAATTGAGGGTAGAGAATGGGGTAAAAACTATAATTAGCATGAGGTATGAGCATTATGAGTTTTTAGTCATACCTTTTCGTTTAACTAATGCCGCAGTAATCTTCATAGATTTGATAAACTGAGTTTTAGGAAGTATATGGACTATTTTATGATCATATTTATAGACGATATTCTAATTTATTATATATTTGAAGCGTTATATGCAACACACTTGAGGATAACTCTAGAGATTCTAAGGCAACAACATTTGTAAGCTAAATTCTTGAAGTGTGAGTTTTAATTGAGTAGCATTTCATTTCTATGACATGTAATGAGCAATACAGGTATTGTAGTAGATCTCCAGAAGGTTCAGGCTATATCTTCTTGGCCAAGGCCTACTATAATCTCCAAGGTTTGTAGTTTCTTAGGCCTGGCTAGTTATTATCAAACGTTTGTTCAAAGGTGCTCTCAGATTTCTTTGCCTTGGATTAGACTAACTCGTTATTCAGTAGCTTTTATATGGACTTCAGAGTGTGAGAAGAGTTTTTAGTTATTGAAGGATCATTTGACTTCTGCTCTAATTTAAACTATTCCTTTAGGTAGGAATGGCTTTCAAATTTTTCAATGATGCATTATTAAGTGGTTTGGGATGCGTGATGATGTAGAATGGTAGGGTTATTATTTATGTATCTCAGTAGTTGAAACCACATGAGAGGAACTGCCCGACATATGATTTAGAATTAGCTACTATTATATTTGCATTGAAGATTTGAAGGTATTACTTATACATAGTCAAATGCGAGATCTTTACTGACCATTAGAGCATGAGGTATATTTTTACTCAGAAGGATTTGAATTTGAGGCAGAGAAGGTGGTTATAACTGATCAAGGATTATAATTTATCTATTCAGTATCAGTCTGGTAAGATAAATATGGTAGCAGATACTTTGAGTAGGAAGTCGTTAAGTACTTCTTTTTTATTACTTAGTTTTATAGACCTTCTCGTTCGACATTTAGAGAATCTGGAGATAGAAGGGGTATTCACTGATATAGCTCCGAGTTTGTTAGCTCAGATAATTATTCAGCCTACTCTAAAGGAAATAATTTAAGAAGCTCAAAAATTAGATACAAAATATTTATAGTTAAGTGATCAGATTAATGTTGTTAAGAGACCTAAACTCTATATATATGACTCTAGTATCATTTTCTACAAAGGAAGATTATGGGTCCATCAGTTAGTGATCTGAGAGAAGAGATTCTATATGAGGCACATTATTCTGGCTACACTATTCATCCAGGAAGCAGCAAGATATATGAAGATTTGAAATGTATGTTATGGTAGCTTACATTGAAGAAAGATATAGGTAATTTTTTTTAAAATGTGAGGCATATCAGATGGTGAAGGCAAAGAATTAGTGACTTGGTGGTCTTCTGCCATCTGGTTATGGTTGATCAACTAACAAAGTCAGTGTATTTTATTTCGACAAACTAATCTAGTTGACATGTTAGCATGAATATATGTTAGAGATGTTATCAGATTATACTCTCTGCTGAAGGAGATTGTGTGAAACCCCTAAAGTAAAAATAAGCTAAACTCTTAAACATCAAGGTGCCTTTTAGTGTAGTGGTTTGAATTTCATAAGGGATGGTGACCTCCTGCAAGTTATATCAACAGGATAAAATCGTGAGGAATATAGGATAAAGCAGACAATATCTTGATAGTTAAGAGTTTGGGCTATTACAAACGGTATCAAAGCAATACACTAGCTAGAAGATGATTACTAAGTGACATAAAAGATAAAATGCTATGCCACAGGAGCTACATCTTAAATCATATATGGGACAAAGTGCTATGTGGAGGGAGCCACTACTTGAACTTGTAAGGGCCACCTCTAGAATCCTATCTATCAGTGAATGATTCTTGGATAAAGATATTAATGAGGACATCAATTACTTAAGTGAGAGATATTGTGAAACCCCTTATGTAAAAATAAGCTATACTCTTAAACATCGAGATACCTTTTGGTGTAATTATCAGAATTTAATTAGGAAACTTCACAGTTAAGCATGCTCATCCCAGAGAAATCTTGGGATGGGTGACCCCCTGGGAAGTTATGCCAATAAGATAAAACTGAGAGGCCCTTAGGCTAAAGCGAATAATATCTTGATAATTAAGAGTTTGGACTATTACAGATTGTACCCGACCCTGATGGAGATTTACCTCTAGCTTATGGAGAGGTATTATATAGGGACTAGGTTTAAAATTGCACTTCAGTATAACTTTTCATCCATAGATAGATAGTCTAAAAAGACTATTCAGGTACTAGAGAATCTTTAGAGACTCTGTGTTTTGGCCTTTGGCAATAGTTAGGAGGATCATATCCCACTAATATAGTTTACATATAATAATATTTTTTAGTTCAGTATAGGAATGACTCCTTATGAAGCCCTATACGGTAGGAAGTATATAACCCATTTGACTTTAATAGAGGTGGATGACAGACAGGTGATAGGATCAGCTTTTGTGGATGACACTACAATAAAGATTCATTTGATCAGAGAAAGATTTGCAGCTGCACAGGGTAGGCAGAATAAGTATTATAATAAAAAACATTGCCTAGTAAAATTTCAGGTTGGTAATTCTGTTTATATCAAAAAAAATTCTATGAAAGGTGTCAACAGATTTAGGAGAGTTAGCAAGATGAGTCCAAGGTATATTAGGTCTTTCAAGGTGATCGAGAGGATTGGTTGTTCTATTGTAGCTTATTTTTGTCTGGATATATGTTAGATATACACAGTGTATTTCATGTTTCTACTCTCTATTAAAGTGGTGGGTCCCACACTCCATATGACATTAACCTTAGCCATCCCTTATGAGGTCAAATGACTCATACTTACCACATGATAATATTGGAAGGAAAATTGCGTTGAACATAACTCAATCATGACCATCCATTCTACTTAAATGAAATGGATGTTGATCAAGTCATCTTCTACCTTCAACATTCAATAAAGGGTGTATATGAAATTTCCCTTGATTCGAGAAGATCAAGAGGGTGGGATTACAAAATATAATTTCATCTTAAAGGATTGGCTAGAGCTTGGAGTTTCTTAGAGTTAAAGGCTGGATTGGGTATGTGGATTGCTAAGGAATGATTGCCAAAGCTCTAATGAATTAAATGGAATGAGCTTTCTCAATTAATTTCATAAGAGGAATTGGCTATTTGTAGACTAATCCTGAGATGTTTCCCACCTAATTCAATTTCATCCAAAATATAATCCTGAGATCCAATCAAGCCTATGGGATTGATCTCAGAGTACATTTGAGTTTTTGGGTCTTAGATTGACTTCAACCTTTCTCAAATGTTATTTGTGAAAGGTATAAAGGGGTCCTAAATGGCAACAAGAGATTTTAGATTGTTCTCCTTAGGGTATTGGACACCAATTGGGGTTAATTATAGTTAACCTAGTGTAAATATACAAAGTTCTTATAACGAGTAGTATCCTGGTGTTTTGAGTTTTCTAAGGCTAGCTAAAGCTAAGCCTTTATAAATTTATTTAAGAAGGTCTTATAGGAAAGGCCCTACACAAGGAGAGAAAACCTAAGTGCTAAGGCTAAGATAAAAAGGATAAAGTCATTCTCATTGACAAATGAGGTTAACATGTATCATTGTGGACCTTTGGTCCTTTCTTAGTGTGATAATTGAATGTACCCTCAAATTACTTTGAACACTAAAAAACTATGCTTGTATAGGTTGATATTACATGGCTTCAATGAAAAAGGACAAATGATGATTTTTTAATTAAAGCATAATTTCTTGTCATAGATACCAATGCATCATTTCCTGTAGTGTTACTACACCATTGGCTTCATGAATATGAGATGGTGCCTTTCACCTTACATTAGAGCATTAAATAAACTCATGTTGGTGAGGAATTCTCCATCTTAGAAAATTTATAACTTTTCCTAGTTATATATATATATATATATAAGTTATTATACAAATATAAATTTAGTGACTATAAACAACATATTAATCGGCATTTCATTAAGGCTGAATCTTGTAAAACTAACAAACAAATCAAGAGTACAAAAAAAAACATAATACAGACTACATGATGCAATGAGTTTCCTTTATTCAAATATTATCAAAGCAATATTATCTAAATCTTTCTTTTCACATAAATTGAATTTATAATAGTGCTGATATAAAACAAATTCAAATCAAAATCTCAACATTATCTTCTACAACTTTTCTTTAAAACCTAACACCCACATTTTGCTGGCAAAAGAATCTCTTCCGTTTCTTTCATAGAAGATATCCTATAGTATGTGATAGCTGACAGATTTTATCTCTTCCATTTGTTTTGGCCTCAATGCTAGTTGATGAGAACTAATCATTGCCTCCCTAATAATAAAAACAAAAATGTTATTATGGCTTTATTTAAAAACAAATTAGGATCCAAGCATTCCCTTAAATCTCATGCAAAATCTTAGATAACAAGAAACCAGTTCTAAAAGACATAGGGGCGCAATATTTTAAATGCAAGGAATATAAGCAGTTCATTACACAGTTTAAAAGAGTAATAAATTGAATCTCCTAATTAGATTCTAAAAAAATTGATTCAAGATGTTGAGTGGATTCTCTTGCATTAAAACATAAACTACATATAGGATGAACATCAATGCGCCCAAGGGTTAGTCCTAAGTGTCTTCCTGTGCAATATAGCAGACGCCATTAACTAGTTCTAAAAAAAATGTCATAAATGATGCAGTCATGTTGGCAATACACCAAAAGCTTAATTAATCTAATTAAAAATAGGAGCAGAATTTGATAGTTAGGTTTATTAAGATGTTATTAGGTGTTTTAATGGGTCATAAAGGGTCGTCAGAGGCTATAAACACTTCCTCTTACAAAAATTTTGGGTAAGCAAAATGTAAAAGATAATGAGCCAAGCTTTAAGTTAAATAACTTCACAAGTGCAACCTGCTAGTTGAGTAGCAAGGGAACAAACTTCGTGAACAGAAGAATTTGATTTACAAGCCTACATGTGCTTCAGATGAATATGCTATGTAATCACTTTGTTCAAAAAGCATTGAAGGAATAATTAAAATGAATTTTTTGGTTGCTATCAAAGCAACTCAAAATAATGAGAAGAGATTTCGGTATAGAAAATGATGCCATTATGAAAATTAGGGATAGAAAATGATGCTATAGTGCATAATACAAGTATGGTTTCCATCTTATTGGACAATCAATAAGCTAACAAAGCATAAATAAAAATATCAATCTTAAGCGTTGCACATACCTGATGCATTCCATAGATATAATCTTCAGACATTCTGACAGTAGTTGATCCAAATCCCCACATAATTAAATCCATAAATGGGTCTATGCCCCATTGATACATCCAAACAACTACAATAAGATGCAAACCATTAAAATTTAGTCCTGCTTAATATGGAGAATAAAGACTAGGAGTTAAGAGTAATAAATGAATATGATGAAAATATTTTATTATAGAAATGATATAAGAGATTATAATGTCCTAGCATGTTGGTCATAATACCTTATTCTTGCAAACCAGCATTTCCTGATGAAGAGACTTGACATAGAATTGGCAAAAGGAAAACTCGTAGGCATGAATGCATTCCATAAACAGTGAGATCTAAGAAATTCACTAAGTAATTCAATAAACCAAAATTATAGAATATAAGTTCTCTAGGAAATCAATATATGATGAAATTCAAACGGAGTAGATTTCTCTAGTTAAGTTGATACAAGATGAAGTCTAAATCTAAAGTAAATAACAAAAGGTAAGGCATGGACACATATTTTTCTCAACAAACCTTATTTAGCAACAATTTAAATTTCATAAGGTATGGACAGAGAACTTCAATACATTGGAGTAGCGGATGTGTATGGTGGGAGGGCTAGCTGTTGGACTGGTGACGCTCAAGTCATCGAAATCACCATCAGCACCCATGGGAGGTTGGAAATCGTGGACTGCGAACCCTAGGTAAATATAGTCTATGCTCAAACAAATATATATAGATACTTATACAATGGCCAAGATTAGTAAAACTGGCATTTGACTTCCATAAGAAAAACTGGAATTAAAATTTTGCAAGAATGGAATGCCATGATTAATGTATATATCAGTTGTCTAAGATCAATGTATATGGAAGTTACTACTATCTCTGTTTCATTCAAAAGCACATGCAAGCCAAATATCTAATAAATCTCCTGATAGGAATAATAATTATGCAGCTGAAATAGTGAAAATAAATAAATAAAATGTGCAATTAGCATTTAATTTTTTTGGTAAATTATGTGATGATGTGAGCAAGAAGCAGCAAGGCTAATACCAATGTATTGCATGCAACGTAATGCAGCTCCATGCATGTTAGAAATAAAAAATTTAAAGAGAGAATTGATTATGTTTACAGCAGAAATTAAAACACGCTTTGCCGAAATGTCCATTGCTGAGCAGAAATAATACCGCACAGCTAGAAATATTACTTCGATGAACTTCCACAAGCCTAACCAAATAGGTAAACCTGTTAAATTTTGATAAACAAATTTTGAGTCATTATTCAACAATTCCTTTTTGTTCAAAATCACAAAGTCCTAGCTGAATTTGAAGTATTCATGCTTCATGTGAGCAGTAGGGGAGCCAAAAAAAAAATTTTTTGGAGGGGGGGGGGGGGGGGGAGGTAAATTAAAATAGTTATGTTTTCCATCTCATTTGGAAGGTTAGAATATATTAAAATAGTTCTATTTGCCATCTCATTATTGGAGCCAAGAGGAGCTGTAAGATCAAAATTAAGAATGCAAATAACATGGCCCTTAGAGCTTAGAAGACATAAACATCTGTCATGGGCAATCTTCGTTTGCGGGTAAGAGAGGAGTGAAAGGAAAAATGAAAGCCGTGCTCGAGGTCGTGAGTTGTGAGTCGTGAGAAAGGAGCAAAGGGGAAAACGAACTATTGATGCTTTGCATGTGTCCAGAAAAAGATGTTGGCGGCTTCTCTGGATTAATAAATAACTTTAAAAGAAAGAATTACTAAAATTAGAGCAAGTTTCCTCGTTGGCAAATTTATTACTCTGTTAATATTTTACCCCTCTCTCATTCATTATTTTACCCCATTAGTCTTTCTCTCTCTACAGCTGAACCATTGCATTGTCCAGGTAGAATTAGGGCTGCAAGCGAACTGAGCGTTCGACAAGCTGCTCGAGGCTCGGCTCGATAAGAGCTCATTCGTGATCGTTCAATTAGTTAGTTGAACAAGCTTGAACACTTTCGTAAATACTCGATCTGTTAATAAACAAGCTTGAACAATAATGCGTTTGGCTCGATTAGGTTCGTGAATATGATTGTTTAAAGCTCATGAACATACTCGATATGAAGCTCGATAAGAAGCTCGTGAATAAAAAACTCAATTAATGTTTGATATTTGACACCAAGATCGATTAATTCTCATTATTATTATTATATATATTTAATAAATAAGCTATTATTATATATTAATTGATATTAATCAATTAATTCTCATTAATATTATTACTTATTATTTATTTACTAATAATAATTATTTAATTTATAATTAACAACAATATAAGTTTATTATAATATAATGATATAATTATTGTTAAATAATAAAATTTAAAGTAAATAATAATGAGCGTTGCATTTTTCATATTGATTAATGTTAATTTTATTTTACATAGACAATCGCTTTTATTATAAATGTGTTTGTTCATATAGATATATTCATGAACGCGTTTGTTTGTTTGTTTAAAAAAATTCATTAAATATGTTCACGAACATGCTCGATGTAATCGTTTGTTAGAAAGCTCGATAAAGCTCATTTGTTAAGTTAATGAACATCTAAAAGTAGAGCTCTTTTATAGCTCGTTTGTTTAAAGCTCGATAAACACTAAACGAACCGAACATGAACTGAACATGAACCGAACAAGAACACTCATTAATTTAAATGAACCAAGCATGAACACAAATAATAAAGCTCGAACAAACATGAACCAAACTTGAACAAGCTGATATTAAATGAACTCAAACATGAACACTCACATACTCGGCTTGGCTCGGTTCATTTGCAGCCCTAGGTAGAAGGTGGATTGAAAACTTGAAATGGAAAAACACAGCAATAAAAAAATGAATGCTGACAAGGGGATGTACCATAATGGCTGCTTAAGCATGGAAGTGGAGAGAGGAGTTGAATATACATAGTATGGATGAATTTGATTGGGTGCACGGTCAGAAGAAAATGATTTTTTTTTGTAAGCGTGTAATATTCTCCTCTAAGTATGAGGGGAGGCACAATTTTTTTCACTTGTCCCACAAAACATCAGAGTATTGTTAACTATGCTTGAGGAAATTAAAGAGAGGAGCTGTTGAATAGCTGCAGGCTTCCCCGAGCAGACCACCGGAGGGAACGTCTGCTCTAGTTCCTTCACCACCTGGAATCTCAATAATTCAGGATACAGAAAAGACAAAAAAAATCGTTGGTCATATTTACCATGCCCTAGCCACACCGTCTCTAGCGATTCAAGGGTTTTTCTTCTCCTCGCCATCGTCCCCTCGCTCCACTGGTTTCCGCTTACATTCCTCTGGATCTTTGGATTGGAAAAAATGTTTTGCATTCTCCAGCGCTCTCAGGCCCTTTGCGGGCATCAAAGTGATGGCAGCACCTTCCTAGTTGAACCCTTGGGGAACCACCATGGAGCCAGTCCCTGGTAAGCAGCAAGGTTTTTTTAGCTTGGATGAAGAAGGAAAAAATTACCTTCAGCTCGATCCTTCAAAGATGTCCTGTCGGGCAGCACATCCGCAGGTGAAAAACTATGCCCTTTAACTCCTTCGGTATTCAAAGGTGTGTCGTCGATGCTTTTGTTTGGTGATGAGGTTCTTAATCTTGTTTCTCCCTTTCAATTTACTATGGCTGGAAAATTTTCCAAGCATAGACCAAATGTGGATTTTGTTCGTCATTTTTTTGGTGCTCTGAAACTTTTGGGCTTTTACTCTGTTGGTTTGTTGGACTCTCGTCATGTAGCTATTTAATTATCAAATGATTTGGACTATAGTACGGTGTTTGCAAAAATATCTTGTTACATTAACAATTGTTAAATGTGTCTTCTTAAATGGATGCCATTTTCTGATATTAGGGAAGAATCTTCGATCGTGCCAATGTGGATTTCCTTTCCTAATCGTCATTTGCACTTCTTTAACTCTCAGGTTTTGAATGTACTTGGTTCTATTTTTGGTAGGCCTCTACAGACTGATCAAGCTGTAGCTTCTAGGACACAGCCTTCTATGGCTAGGGTTTTAGTTGAGGTGCATATAACAAAAAGCATACTAAAGAAATTTGGGTAGGGCCTAAATCTTTTGGTTATATGAAAAAAGATGAGTTTGAAAAAGTGTCAGAATTTTGTACTCATTACAAGGTTCATGATCATGCCATGATTGATTATTTCATTTTGCATCCCGTGTTAAAAAAAAAAAACCTCATCACCGTCTGTAGTGGATGTTGGCTCTACCACTAGAGAACAAGTGCCTGATGTTAATGATAATGATTTGATCCACTTGGATCTGGTGGTGACAACATCCATTAATGAGTAGAAGGGGGTAGTGGATTCTATGATTTTTATGCAGCCTTATAATTCAGACATTGTGGTGGAAGAGAAAGTTTCATCTCTCATAGATATACTAAATAATGAGATTGTAGAAAATATTGGTGAACATGGGAGTGATCCTGATATTTTTGTTTCGTTTAATTCAATGCTACAAAATGGAGACAATCGAAATCCTCAATTACCAATAACTCTTTCGCTTCTAATTGTTAATAAATAAGTGGAAAATGATAATAGCTTTTAGGAGTCTGGGGCTTTGAGAAATGATGATTGTGAAGAAGGGGAGTTTCTTCCTAAATCTAATATGATGCATACTGCTATAGACAAGAAAAGTGTCTATGTTAATATTGAGGCATCCTCTTCTTCTCATGAGGACAATGACTCTAAATTAAATTAAGATGATGAATTTACTAAGGTTAGTAAAAAGAAAGGTAAAAATATCAATGCCCCCTTAATCTCTACGCCTCGTTCTACTAGAGCCCAAACTTCTTCAAAAGATATTAATGGTTTAGGCTCTTATATATAATGTGAAGGGTATTGGGTGGGTGAAATCTAGATATAGAGTTAGGAATTTATGCATAGTGCATAATATTCATTTGTTGGTGTTAATTGAGCCTTTTATTTCATCAGATAAGTTAGATGTTACTACTTCCTGGCTTCATTTTTTTATGAAAATTGCTAACTGCTCTAATAAAATTTGGATTATGTGGAATAGTTCGGTTTTGGAATAGTTCGGCTACTGCTAATGTTATTTCTAATTCTCCGCAAGTTGTTCATTCTCAAATTATTTTCTTTAATATCAAGTGTAATGCTTCTTTTGTGTATGCTGCTTACTCTAGGTAGGGCCGCCTGCTTCTTTGGTAGCACTTATCAAAATTTGCTCTTAAATTTAATGGTCCTTGGTGTATTGGTGGTGATTTTAATACTATCTCTAATGCTAATGAGAGAATCGGGGGCAATCCCCCCAATCGACATGTTATGGATGATTTTAATTCGATGATCACTACTTGTAACTTGCATGAAATTGTTTATTCTGGCGGTACGTTTACATGGAATACAGCCACTATGTGGAAAAAACTTGATAGGATCCTTTTTAATACAAATTGGATTTCTGACTTCTCAATGACTCATGTGGAACATTTAAGTAGAACCAAATCTGATCATTCGCCTCTTCTTTTGAACATTAATGCCAATAGTTCCTTTGCTCGATCTGCTTTTAGATTTCAAAACATGTGGTTATTAGATAAGGGTTTTTTTGAATATAGTTAACATCAATTGGCATGCTCCCATTTATCCCGATAATAATATCAAGGGTATGACTAGATTATGGTCTAAGTTGAGTAGGCTAAAGTAGTAACTGAGATTGTGGAATAAATGTGTTTTCAAAAATATGTTTGACAATATTAGGGAGGCTGAAAATAATTTTATTGAGTTGGAAAATGATTATTTGAATGATCCTATCAATGATAACCTCCTTACTCTCAATAAAGCTAAAGCGAATCTTTTTAAATTGCAGGAGCAAGAGGAAATATTTTGGAGGCAAAGAGCTATCTCTAAATTTATTTTGGAGGGTGATAAGAACACTAAGTTTTTTCATGTTGTTGCTAATCAGAAAAGAGTTATGAATCATATTCATAAAATTACTAATTCTAATGGTAGTTCTTATAATTCTAAAAAGTTGATTTATAATTCTGGGGCTGAGCATTTTAAGAAAATTTTTTAATAGCAATGTCACTACTATTCCTATTTCTAGCCCCTCTACTATTCCTCACATTACTAGTGAGGATGATAATTAGTTACTTACTCAATGTCCCTCAAAGAATGATATTTGGAATGTTATTAAGGATATGAATGGGGATTCTATTGTCGGTCCAGATGATTTTACCACTAAATTTTTTCAGAAAGCTTAGAATTTTGTTAATTTGGATGTGATGGAAGCTGTGAAAGGTTTTTTTGTTGGGAATTCTTACCCTAAATTTTTTTCTTCTTCTAACATTATTTTAATTCCTAAAAAGGAGGCTACTAATCATTGGAATGATTTCAGACCAATTAGCCTTCGCTCTTTTCTTAATAAATTAATCTCTAAAATCGTAATGGGGAGATTGGTTACCATCCTTCCTAGAACTATTTCTCATAATGAAATCGATTTTATGAAATGGTGTAGTAATTTTGACAATGTTCTTTTGGCTCAAGAGATCACTCATGATATTAATGCTAAAGTGAAGGGGGGGCAATATTATTTTGAAACTTGATATTACCAAAGTGTATGATAATCTTAATTGGAAGTTTCTTTATAATATTTTGGATTTATTTGGTTTTAGTTCTTCCTTCATTTTTCTTATTAAGAATAGCAATGAAAATTGTTATTTTCTATTATCATTAATGAGAGGAATCATAATTTTTTTAAGTCCTCTCAAGGATTAGGACAAGGTGATCCCATTTCTCCTGCTCTTTCGTTATTGCTATTGAGTATCTGTTAAGAGGTTTGGAGGATCTTTATAATAGGTATCCTAAGATTTTCTATCGTACTTTAGGTGGTATCCCCATATCCTATCTTAGTTTTGCTAATGATTTTATTATCTTCTTGAATGGGTCTCTTAATAACATTAAGATTTTTCTTAGATTTCTTTCCCAATTTCAAAAATTTAGTGGTCTGACCATTAATAAAGATAAGAGCAGTTTCATTATTTCCAAAACTATTAACCATTATTGGATTAATGTTATTCAATGGTTATGTGGTTTCAACTTCAATTCCTTGACGATTAAGTATTTGGGGACGCCTCTTTTCAATGGTAAAAAAGGTCTCATTTGTTTGAAGATATTTTCACTACTATTCAAAGGAAGCTTACTTCTTGGGCTTTTAATTTTTTTTTTCTTTTGGTGGGGGCTTTTTTTTTTATTAAAAGTATTTTTAATTCAATTCCTATTTATATCTTTCACACTATTCAACCTACTATGATTATTTATCTTAGAATGGAGAGAATTTTTAACAAGTTTTTCTGGGGTTCTAAGAATAATAGCTCTTGCATATTTTGGTTCCCGTGGAATAAAATTTAAGGTATTTTTTATGAAGGGGCTTGGGGTGAAAAAATATTATGGATATGACGCATGCCTTTTCTTTTAAGTTGTGGTTTTCTTTCATATCTAACAGGAGCTCTCGGGCTAAGTTTATGAGACAAAAATTATTGCAATAATGTTCACTCCCTTTTATGCAGTTGTAAGGGCTCCGATTCTATGGTGTGGAAAAGGCTTTTTCACATTAAGTGAGAGGCTTAGTAATATATTCAATGAAAAGTGGCTCAAGGTGAGGTGCTTTTTTGGCAAGATAATTGGATTAGGCCTTATTCTATAGATAGTTTTCTAAGTACTCATACTCTTGATAACATTAAGGTTAAAAGTTTTTTGGAAAAATGGTAATTAGAATGTTAATAAATTATTAGAGTTTATTCCTCCTACTTTAGTTGATATTATCATAAGAAACCCTTTACAAATGCAGTGTAAGGATGATATTTTTTTCAACTTGTCATCTTCTGGTAAGTTTTCTTTGAATGATGTTTGCAATACTATTAGAGTTATTTATGATAAATCTTCTATTTTTTTGCTATTTGGCACAAGAACATACCTTTATCTTACTCAATTCTTATTTGGAAAACTCTCCAAAAATTTTTACCTATTGATGAGCTGTTGATGAAAAAAGGTTTTAATTTGCCTTTAAAATGTCATTGTTGTTCTAATATTGAGACTATCAATCATGTGTTCGTCAATGGTGGTAAGAGTTTGGAGCTATTTTTGGATTTGGCTAACAAGGGTGAATTTAACTGCAATGGTGATGTGCTGTCTATTTTACAGTGTTGGCTTAACCCTTCCAAAGGTCATATTTACAACTTAATACCTATCCTCATTATATGGTTCCTTTGGATGGCTAGAAATGACTTAAGCATAGAGACATTAAAATGGAGTTTACGCGTATAATTGCCAAAGTGAAAGACAAAATATTGCAATTATATTCTGTGAATCTCATAACAGATAAAACTTTTATAATTCTAACTCCATTGCTTTAGATTTGGGTATTTCCACTAGTACCTGGGGCATTGAGAAGCCTGAAAAGATGGTGAGGTGAATCAAGCCTTCCCTTCCTTTTTGCAAAATGAATACTGATGGTTCTGTTAATTCCTATTTTGCTGGCTCTGGTGGGATTATTCTTAATCATCTGGGTAATGTTGTTTCTATTTTTACTGGTCCTTTAAATTTCTGTAATGTTAATACTGCTGAGCTTATGGCTTTACCTTATGGGCTTAAGATGTGTCAGAGAATGCGTTTTGCAAATGTGTAGGAGGAGGTGGATGTCATGCTCTTACTCCACATAATTAATGGGGTTGTTGTTGGTAGACCTGATAATTTTTATCTTATTAGACATATTAAATAGCCTCTTAGCAATTTGAATTACCTTGTTCCTCATATTTATTGTGAAGCTAACTCTTGTGCCGATTGTTGGCTAAATTTGGTTGCCAACTAGTTGCCTTCTAATTCATTTAGGTGTTCTGTGCTGTTGACCTGATAATTTATGGTGGTTGCATATGGTTTGTTTTCCTGTGATTGTTATTAGCTGGGTTCTTCTAATTCATTTAGGTGTTCTGTGCTGTTGGCCTTTTGTATCTTTGCCAAGAATTGTTTCTGGGGGGTTCAGCTTCCATTTGGGTTGGTTTTGTCCCTTGTGGTTGGCTAGGAGGTGATTGTCTTTACCTGGTTGGGTTGGTTGATTGTCCATTGGTTGTTGTTGTTGGGTTGATTGATTTCCCGTTGGCTGTTGTTTTATAGGCTATAAGCATGCTACACGACCCAAGGCTATACTAAAACTCAATAGTCAGCTATAACACCACTTATTAAACCAAAATCGAGCTATTTTAGCCGAAGTAGAGAATGGAAAATTGAGCTCCCGAAGTACTGATATCAAACATCAACATCTTTGTTCTACTGCGAAAAAATTTGTCTTTAGTCATATTGTTAAATCTCAGCCTTTCGTTTGAAGTCCGATCCCACGATCATGAACAGTGATCCGTAGGAAGCCCTCCTGGATCATGATTAATATCTTCCATAACTAGATTTCTGTGTTAGGAAAGATTTTATTTCAGCAATTATTTGTTTCTACATTAGAAGTTGTATAGATCTATAAATAGGGAACATATAGTATAACAAAGGTAGAGTTTTCCCTCTCAAATTCTCGTCATTTAACATGGTATCAGAGCCACGATGGTAAGAGGGAACCGAGCGGGAAGAAGCTGAACCGAATGAAGCCTGAAGCAGGAGCTGGAAGTCGGAGGTCATCCTCAAGAAAGAAGAAGTCGAAGCTTTGAAATCGATGAAGGAAGAAGGAGCCGAAGAAGCCTCCTGCGAGGCAAGCATCCCGATCCAACAGGAAGGGAAAAATCTTAGAAGGAAGAAGGAAGCATAGTCGAACATCCACGAAGGTACCGCCGAAGAAGCGACTCACGCAATCTCTACGCTTCCTGCGAAGCAACGAAGCCGAAGCCCTAACCCGGCTGTCGCCTCTTCCGGCCCAACTCAAATGCCTGCTGCCATGCCGCCGTCCGACTACTCCTACCTCAGCGGTTGAATCCACACCGCTGAGTCCAACCCAACGCTTGGCCGTGTCCGTCCCTGCTCCCGATATGGCTCTAGAGCCGAGGAAGCCGTCCTGCGTGCGTGCGTACCCTAGTTATCTAAACCGAGTCTTTTAAAGACTCAACTTAGCCGGTTAAATTAACCGGAAAGGAAAAAAAAATCGACCTTTATTGTCGAATAAGAAATTTTTTGGAAGCTTTTATTGCTACCCAGAGTCATACTGATAATCTTAATCACTATCATAATGTCAGAAATCAATTCATCCCAAAGTATTGACCAAAATGACGAGTCAATGGTGCACCAAGGACGAGGTGACCTCCAAAGAATGCAACCTTCCTATCGTTTGAATGGGAAGAACTATCTAAAGTGGTCTCAATTTGTGAAGACCTATTCGAAGGGAAAAGGAAAAATACATCACCTCCTCAGAGGAGAACCAAAAGAAGGAAATCTTAATTTTGGGGCATGGGATGAAGTAGATTCCATGATCATGTCATGGTTGTGGAATTCCATGACTCCAAAAATTAGCGATATATTCATGTTCCTCTCCACTGCCAAGGACATATGGGATGCTGCCAGACAGACCTTCTCCAAACCTCGTGATGCGGCTCAAATCTTTGAAATTAAAGTTAAAGTTGGAAGCACAAAGCAAGGGAGTAAGACCACGGAATATGCTACCCTTCTACAAAATCTATGGTAAGAGCTTGATCACTACAGATGCATAGAAACCAGATGTCCGGAAGATGCTGCGATCCTAAAGAATTTTATTGAAAAAGATAGAGTTTATGATTTTCTTGCAGGACTAAATGTAGAATTTGATCAGGTTAGAGTCCAAATCCTTGGCAAAGAAGATACGCCATCACTCAATGAAACCATTTCTATCATCCGCATGAAAGAAAGTCAACGAGGAGTGATGTTGGAACCAAAGGTCGTTGAAAGCTCAGTAATGGTGATGAACAAAGAATCGTCGTGGAAGGAGAAAGGTAAAGATTCTTCAAAATTCAAAGACAAGGACTCACTTTGGTGTAGTTATAGCAAGAAATCAAGACACACAAAGGAAACGTGCTGGAAAATACATGGAAAACCCCTAGCAAGGAGTGGAATCAAAAAGGTGAAACAATGAGTACATCACATGCCAACAACACTACAAGTCAACCCACCCCAGAAGCACAGTCCAGCCTTGGAGAATTCAATAAGGAAGATATTAATAAACTGAAAAACCTCCTGGTATCCCTTGAAAAATCAAATGCATCTTCTTCACTTGCACTCTCAGGTAAGTTTCCAATTTCTATTAGTTTAAGTGCCTCTAGAAATCATTTAAAGGAATCATGGATCATTGATTCTGGAGCCACAGATCACATGACCCACTCACTTACCCACCTCATCAACTATACTCCTTACCCACACAACAAAAAAATCATCACTGCTGATGGTTCTCTCACCACGGTAGCAGGTCAAAGAGACATAACATTATCTCCCTCACTCACCTTAAAAAATATGCTCCACGTACCTCAATTATAAACAAACCTAATATCAATACAAAAACTTACCAATGATCATAATTGTCAAGCCTTATTTAACCCTACGTATTGCTTATTTCAGGACCAGAGATCGGGGAAGAAGATTGGACTTGCTAAGGAGAAAGCAGGACTGTACTACCTAGAAGGACCAAACCACTCTAAAAATAGCTGCTCTATGTTATCCCTAGTTGATAAGAATTCTATGATTTGGCTTCATCATTATAGGTTAGGACACCCATCCTTTGATATCCTAAAGCATATGTACCCACATCTTTTTTAGAAGTTAGAAAATAAAAAGTTTCATTGTGAAACCTGTGAGGTGGCTAAACATAAAAGAACCTCTTTCCCAAACAAAAGTGAGAGATATGACACTCCTTTTTACCTTATTCATAGTGATATATGGGGACCCTCAAAAATCCCCAATATCTCCGGGGCACGCTGGTTTGTGTCACTCATTGATGATTGCACTAGAGTCTCTTGGATCTCTCCTTAAAAATAAATCTGATGTTAGCACTATTCTTCCCATCTTTCATACCATGATAAAAAAACTAATTCGGGGTAAAAATATGGAGATTTTGCTCCGATAATGCTAAAGATTATTTCAACCAAACCCTGTCCTCCTACTTCCAGAATGAAGGGATCATCCATGAATCCTCCTGTGTTCACGCCGCACAACAAAATGGGGTTGCAGAGAGAAAAAATGATCACCTTCTTGCTTCCACCCGAGCCTTCCTATTTCACTCCAATACACCCAAATCCTATTGGGGGGAAGCCCTCCTTACTGCAACTTATCGCATAAATCGACTACCTTCAACAACTTTAGGATTCAAAACTCTAATGGAGATTTTGTCCTCCTTTTACCCCGAGTTTTGAACCCATCATAATCATACACCCAGAATCTTTGGATGCACTGTCTATGTTCATATTCACAGCCATGATAGAGAAAAACTAGATCCAAGAGCACTCAAATGCATCTTTGTTGGCTATTCAACTACTCAAAAAGGTTATAAGTGTTATCATCCACTTATAAGAAAAATCCTTGTCTCAGTTGATGTTACCTTTGATGAACAAAATTCCTATTTTTCAAAATCTCATCTTCAGGGGGAGATTGAACTTGAGGAAGATGAGAATGAACTAGCACCTCTTGACCTTCCTCCACCACCTCAAACCAATCCACCTAAAACCCAGAATAGGGAAACAAATGACAAAGCTATCATTAGATTTGGGAAGGTCTACTCCAGGCGTACAAGCTCAAGCTATGCTCCAAAGCAGATCTAAGAATCTGAACCATCTCCTATAAATAAGGTAACCGCACCACCTCCATTATACCCTATAAACAACTCCATATCCTTCAACAACTTCTCATCCTCACACAAAAATTTTTTGACTACATTAGAAGATATCCATATTCCTAAGGATATTTCTGAGGCCTTATCTAATAAAAATTAGAAAAATACCATGAAAGATGAAATGCATGCTCTAGAGAAGAACAATACATGGGAGATCGTCAGTCTACAAATAGGGAAAAAACTTATAGGTTGCAAATGGGTGTTCTCAGTGAAATATAAAGAAGATGGCACACTAGAGAGATATAAGGCAAGACTGGTGGCAAAAGGGTACACTCAAACATATGGCATTGACTACTAAGAAACTTTTGCGCCTGTAGCCAAGATGAATACTGTCAGAATACTACTCTCACTAGCAGCCAAGTACAACTAGCATCTAGAATAATTAGATGTGAAAAATGCATTCTTGCATGGGGATCTGGAAGAAGAGATATTCATGGAAATACTACCAGGGTTTAAGGAAAAATCTGAAGGTAACACGATATGCAAACTAAAAAGGGCTCTATATGGGCTCAAACAATCACCAAGGGCCTGGTTTGGAAGATTCTCTAAATTCATGCTCCTTAATGGGTATCAACAGAGTCAAGGGGATCACACATTATTCTTTAAACACTTAGACTCAAGGGGAGTCACAATATTATTAGTATATGTTGATGATATTATACTGACTGGAAATAACGAAGAGGAGAAAGTTAGATTAAGAAAAAGTCTTACTAAAGAATTTGACATCAAAGAACTTGGTAGACTGAAATACTTTCTCGAAATTGAAGTAGCCCACTTCAGCAAAGGAATCTTCATTTCACAACAGAAATACATCAAAGATCTTATGAAAGAAACTGGTAAACTAGCTTGTAAACCAGCACCAACACCTGTAGAACCTAACCTTAAATTGGGGGAAGCTGGAGAAGATCCAGATGTAGATAAAGGGGCCTACCAGAGAGTTGTAGGAAAATTGATTTACCTTTCACACACTAGACCAGATATAGCATTTGCTATAAGCATGGTCAGTCAGTTTATGCAGAACCCAAAGCAGATTCACATGCAAGCAGTAGACAGGATATTGCACTACCTTAAAGGAAACCCAAGAAAAGGGATTCTCTTTAGGAGAGATCATGGAATAACACTAGAAGTATATACGGATGCTGACTACGCAGGATCACCTGTTGACAGAAGATCTACCTCTAGCTACTGCACATTTCTTGGAGGTAACTTAGTTACATGGAGAAGTAAGAAACAAAATGTGGTGGCAAGATCTAGTGCAGAGGCAGAATATCGAGCTATGGCCTTGGGAATATGTGAGCTACTATGGATCAAAATAATCCTAGAAGACTTAAAGGTCAAGTGGGATGAACCCATGAGGCTATATTGTGATAACAAATCAGCAATCATTATAGCCCACAATCCAGTCCAGCATGATAGGACAAAACACATAGAAGTGGATATACATTTTATTAAAGAAAAATTAGATAGTGGACTAATAAGTGTCAACCATGTATCATCAAAGGATCAACTTGCGGACATCCTTACCAAAGGATTGGACAGTTCTTCCTTCCTCAGAATGATTGCCAAGCTGGGCATGACAGACCTATATTCCCCAGCTTGAGGGGGAGTGTTAAATCTCAGCCTTTCGTTTAAAGGCCGATCCCACGATCATGAACAGTGATCCGTGGGAAGCCCTCCTGGATCACGATTAATATCTTCCATAACTAGTTTTCTGTGTTAGGAAAGATTTTATTTCAGCAATTATTTGTTTCTACATTAGAACTTGTATAGATCTATAAATAGGGAACTTATTGTATAACAAAGGTAGAGTTTTCCCTCTCAAATTCTCGTCGTTTACACATATTAAAATTGTAGACTTGATAGTCACAAAATATATCTGTTGAATCCTTTTGCTCATGGCGCTCATAATCTGTAAGAATTCCATCTCCTTAACTACCCCGCTTGACAAGTTGCTGATGCATTTAGCTTTAGCTATTGGCAAAGCAATTGCTACTTGCATCATCGAATTCTATCATATTAATTCGGATCGAAGATTATAAATGCTTCCTGAAGCGCATTTTCAATCATCTAAGCGTTCTAACAAATTATTATCATTAAAAACCAAATGATTTAATGTGGATATCTTTGGAATATGAACTAACATATTTAGTCATTCCAGCTAAATAACATAAAATCTTTTGTTTTTGTTTTTTTGTCTGACAAAGACGATGTGTTGATTGATTATGCATATATGATCCTGCATGAACAATAATTCATTCCACCAACCAATAGTTTTGCAATAGCCATATTGGCACCATCTTTGAGTCCTTGCATTTCGTTTACATTCATGGTGTGGATATATCTATATACCCTAAACAATGTGATTAATAGAAAATAATATTTTATCCTTTTTTTGGACTAATATATTTGAGACTTTTTCTGGGGTACTCACAAACTAGTTTGAATCTTCCAAGCTGCCAAAATATACAATTGGTGAATTTTTATACATAACACCCAAAACATTAGAATTTATATATTTAAGACTTGCACTTCCTAATTTACATCAAGCACTCTCGTAATAGAGTAACCAAATTTTGGTGGACATGGGAAGAAAGAGCCAGGTTGACAAGCTAGCTGGACTTACGCCATTACCTGTGCTTTGCCATATCTCATCGTCTATCCCTCCCTCACCTTAGTCAAACTGTCGTCAAGCCATTACACTTATTCCTAACATACTTCCAAATACGGAGACTTTAAGCTGATCTTGAAGAAATGCAAAGTAAAAAAAAAAAAAAATTGCATCAATGGGTTATACAAAAATAATGAGAATGGCTTACTTATACTCTTCTCTGCAAGGAAGACTAGAGAAAGAATTTTAAAAGCAGTTCTAATAATATCAAAATCATATCATCTGTATGCTGTAAGAGCTCTAGAAGAAAAGGCGAGGACTTCGAACAGTATTTCTACCAAAGTAGGAAAGAGCCACAACAAGATGTGATTAGTGGTTTACTGCGGTGTGTAAAGGTGATGGACCGGCGGTGACTGGTGGTATGTGAAGGGTGTCTGATGACCAACAGAGTCTGCAGTGTCATGTTGGATGAAAAAGGGAGGGGTTATTTTTTTCTTTTTAATATTTTAAGTGTTAAAAGTGACCTATTTCGATCACCTTTTAATGTTCCTTATTTGTTTCTGAGCTATGGAAGTACCTTTCGAGTGGTTATGGGTTAATTCCTTGAAGGGTGTTTAGGAAAGGAGGGAAGCAACCCACAAGGAGTCAAAGAAGATGGAGATCACTCGGAAGAGGTTGAGAAACTAGTAAGGGACAAAAAACACTCAAAAGTTTCCAGATTGATACCTAAGTTCACAGAAAAAAGGAATTAGCTCATTTCCTTCTTTTGCTAACCCCAAGCATGAGGAGATCCTTGGAAAGAAGTTCATTTCCAAGATTAAGTATAACATTATTAAGGTGCTCCCCTCAAAGGAGCTAGACAAAAAAGTTTAAGAATAAGGTTAATTTCTACCAGGTTATGTCTAATGATGAGGAGAGTGATGAGGTGTGTAGGACCAATGATTGAGGTCACCTTTGTAAGGAAATATTTTTCTCAAGTAAGACAAATGACATGGAAATTAAAAAAAATGAAATGAAAAGTAAATATTTTGCTTACTTGGCTCCTTTATTTCTATGCATATAGTCACTCCAATTAATTTAATATTTTCTCTCTTAGTCTTTAACTAGTATTTATTTAATGAGTGGTTAAAGTAGATAGTGGTGGTAAAAGAACTCACTATAAATAACAAATAAATGTGGGCTCCGAAAATTCGGCCCCGGCCTCCGCCCGCTTTTTTGCTTTCTTCGGGGGGAGTTTTAACGAACTAAGTTCCGGGGTAAATTTTGGAAGGCAGATGGGTTTGTAGATAAGACACTACCCAGAGATTTCGCCCTCATTTTGTGAGGACTTTATAATCTGAGTTCTGGTTTCCTATAGGCGCAAGCCCCTATAGTTAATTACCCCTCCAGGTAACGAGAGAGAACTTTCGATTAAGGCTAGTCGTCGATCAGATACGTAAAGATACGTGAATCTGGCATATAGTAGCAGCATGGGTTTGGGTGTAGGAAATTTGAAGGATTGATATTTTAAAATTAGAAATTTCACCATCGTGCACTTAAGGCGGATGGTGGGGGAATGGATGATAGACCCGATCAAGATCCCATGGTTCCGTCATCCCGGGCCATCGTGGTCCCTGGTCTACTTAGTCAGAGGAGGTAGTCGACCCAACCTGACAGAAGGATCCTTGTCGGCAGCCATGGGTTGCTTCGTCCAAGGGTACCTTGTAGACCTGGGGGGGAATATTTGCCTAAGGGGACAAATTTGAATCCACCTTAGCTAACAAAGGGCTTTGTGCCCTATCGATCATATCCTATTGATTCATATCTCAAGGATTTGATGCCATTGGGGAGCATACGGGCTCTGGCCATAACCATAATATAATGGTGTCATTTGGCGGCGACCACCTGGTTCAGAGGGCCCCGAGTCATAACCGTTTATCCTGCAGTGCCATTTGGCGGCGAAACTGCCGGTTAGAGGACTCGTACCACGTCCTTGCTGGCAGGAGATTGTTTGAGAATGGATCCTAGTGATATTTTCGACCAGGCATTAGCTCTTTGCGAGCTGAAGTAAATTTTAACTTGTCCACCTCGGCAAACTGTTGTGGTGGGTGGATGGATTTGCATTAAGTGATTGATGGTTGGATTCCAATTTTAAATATTTTTGGATTTTGGATTTGATGAGATTTTTGGGTTTTGATGGGTATTTGGATAACATTTGAAATATTTGTGGACCCCCCCGGTTAAGATTAGCATTCAACACGGCCATCATCGGGGTGTGGGGGTTATTCATGTTTTTTATGTTTTGGACCTTGTCGACTCTGTCTAGCAATTGACAGAGGATCGGGTTTCGTAGGCTTTGTGCCTCTATAAGTGAATTCTCTTGATTATAGGCCTTGAAGGCCTAATATGAACGTACAAAATAAATATCTCGGTCGATCTCACGACCGTATATTTATTTAATAAATCGAGCCGTGTCAACTCCTATCTACCTGAATAGAAGGATCGGGCTCGAACTTGAATTCAATTATTGATCCGTGCAGCATCCCTAGACGTCACGTGTGTACCAATAACACGCTCGCCGGGGCCCATGCGAGTGTTTGGGGGCATTTTATAAATATTTATTGAACCTTGTCAACTCCCATCTACTTACTTTAGGAGGATCGGGTTCAAATTTATTGATCCGCGCAGCATCCCTAGGCGTCACGTGTGTACCAATAACACGCTCGCCAGGGCCCATGCGGGTTTATAATACATCCCCTTATGTGTACCTAAGTGTATACATGTTATAGTGCACGTGTAGGGGCACTTTTAGAATATTTATAAACGCCTTCTGTCTGCTCGTACGGATGTTGCAGATCCGGTGGCGTTATAATGTAGCTTCATTTGATGACTCGTACGCCTTCTGTCTGCTTGCGTAGATGTTACAGATCTGGTGGCGTGGCGCTGGGGTTGCATTTGGGGATTTGTACGCCTTCTGTCTGCTCGCATAGGTGTTGCAGATCCGGTGGCGTTGTGTTGTAGCAGCTTCTGAACTGAGTTGTTCGCTGCTTTGCACAGGTAGACTGTTGTGCACTACTGATTGCTTTTTGTCGATGAAGTCCAGTACACCAACGAATCTCCTGCTTTTGTAGAAACTCGCGGGGACTTATACTTGTTTTAGCCTTTAGACGTCCCGCTCGTAGATGATCCTTTTCATACATGAGAGGCTTCTTACGATGGTTAGTATGAATTTGGAGTTGTTGTAACCTCGTATATTTGCTTGCATAGAATATGTGCACTCGTGTCCATAGAGGATTTGCTGCACTTACTACCTATCCACTGGTGTTATCCACAAATGATTTTTTTTATCATCGTAGCTCACATGGAATGGCTATATTTGTCTACGAATGAACCGACCTCAACTGTAGGGATATCACAACCTTGGCCGCATACCACCTGAGTGTATTTGTCTTGTATTGGATAGTCGTTAGCTGTAGAGATGCTACGGTATCCTTGCTAAAATAATTTGTATGTGCTTTGCATATGAGAGATTTCCTATACTGACTCGCAGGAGTTCACATCTGTCGTCTATCTCTCCCAACATATTGACTGTGAGCACATTATTTCATGCTAATCATCATAGCTTTCTGAGATTTGATATACTTACTTGTACCTCTTCTAATTCCTGTAGCGATCGTCGCTCGTAGGTAGACTACTGTAGACGATGTGTTATGCATGTTGCAGACCTTCTGCCATTACTTTAGTAAGCAAATCACAAAGGATATAGGTTTAAGCTATTGCTTGTGAGCTCGCCGTCACATCTCTTATTCTGATCTTTGCTCATCCACTAGGGATTCTTGCATGTTCACTTGCATATTGACCATTGAATTGTCAACTGATTCAGGACAAAGTGTGTGGCATTTGTAATTCTTTGTATGGCGTAAGCTTTATGTTCCTTAATGGATATTCATTTGAATGCTTTGGGTCATCTGCCATTCGTTGCAAGTATTTACACTCAATACGTTCTGATGTCTTGGCTCATAGATGATATGTTATATACATTGTAGTCTTCTGTCTCAACATGTATATTAAGTCATTATGTTCATTGTATACCAGCCCCACCTCACTTGTAAGGGTTCGATACATTGGTTTGCATGTTGACTTGTGTTGGCCATGAAAGAGCCACACTTCAACTTTAACTTGGTGCCTCATTTGTCGCATGTCTCCTTTGAACATGTCATTACCTCTACCATAATCTTCTTGCATATGTTTGTGGGATGGTGATTGATGCTACTACAAGTCTCTGATTTTCACTTACAAGAAGAACGATTGTACTACAACTTCTTTCCTCTTGCTCATAGCTTGATTGATTGAACATGACAATTTACTCTAGTTTCATCGTTTATGAATAGATCATCACATACATTGAGAGTTTGCTCGTCACTTATCTCAAACTCATTTATTTATTTTTCAATTGAATGATCCAAGTTTATAATTTAACATGTATATCTTTATTATAATTATACACTTATCAAGTTAAAGTTTAGTTTCTTGTAGCTCTGTTGAGTTCAAATCCTCTTGCATCAAGTCTCCTATGGTCCTTGAAAGTTCAATTTCTTGTTTGAGCTCAAGTAACAAGCTCAAGTTCTGTGTCCTCTGTGGTCCAAACCAAGTTCAGTTTGTTCAAATTAAATTCATTACAGTTCGCTTTCATTTTGTTGTTGGTTCAAGTATTTTTATAAGCCATTTTGTGTCCGAATGCAAGTCCAAGTCCAAACAAAGTCCCCGGTGTCACTGAAAATTTCGGCAGCCTCCCGGCGTCTCCCCCGTTTAGGGGAAAAACCAAGAGGCTGCCTTCCCCTCCACGCGACGTGCGCGCTTCAGGTAGATGTCCGTAGACACCACAGCAGCAAAATTTTTCTTCAATCCCCGCCCGCTACATGAGCGTTTAGGGGTCTCGGGCACCTGTTGCAAAGAAACACAGAAATTTCCCCACATGTGGGTACTTAATTTTTGTTCCCCCTCACGCTACATGAGCGGTCCGGGGATTACCCACCTCGTCACGAGCGTCGCACCGGTTTCCCGCCCTACTACGCTACGTGAGCGCGTAGGGGGTTTGCCGGTTCATCGCAAGTGTCGAGGGCGGAGTTTAAGGCGATTGCTCGCCTCGTTGTAGGCGTCGCATTAGCTTCCCTCCCTACTACGCTACGTGAGCGCGTAGGGGGTTTGCCAACTCGTCGCCAACAACGAGAAGAGAATCTAAGTTTAGGAATTATACCTTCGCAAGTGGGCCGGCGGGGTCGGCACGTAGATCGAGGCAAGGGAAAGAGGAACCTCTCCTTGCACTTTTCACTTTTATTTAAATTAACTTTAATTAATTATAATTGATCATAATTAAATATAATCAATTAAAATTAAAGATAATTAATTAAATTAAGTAACTAATTAAAACAAATTATCAATATTATTAATTAATTATAATTAAAATAATTTATTTTGATCAATTAAAATTAATTAAAATTAATAATAATTAATTAAAGTAATGATAATTAATTATAATTAAGTTATTAATTATAAATAATTATCATTATTATTAATTAACTATATAATTAATAATAACTAATTTTAATTAATTAAAATAATTATAATTAAAAATAATTAGTTAATCATAATAATAATTAATTATAATTAAGTAATTAATTGTAATTAGTTATCATTATTAGTAATTAATTATAATAAAAAAATAATTAAATTATAATTAATTTAGATTAATAAAAAAAAGGATTAATGCAGCACTTGAGCAGGATTATGATGAGATTTAGATTAAATCCCATTAAACTGAAGACTAAACCCTCTGTTTTACAGGAGTTCGACGGCTTCAAGGGATCTGGCCGAAGATCGTGTGAAAGGGGGAAATTTACCTTCGCAGCAAGCGGCTCCAGTCGTCGCTTCAGATCAAAATGTCGTAACCTCCGAACCCACAGGAAGGGAATGTCGCTGAATGAGGTGAAGGTTAGGGTGCCTCTCTCTCTCTCTCTCTCTCTCTCTCTCTCTCTCTCTCTCTCTCTCTCTCTCTCTCTCTCTCTCTCTCGACGGAACAGGGAGGGCCGACGGGATCTGTGAGAGGTAGCGGGAGTGGCGAGAGGAAGAGGCGTAAGGTCCGATCGGAAGCTTGACTAGGTTCGGTCGGACTCAGCCGGAGCTCGGCAGTGGAAGAGGGTCGTCGGGATAGGAGGAGGTCTCGGCTACAGAGATGGGAGGTGGAATCAGAATAGGGAGTCGGGAAGGAGGAAATCGCAAGCAACGACGGGAGTTCGTGTGGGAGGAGAAGCAGATAGCGAATGGGAGAGGAGGGAGCCCTGGGGTCGGTATTTAATGACAGGAATGGACCTCCTCGAGCGGAGTTCGAGCAGGAATCGCGGGAGATGCGATGCGAACGGCGCCGAGCTACAGGACTGCGGGATTTGCGGGTATATAAGATTTTTTTCTTTTTGTTCCTTTGTACAGAGGTTAACCAATGCCCCCCAACAAATGTGGTTCGCGTCTAGAGCGAATCACGTTTGTTGTGAGCTGACAGACCCTATAGATCTCTAGATATTTGCTCTAGATGTCACACTAAGGTCTTCATTTAGTGGATCTCCAAAAGATTGCTTGGATGTCACACTAAGATTGTCATTTAGTGAATCTCCAAAGATTTGCTTGGATGTCACACTAGGATTCTCATTCTGCAAATCTCCAAGAATCCATTTCTGTGTCTTCGTGGATCTTCAGACGCACTTGTAATCTTTAGTGGGATTGACATGTTGGTTCTTGTGATTTCTGTGATTGTACTCCATATTGTAGATGATTTTAAATATTAATTTGGGGATCTCGGCACACAGTGCGATGTCGACCCAAATAAATATTTAAAATGCCCCCAGTCTCTAGGGACATTTGTAGATGTCATTCAGGATACCTCTTTTTGTAGCTTTAGTTTCTCTGAGATTTCGGTTCTTTCTATCCTGTGCTTTGTACTGCGGACATTGACAGAGAATTACCTGATTTGTCTTTACTGACTTGTCAGGTGGTTTATTCCTTCTGCCCTATGCTTCTTGCTTTGACGGGCTTGATGAAGGAGTAGATGCTGGTGACCTAAACCTTTTAGGTTTGTTTTAGGTCAGTGGTGAGAAGTCATCGGTCCAGAGCTTTGTGCATAGCGGACTTATTGATGACGGAATCCTCTTAGTTCAGCTTTAAACTTTTCATGAACTTTGGGATAATGTCTTCGGTCCTTTGCTTTGTGCTTTAGTGGACTTGTTGAAGAAAAATTCCTTCGATCCTAGCTTTGTGCTCTATGGATTTGTTGAAGGATTTACAGGTTTTGGATTCAGTTGATAGTACCAAAAATGAGTAGTATCTTGATCCTTAACCACTCGAGGAGACTTTAATCTGAGTCACTTGAGTTCATCAGATTGGGTGAGCTGGGATTTGACAGCTCTTCGTCCTATGGTTGCTGAGATGGGGGTTCCTCTACTAAGGCCTTTCTTATGGCGTGTTGAGTAGATGGAGCTGCCAGCGATCCGGCCATATTTGGGCATGTTCGATCCGACCTCTTACACCCATTCAGGCTTCAGACTTGAGTTAGGGGAAATGTGCTTCCCAATGCTAATTTTGCTGAAGTTGATAGATTTTGAGTCTTCATTTGTGGTTGAAGATTTAGAGCCTAAGCGAATTTGGTAGTTGCTCGAGATTCCTTCTTCCCACTGGAACTTTGATTCTCCGATCAATTAGGAGAATTTGATAGACTACGATCACTTGAACTTGTCGAGTCGAATTAACCTTCGTACTTCCTACAGTCCCTACTGACGGGTTGACGAAGTAGGGGTTCCGCTACTATGGCCTTTCTTATGGCGTGTTGAGTAGACGGAGCTGCCAGCGATCCGGCCATATTTGGGCGTGTTGGATCCGACCTCTTACACCCACTCGAACCTTAAGCTTCAGGCTGCTGAAAGACTTCAGGTTGTTCTGGCTCAATTTGTTAGAGTGTGTAGTTGCAAAAGTCTCTTTCTGACCGTTGAAATCTTGGTTTGTTGGAGGAGGTGGTGTCTCGATCTTTTGAAATATCACCTGCATATATTTTGAAAATAATTCATTGTATTCTTCAGTATAAAAGAATATTTGCGTTAGTGATTTTAAATATTTATTCGGGGATCTCGGCATGCAGCGCAGTGTCGACCCAAATAAATATTTAAAATGCCCCCTATCTCACAGGGACATTTCATAATAGAATAGATTTAAAATTTTGTGATTTTAAATATTTATTTGGGGATCTCGGCGCGTAGCACGATGTCAACCCAAATAAATATTTAAAATGCCCTCTGTCTTGCAGGGTGATTTCATGATAGAGTAAATTTGAGACTTTGTGATTTTAAATATTTATTTGGGGATCTCGGCACTTAGCACGATGTCAACCCAAATAAATATTTAAAGTGCCCCCTGTCCTGTGGGGAGATTTTGAAATGCATTATTGTAACACAAGAGAATTTCAAAAATATAAAATGTAAAGTGTATATAAATATATATATGAAATGCACAATACATTAAATATAACATTTCCTTGAGCAATTTTACGCATGGTACTTCTTCAGGTGTCGACCGTTGATCGGCGGCATGGGCCTCTGACCGTGCAGATCGATGAGCTGGTAGGCTCCTCCTTGATACACTTTCTCAATGACGAAGGGACCCTCCCAATTGGATACGAATTTGCCACCAATTCTTCGGTGTGGGATGATTGGTCTTCTCAGCACTAGGACCAATTTCCCTTCTTAAAAGGATCGAGGGCGCACCATCCGATCAAATGATTTTGCCATCCTTCCTCGGTAGATTTTTAGATTTTGTTGGGCTTGCAATCTAACTTCGTCGAGTGCATCGAGCTCCTCCATTCTTAGGCGAGCATTCTGCTCTTGAGTGAGCTCATTCTGGATAGCGACCCGAAGAGACGGTAGTTCAACTTCTAGTGGCATGACGGCTTCAGCCCCGAACACTAGTGATTAGGGAGTGGCTTTGGTTGGTGTTTTATAGGTCGTATGATACGCCCACAACGCTTCTGCCATCTTTGTATGCCATTCTCTTTTGTTCTTGGTGAGGATCTTCTTCAATAATTTCACCAGCGTCTTGTTGAAGGCCTCAGCCAAACCATTGGCTCTTGGGTTATATATAGACGAGTACCGCCAGTCAATCTTATGGCGATTTACAAACTTGTAGATTTTTGTACTCTTGAATACTGTGCCATTGTCTGAGATCACGCGGCGTGGTACACCGAATCTGTAGACGACATTATGGGTGAAGAAATTGATCACGTGCTCGGACGTGACTTCCCTGAATGGAGCTGCTTCTGCCCATTTAGAAAAATAGTCTGTTGCTGCCAGAATAAAGCGGTGCCCTGCCGATGACGGCGGATCTATTGGCCCAATTATGTCAGTGCCCCAACATTCAAATGGCCAGGATGCGATTGTTGGGTGCAGTGGATTTGGTGGTTGATGAATAACATCACCATGAATCTGACACTCGTGGCACCTCTTAGCGTGGTTGATACAATCTCTCACCATCGTAGGCCAGTAATAACCCATTCTTTTAATTTTAGCAGCCATCTTGGGACCTGACTGGTGTGCTCCACAGAGTCCTTCATGAACTTTTGCTACCACTTTATCAGCTTCCTTGGTCCCTAGGCACCTTAGCCACATTTGATCAAAAGCTCATCGGTACAACGTGTCATTGATAAACGCGTATCGTAATGCTCTTTTTCTAATTTGTGCGGCTAGAGATTTATCTGTTGGAAGTTTGCTTTCTTTGAAGTAGTCGACGAATGGTTGCCTCCAATCGTCTTCGACTTCAACATCTAGGCAATCCAACCACGACTCTGAGAATCTACCAGTTCTTCGTCTTTTTACTGCTGGACGTTCCCCTGGTTGATTTTTAATAGTGATTTGTTGGGGAGGTTGAGGATCAACTGGGGTTGCATCCTGTTGGCTTGAATTTGATATTTCCTCTGCCTGCGGGAATTGTAGGGTTGCTGGCTCTAAGACTCGACGATTTTCAACCGCAATGAATATAGGTGGCCTTTTGTCTTCATTTGCAAGCTCCTTGGCCAGTTTAGCTAGACAATCTACTTTTGCATTCTGTCCTCGAGGAACTTGAGTTATCTTGACATTCGGTATTTGTTTTAGAAGCTCAAGAGCTCGTCGGTGATAGTGGGCCAATTCAAGTTTGCAAATCTTATAAATGCCCAGAACTTGATTTATCACTAGTTGAGAATCACCGAAAATTTGGAGATCTGTGATTTGGACATCAATTGCAATCTCCAGTCCTGCTATTAGAGCTTCGTATTCAGCTTCATTATTGGTCCGAGGTTCAGTTAGACTGAACGAGAATCTCATGATACCTCCCTCAGGTTCTATAAAGACAAGACCGATGCTAGCTTGGGCCTTTGCAAGATTTGGAGGTTTGGGAGATTTGATAGACGATGCCCCATCAAAGTACATCTCCCAAAATGGTAGCTTTTCTTCTCCATCAACCTGCATGATTTGTTCATTGGGTAAATCATCATTCAACGGCGAATCTGCAGGGATTGGATGTGCGGCGAGGAAATCTGCCAAAGCTTGTCCCTTTACCACTTTCTGTGGCATGTATACAATATCGAATTGTAGTAATAGTACTGCCCACCTTGCTAAACGACCTGTCAACGCTGGTCTTGTCATCAAGAACTTCAGCAGATCGATCTTTGATATCAAGGTGATTTTGTGAGACAACATATAGTGGCGAAGTTTCTGAACTGCAAAAATAAGCGCCAGACAATATTTCTCGATTGAAGAATATCGTACTTCTGCTCCGATTAATCTCCGACTGATATAGTAGAGTGCATTTTCTTTTCCTTCCTCATTGTGCTGAGCCAGTAATGCTCCAAGAGACTCTTCTAGTGCTGCCGTGTACAGTATAAGAGGCTTCCCCGGGATTGGCGCTGTGAGAATGGGTGGATTTAACAAGTATCTTTTGATGTTATCAAATGCTTCCTGGCATTCTTCATCCCACTTGAAGCGAACGTCCTTCTTCATCAGCTTTGAAAATGGTTGGCACATACCCGACAGATTCGATATGAATCGTCGAATGAAAGCTAATTGTCCTTGTAAGGAGCGGAGTTGACGGAGACTTCTTAGCGGTGGCATCTCAATGATTGCCTTGATCTTGTTGGGATCGACTTCTATGCCTCGATGATGAACGACATAGCCAAGAAATTTACCGGAGGAGACCCCGAAAGCGCACTTAAGGGGATTCATCTTCAAGTCAAACTTTCTGATTCTCTTGAATACAATCCTCAGGTCGTTTAAATGATCTTTCCGGTCCATGCTCTTAATGACCAAGTCGTCTATATAGCACTCGACTTTCTGATGTATTAATTCATCAAAGATATGGGTCATCGCCCGTTGGTAGGTGGCACCAGCGTTCTTCAAGCCGAAGGGCATGACCGTATAGCAGAAAATGCCGATGGGCGTTCTGAATGACGTATGCCTTTCATCCTCAGGAGCCATCTTGATCTGGTTGTATCCTGACGATCCATCCATAAACGAGAACATGTCATAATTTGACGTGTTTTCTATTAGGAGTTCGGAAACAGGCAGCGGAAAGTCATCTTTCGGACACGCCTTGTTGAGGTCCCGAAAGTCGATACAGATACAAATCTGTCCATTCTTCTTCTGGACAGGGACAATATTGGCGATCCAATCGGCATATTTTTCTTCTCGGATGAAGCCCGCCTCTATGAGTTTCTTTGTTTCTGCAATCACCTGTTCTTCAATCTCTAATCTCATTCTCCTTGGAGCTTGTTTGACTGGTGTTGCATCTGGTTTGATTGCTAACCTGTGAACTGCTACATCAGGGGATAAGCCGGGCATTTCAGCATATGTCCAGGCAAAGCAGTCCCTGAATTCATAAAGAAGTTCTTTTATCTCTTCCACTTGGTCTTCCGGCAGAAGGGAACTAATGAAGGTTGGGCGAGGGTCATCCTCGGTTCCCAAGCTGACTTCTTTTAGTTCGTCTATAGTGGTTTCCTGTCCACCATCTTCAAGCTCTTCTGGTGCAGGCTTGGCCTCTAGAGGCTGATCATCGTAATCATCAACTTCATAGACCTCTTCATCAGACTCTTCATTGGGTTCAACTTCCCTGCAAGTGATGGCTCGGCAAGTCTCCTTCCGGATGCATTTTCGCCTGACGAATCCAATACCTTTATATGCATTCATCTCCTTCCGCCGTATTGGACGCGGATTCCTTCCATACCAGAGACTTAAACACATACGAAGTTGTCATTTGGGGGTGGGAACATTGATCCACTTACGCAACATTCTTTGAATACCTTTGGTATTAAACCTAGGTAGCCTCGTAGGTAGTAATTCTTCAGAATCGATGAAGACATGGTCCCAATCACGATTCACTTCTTCATCCTTTCCTATGGAGTAGAATATATTCCCTGACTCGATCCCCTTTCTGATTGGAGGCAGATAAAGGGTCACAAGTTCTTCAAATTTATGCACATCTCGTTGAATTATTTCTTTAAAATATTGTAGGGGAATACGAGTGACTACGAGCACCCTATCTGAGATTGACAGGCTATCTATTCTTCTAGAGAATACATCCTGCACTGTGTTCATGTAGATAGAGTCGTAGTCATAATCATCATTTGAATATGCGACCTCCCTACTCCATTCGTCCATCGAATGATATATCCTCTGGGATTTTGTAGAGGTGACATCCTCTTCATCTGTGTCGCTCCCAAGGTGAGGTACACGTTTCTTTTCTTTAGAAGTGGAAGTGGTAGCTTCTTTGGGAAGAGTCCGCGTTGCCTTCTTTCTCCCCACCTGCCTTTTCTCACCTTTTTGTTCAGGTCGCTTTGCACTCTCTGAGTTTGATGCTTGAGCCTTCAGAGAGTTTGACAGTCTTTGCTTCTTTGGCATGAAATACTGCGCATCTTCATAGACTGTTGCTTCATGGACTGTAAAGGGTTGGATGTCGCCAGAGATCCTGAACTCTTCTCCATCCCTGAGATACTTCATGCACTGATGTAGTGTTAACGGGACAACACCATATTCGTGCAGCCAGGGGCGACCTAGTAGCGCCTTGAATGAAGTATCCGCATCAATCACATGGAATTTGGCTTCTGTGTGAAATTATTCAAATACAAGAGGGAGCATAAACGATCCAAGGGTCTTCTGCCCTTTCTCGTTAAAGCCATGTACCATTAGCTTATCTGGCCCGAGGTGTTCCACGTTAAGGCACAACGACCTTAGTGCTTTTAAGCTCATAAGGTTAATAGAGGACCCAGGGTCGATCAGAATTCCACTGATTACCAAATTGTCACTCTCTGCAGTAACATACAGAGGTCGGTTGTGGTCTGCAGTCCCGAGCATCATGTCATCCTCGGAGAAGGTGATGAATGGTTCGTTTCGAGCTTGCAGGACTTCAGTCAGATTGCGCTCAGCGAAGTATGCCTCATATCTTTCGAGGTCTTTGAGAGCCTGAATCAAAGTCTCCCGAAGATCCTTAGACATCACCAGAGCATCGTATATGCTGAGCTGGGCAGGGATCTTCCTCAGATGGGATAAGATATTATAATCTATCCCCCTGACTGGAGTATATTTTTTCTTGGGATCCTCGGAGATAATGTCTTCGTTGACAACTATCTCTTTTCCCTTATCCTTATTGGATATTCCTTTCTTTGGCGGAGGTAGTAGTATCTTGCCACTTCTCAACTGCACTTGAGCAATCTCTTCTGGCTCAGACTTATTTAATGGAATTCCTTCTTCAGAGTCAGCCATTATTGTGTCTAGAGATTCATTCGTTGATCCAGAGTCACTTCCCAAATTTACATGTCCTATCTGTGACGCTATATCGGGATCAGATTCATCTATCTTTGGAAAATACAGATCCTCCTCTGAGCTGTAATCCATTGACGATGTTGCCAGACAGGTTTCAACGATCATCTCTCTGACATATTTTTCTTTTGTCGGAGTTATTGGTGTTACTGAAATGACTCGACAAACTTCTGTGGGAAGAGGGTTCTCATCAGCTTCCTCTGTTTTGTCAATCTTGAGCTCTGACATAAAGTCGGCAAGCTTAATAGGACGCCTTGCGGTCTGGTAGTATTCATCCAGACTATCTATAACCCTTTGGGTTGCAGTCTTCTTCTCCTTGGGCTTCTTCAGTTTTGTCTTCTTCTTGGAGGACTTTTTCTTTCCAGACTTTGAAGTTCCAACTTGGTTGAAAAACTGTTTAGAAGCAGACGCTTGTGCCACAGGTAGTGCCTTCAGATTTAACACTGGTTCCGTAGGAGATTTCCATTTTACACCCGGAACTCCTTCAAGCTGTTTCAGCATTTTCACAGTTTTCTTGGAGATCGCAGTCTCCCACTGCTCTTCTTGAGCTGGCTTCTTTTCATTTTTTCTTTCTTCAACCGGGGGTACGGAGGAAGTCGTAACTATCCGAGTTGACTCTTTTCTGAGATAAGTCAGCACATTGTTGGACAATGTGAGCTCTCCCCTTCGATATTTTCTTTCAAGCCAATCTTTGAAGACATAGCAATCTTCAATTGGGTGACTCATCACCCGATGATATGGACAGTAGTTTGGATCGCCACTGTGTTTTGACTCCTCGGGTCTCTTGCACTCTGGAAGTTCTAAACCCGCTTTCAATGCTTGTCGAAATAACTTGGCGACACTTTCCCTCTTGAATGAATATTCCTTATTCATTTTATCTTTGAGGGAGGGGAACGTTCGCTCACCAGTTCCCGTTGTTTGCCGCGGGTGTTCTCCACCACCCTGATAAGGTCGTGGTTTATCATTACCCCCAAGTATCAGCTTTGGTTGGGGGTTGGGGTTGTAGACTTGCTTAGGCTTTTCTTGTTATAGCATCGGTTGCTTGCCTTTGTCTACGTTGTACGTCATCTGTTTCTCCTTATCAGCTCTGGAGAAAAATATGGAGTCAGCCTCACCTCTTCTAGCACCTGAGGCTTTAACCTTTTTGGGTTTATCAGAATAGTTCTCTATTTTTGACAAGTTTAGTTTCTCGAACTTTGCCACTCTATCCAGCAAATCCTGAAATGTGGTGATAGTAGCCATGCACAGGAATGGTTGCATTTTGTCATCAATATTTCCCATTAACAACTGTACGGCATGCTCTTCTTCGAGCTGCTGCTCAAATTTCATGCTTAGATTGCGCCAGCGAGTGATGTATTTGGTCACTGATTCTTTCTTCTTTCTCTTATTCAGAGCAAGGTCAGCGATCGTTATTTTCTCGGTCGCACTGGCGAACCTCTTCATGAACATATTTTCTAACTCTGCAAATGTCTTTACAGAGTCATTTGGCAATTCAGCGTACCATTCGAAAGCAGCTGCTATCAAACTGCTAACGAATTGTCGGAAGAGTAGAGCGTCATTCCCTCCAGTATTCCCACAGGTGGCTTTGAACTGCGCCAGGTGCTGTCTGGGATTTTTGTTGCCATCAAAAGTATTGAATTTTGGCACAGAATATCCCTTCGGGTATGGCACCTGATCATACTCTGCTGGGTATGGGCGACCTTTACCCACCAATTTTTATGCCTGATCAAAAGCTATAATAGCCTTGATCTTCTCGGTGATAATCCCTTCGAGCTGCGCAGCAGTCACAGGCTCAGAGGTACTTGCTATATTCTATGGAGTGGGTTGGCGAGTGATGTTATTAACTTCATTACCACCTTCAGGAGTCCTACGCACTCCTGATACTTATGGCGCTTGAAAGTTTGGAGGATCAGGGGGAGGATTAGGCATAGAACCAACTGCAGCATTCCTCTGCATCATCTGCATCATCATTATCATTTGAGTCATCATCTCCGTCATCTTTTCATTCAACTGAGAGATTTCTCTATCTTTGGCTCTTATTTGTCGTCTCATCTGTCGCCGCATATCAGCGAGTGTGATGTTTTCGGCATCAGGGAGATTCCCTTCTACCTCCTCAACTTTATCCTCTCCTAGAGAATGACCGCCTCCGCCAGTGGTAGACCCAGCTTCATGGCGGCGCCGATATACCTGTCTAGGCGGCGGTTGCCAGCGGTCATCATCATCTTCACCTTCGTCGTAGTAGGCTTCATCATCAACATTGATGTGTCTCACCATGTAGACTACTTCCATGTCCAAGGTGTTGTTTACATCTTCTAAATTTTCTTCAATGTATTCTTCCATATTTTCTTCTAGATTTTCTTCCATGTATTCTTCAATATTTTCTTCTCCCGTATCTTCTTCTCCTTCTTCTAGCACTCGGATCTCCGAGCGGTGACGCCACTGGATCTCCGGTTCTTGGTTAGGCAGGAAGATCTCTTCAACCCGTGGGCTACGGTCGAAGTTAGATTCATTATTGGGAGGGGTCAGAGAACGACGGGATCCCCTGGAGGATTCTCCAAGGTGTCTACCGTCGGGAGGAGCATCATTGTGGGCCTTCTTTTGGACCCACTTCTGATATTGTTTACTGATGGGGGCGGATCTCCGGGAAGCTGTACCGGATGTCACGCCCGAATCAGTTCTTTTTCTTTTATTATCTTCTTCTCTGCGAGGCTTTGGCCTCCAGATTTCCTTTCCTTTCCGCCGGGACCTTTCGGCGGCGGATCCCTGAACTTGAGGTTCTGGTGTCACGCCGCGATGTTCACCGTGCGGGGTGTATTTTCTTTCCTTTCTCTCCACAGCAAGTGACAGACGCTCTCTTGGTGGAGTTCTTCTTGTTTCGACCATCAGTGGCCGCTGGTACCTCCTCTTTTTCAGTCCTCTCTCCTTCACGGTCTTCAGGACTCTGTAGACTCGAGCTGAGAGAGTTTCAGGCTCCTTCTTCTTTTGAGGAGGTGGGACTTCAGGCTGTCGGTCCCAGAATGACTTCTTCAGCTCACCAGTAGAGCTATTTCTCTCAACCCATCTCAGGTCAGTAAACTTGTTCCGGGTAGGAACGTTGGATATATGCTCTGGAGCAGGCATGTTCGAGGGGTGCACTGACACTAGTAGGTGCTGAGCTCGGAGTTCAGCATTCATCTTCCTTTTCTGCCTCCTGGTGGGCCTTCCTCCAGATGAGTAAGCTTCAATATTGTTCCTCCTAGGTACAGATGACCCTATTGGCAGCGTAGTGGTCCTGGTAGGTACCACTGAGATTCTCCCATCAGTCACTATCCTTCTGGTGGCTGGGACCTCAGATTGAGAAAGTCGTTCAAATACAGAGATCCTCCTTTGAGGGTCTTTGACAGCAGGTCGTGGCGCTGACAGATGCACACGATGGCTAACAGTTTCAGTGGAGTGGGGCCTCCTAGCATGCCCTTCAGATTCAATGCAGTATGGAGGGATACTGGCAGCTCTTGCGGTAATAGCTGGAAAGTCGATACTACCAAACTGGATAGTAGCTCCAGTATTTACAGTTTCAATAATGGCATTTGCCAGTTGGATCCTGGCTCCTTGTCCCAGCTGGACAGTCATTGGTGTGTTCTGTAGATCCATCTGCATAAATGAAAGGTAAGGGTTAGTGATCAAAATTTGATACATCACCCCACACTTTCAAAAATGCAGAGACTTGCACAGAATAAAAAACAAAAACAGATAACATTAGCGAGCAAATTCAAATAATACAAATTTAAAATACTGCTAAATACGTTATCTTGATAAATTTGTTTGACTGATCATTCTTAGAATATTCAGAAATTTTGATTCTTTAAATGATCATTTTGAAATACTCAAAATTTTGAATCTATGTTGAGAATAGCTGCTACTATAGCACTGAGGTGACTAGCCAAAGATGGAAAGAGAAACCAATCCCCAGCGGAGTCGCCAGAAATCTGTGGGCTCCAAAAATTCGGCCCCGGACTCCGCCCGCTTTTTTGCTTTCTTCGGGGCGAGTTTTAACGAACTAAGTTCCGGGATAAATTTTGGAAGGCAGATGGGTTTGTAGATAAGACACTACCTAGAGATTTCGCCCTCATTTTGCGAGGACTTTATGATCTGAGTTCTGGTTTCCTATAGGCGCAAGCCCCTATAGTTAATTACCCCTCCCGGTAACGAGAGAGAACTGTCGATTAAGGCTAGTCGTCGATCAGATACGTAGAGATACGTGAATCTGGCATATAGTAGCAGCATGGGTTTGGGTGTAGGAAATTTGAAGGATTGATATTTTAAAATTAGAAATTTCACCATCGTGCACTTAAGGCGGATGGTGGGGGAATGGATGATAGACCCGATCAAGATCCCATGGTTCCGTCATCCCGGGCCATCGTGGTCCCTGGTCTACTTAGTCAGAGGAGGTAGTCGACCCAACCTGACAGAAGGATCCTTGTCGGCAGCCATGGGTTGCTTCGTCCAAGGGTACCTTGTAGACCTGGGGGGGAATATTTGCCTAAGGGGACAAATTTGAATCCACCTTAGCTAATAAAGGGCTTTGTGCCCTATCGATCATATCCTATTGATTCATATCTCAAGGATTTGATGCCATTGGGGAGCATACGGGCTCTGGCCATAACCATAATATAATTGTGCCATTTGGCGGCGACCACCTGGTTCAGAGGGCCCCGAGTCATAACCGTTTATCCTGCAGTGCCATTTGGCGGCGAAACTACCGGTTAGAGGACTCGTACCACGTCCTTGCTGGCAGGAGATTTTTTGAGAATGGATCCTAGTTATATTTTCGACCAGGCATTAGCTCTTTGCGAGCTGAAGTAAATTTTAACTTTTCCACCTCGGCAAACTGTTGCGGAGGGTGGATGGATTTGCATTAAGTGATTGATGGTTGGATTCTAATTTTAAATATTTTTGGATTTTGGATTTGATGAGATTTTTGGGTTTTGAAGGGTATTTGGATGGCATTTGAAATATTTGTGGACCTCTCCGGTTAAGATTAACATTCAATACGGCCATCATCGGGGTGTGGGGGTTATTCATGTTTTTTATGTTTTGGACCTTGTCGACTCTGTCTAGTTGACAGAGGATCGGGTTTCGTAGGCTTTGTGCCTCTATAAGTGAATTCTCTTGATTATAGGCCTTGAAGGCCTAATATGAACGTACAAAACAAATATCTCGGTCGATCTCGCGACCGTATATTTATTTAATAATTCGAGCCGTGTCAACTCCTATCTACCTGAATAGAAGGATCGGGCTCGAACTTGAATTCACTTATTGACCCGCGCAGCATCCCTAGACGTCACGTGTGTACCAATAACACGCTCGCCAGGGCCCATACGAGTGTTTGGGGGCATTTTATAAATATTTATTGAACCTTATCAACTCCTATCTACTTGCTTTAGGAGGATCAGGTTCAAATTTATTGATCCGTGCAGCATCCCTAGGCGTCACGTGTGTACCAATAACACGCTCGCCAGGGCCCATGCGGGTTTATAATACATCCCCTTATGTGTACCTAAGTGTATTCATGTTATAGTGCACGTGTAGGGGCACTTTTAGAATATTTATGAACGCCTTCTGTCTGATCGTACGGATGTTGCAGATCCGGTGGCGTTGTAATGTAGCTTCATTTGATGACTTGTACGCCTTCTATCTGCTTGCGTAGATGTTGCAGATCCGGTGGCGTGGCGCTGGGGTTGCATTTGGGGATTTGTACGCCTTCTATCTGCTCGCATAGGTGTTGCAGATCCTGTGGCGTTGTGTTGTAGCAGCTTCTGAACTGAGTTGTTCGCTGCTTTACATAGGTAGACTGTTGTGCACTGCTGATTGCTTTTTGTAGATGAATTCCAGTACACCAACGAATCTCCTGCTTTTGTAGAAACTCGCGGGGACTTATACTTGTTGTAGCCTTTAGACGTCCCGCTCGTAGATGATACTTTTCATACATGAGAGGCTTCTTACGACGGTTAGTAGGAATTTGGATTTGTTGTAACCTCGTATATTTGCTTGCATAGAATATGTGCACTCGTGTCCACAGAGGATTTGCTGCACTTACTACCTATCCACTGGTGTTATCCACAAATGATTTTTTTTATCATCGTAGCTCACATGGAATGGCTATATTTGTCTACGAATGAACCGACCTCAACTGTAGGGATATCACAACCTTGGCCGCATACCACCTGAGTGTATTTGTCTTGTATTGGATAGTCGTTAGCTGTAGAGATGCTACGACATCCTTGCTAAAACAATTTGTATGTGCTTTGCATATGAGAGATTTCCTATACTAACTCGCAGGAGTTCACATCTGTCGTCTATCTCTCCCAACATATTGACTGTGAGCACATTATTTCATGCTAATCATCATAGCTTACTGAGATTTGATATACTTACCTGTACCTCTTCTAATTCCTGTAGCGATCGTCGCTCGTAGGTAGACTACTGTAGATGATGTGTTATGCGTGTTGCAGACCTTCTGCCATTACTTTAGTAAGCAAATCACAAAGGATATAGGTTTAAGCTATTGCTTGTGAGCTCGCCGTCACATCTCTTATTCTGATCTTTGCTCATCCACTAGGGATTCTTGCATGTTCACTTGCATATTGACCATTGAATTGTCAACTGATTCAGGACAAAGTGTGTGGCATTTGTAATTCTTTGTATGGCGTAAGCTTTATGTTCCTTAATGGATATTCATTTGAATGCTTTGGGTCATCTGCCATTCGTTGCAAGTATTTACACTCAATATGTTCTGATTTCTTGGCTCATAGATGATATGTTATATACATTGTAGTCTTCTATCTCAACATGTATATTAAGTCATTGTGTTCATTGTATACCAGCCCCACCTCACTTGTAAGGGTTCGATACATTGGTTTGCATGTTGACTTGTGTTGGCCATGAAAGAGCCACACTTCAACTTTAACTTGGTACCTCATTTGTCGCATGTCTCCTTTTGAACATGTCATTACCTCTACCATAATCTTCTTGCATATGTTCGTGGGATGGTGATTGATGCTACTACAAGTCTCTGATTTTCACTTACAAGAAGAATGATTGTACTACAAGTTCTTTCCTCTTGCTCATAGCTTGATTGATTGAACATGACAATTTACTCTAGTTTCATCGTTTATGAACAGATCATCACATACATTGAGAGTTTGCTCGTCACTTATCTCAAACTCATTTATTGATTTTTCAATTGAATGATCCAAGTTTATAATTTAGCATGTATATCTTTATTATAATTGTACACTTATCAAGTTAAAGTTTAGTTTCTTGTAGCTCTGTTGAGTTCAAATCCTCTTGCATCAAGTCTTCTATGGTCCTCGAAAGTTCAATTTCTTGTTTGAGCTCAAGTAACAAGCTCAAGTTCTGTGTCCTCTGTGGTCCAAACCAAGTTCAGTTTGTTCAAATTAAATTCATTACAGTTCGCTTTCATTTTGTTGTTGGTTCAAGTATTTTTATAAGCCATTTTGTGTCCGAATGCAAGTCCAAGTCCAAACAAAGTCCCCGGTGTCACTGAAAATTTCAGCAGCCTCCCGGCGTCTCCCCTGTTTAGGGGAAAAACCAAGAGGCTTCCTTCCCCTCCACGCGACGTGCGCGCATCAGGTAGATGTCCGTAGACACCATGGCAGCAAAATTTTTCTTCAATCCCCGCCCGCTACATGAGCGTTTAGGGGTCTCGGGCACCTGTTGCAAAGAAACATAGAAATTTCCCCACATATGGGTACCTAATTTTTGTTCCCCCTCATGCTACATGAGCGGTCCGGGGATCACCCACCTCGTCACGAGCGTCGCACCGGTTTCCCGCCCTACTACGCTACGTGAGCGCGTAGGGGGTTTGCCGGTTCGTCGCAAGTGTCGAGGGCGGGGTTTAAGGCGATTGCTCGCCTCGTTGTAGGCGTCGCGTTAGCTTCCCTCCCTACTACGCTACGTGAGCCGTAGGGGGTTTGCCAACTCGTTGCCAACAACGAGAAGAGAATCTAAGTTTAGGAATTATACCTTCGCAAGTGGGCCGGCGGGGTCGGCACGTAGATCGAGGCAAGGGAAGAGAGGAACCTCTCCTTGCACTTTTCTCTTTTATTTAAATTAACTTTAATTAATTATAATTGATCATAATTAAATATAATCAATTAAAATTAAAGATAATTAATTAAATTAAGTAACTAATTAAAACTAATTATCAATATTATTAATTAATTATAATTAAAATAATTAATTTTGATCAATTAAAATTAATTAAAATTAATAATAATTAATTAAAGTAATGATAATTAATTATAATTAAGTTATTAATTATAAATAATTATCATTATTATTAATTAACTATATAATTAATAATAACTAATTTTAATTAATTAAAATAATTATAATTAAAAATAATTAGTTAATCATAATAATAATTAATTATAATTAAGTAATTAATTGTAATTAGTTATCATTATTAGTAATTAATTATAATAAAAAATAATTAAATTATAATTAATATAGATTAATAAAAAATAGGATTACTGCAGCACTTGAGCAGGATTATGATGAGATTTAGATTAAATCCCATTAAACTGAAGACTAAACCCTCTGTTTCACAGGAGTTCGACGGCTTCAAGGGATCTGGCCGAAGATCGTGTGAAAGGGGGAAATTTACCTTCGCAGCAAGCGGCTCCAGTCATCGCTTCAGATCAAAATGTCGTAACCTCCGAACCCACAGGAAGGGAATGTCGCTGAATGAGGTGAAGGTTAGGGCGCCTCTCTCTCTCTCTCTCTCTCTCTCTCTCTCTCTCTCTCTCTCTCTCTCTCGACGGAACAGGGAGGGCCGACGGGATCTGTGAGAGGTAGCGGGAGTGGCGAGAGGAAGAGGCGTAAGGTCCGATCGGAAGCTTAACTAGGTTCGGTCGGACTCAGCCGGAGCTCGACAGTGGAAGAGGGTCGTCGGGATAGGAGGAGGTCTCGGCTACAGAGATGGGAGGTGGAATCGGAACAGGGAGTCGGGAAGGAGGAAATCACAAGCAATGACGGGAGTTCGTGTGGGAGGAGAAGCAGATAGCGAATGGGAGAGGAGGGAGCCCTGGGGTCGGTATTTAATGACAGGAATGGACCTCCTCGAGCGGAGTTCGAGCAGGAATCGCAGGAGATGCGATGCGAACGGCGCCGAGCTATAGGACTGCGGGATTTGCGGGTATGTAAGATTTTTTTCTTTTTGTTTCTTTGTACAGAGGTTAACAATAAATTTTTCTAATTATTGGACTTAGCCATAACTGAATAATAATTATAATAGCCACCGGACTCTTAAAAGAAATATATTTTTAATTGTCAGAGTTAAAGGATTATAAATAAATGTACTTCCAATAATCAAATAAATCAACTAATTAACTCAATGAACATAAATTCAGCACAATCAAGATATAACAAGAAGTCATGCAAATATAGTATTGATACTCACCAATTCATAACTCTTTGATGTGTGAAAATTTGATGTTGCCTTAGTTGGACCTCACATGATGCCAAGCTTTGTGGCATGCAGGCTCTCCAACTAGTGCGGACTCAATGTACTACTCATTGCTAATCTCTTCACCATGGTGTAAGTCACCATCTTGGGCTAGATTTTGCCTTTGTTAGACTTGCAAAAACATTAGATGAGTCTCACCTTATACCGAAAAGTTTAGTCTTTGTAGGGCAACCATCCATACTTGCCAGCTCAATCGAAATTCCATGCTACTCATTATGGATCTTGTTGCAGTAGGGGGGAGTTTTCACACAGTGCTTGGCTTAAGTTAATGAATATTTTCCTTGACTTCATGAGTTCCTTTTAAGAGATAGGAAAGAGCATAAGGTAAGTTAGTATATTATAGGATAGTGACTTGTAGGAGATTTATTTTTTTGAACAAGTTGTTAGGAGAGAATGTTTAAATTAAATCTCTTATAATTAATTAAAATTTGGCAAGGTGACCCATCTAAAATTAGAAAGTGACCTCACTGAATGTTGGCCATCTTTCCAATGGGAGCCTCTGTTCCACTATAGGTATTTAACTTTGGGGCTTCAGCATGCATATACCGATTAGTCTTATCAATTCAGACTTAAACTTTGGTAGACTTTAAAGATTCTTGGGGCCATCAATCGACCTCTTATTCTGCATGGGTAGAGTTGGTCTTGTTAGTTAGAGTTTTCTTATGTTCTCGCACTTTCCAGAAGCCCGAAGTTGGCCAAAGTTGATCACTAGAGCTAGTTCTTTGGAAGCTTGGCTGAGCTTTCCTAAGCTAGTAAATTTTATGTGAACCAAGTTAACTATTATTTTAATAGGGTTTGTAAATGTTCGTCCGTACATATACATATTGTTATGCAAATATTATTTCATAATAAAAGATATTCACTTGTAAGTGCATCTTTGAATTTGTGAGGATTTAAACAATTTTGGTATATATGATTAAAAAAAACTAAACATAGCAAAATTGTTTGTTATTTTGACAGCCTGAATTTTAATGAGATAAAAAACTTCAGTTAAAAGAAACATCATAATTATTGTTAATTTTTGTATTTGATTTTATATTATTTATAAAATATAATTTTTAATAAATTATCCATACTATTTTATAATGTTCCTTTTTAAATAATATGATTATATTTGGCATATATGATATGTTATAATCAGCATATAAATGTATTGAAGATGAATGGGTTGTGGTTATAGTCAAAACACACACACAAACATGATAATAGCAGCCCACATGATGACACCACCTTCACTATGGATGATGCCACTTGCTCCTCTCTCCTTCAAAACAACATTTTTTATTTGGGTTTAGGGCAATGAGTTCATGATCCCCTAGTGAAAAACTAGGTGTGCAGATCATAGGTGTCAACACAACTATTTAACTTAATGTTCTGAGAGAAGATAGAAGCAAAAGGGTTGTGCTACAAAAATCACCATTCTCCACAAGAAATGTCTAAATACGTTATTGTCCCAAAATTTAAACAAAGTAAAATCACTTATAATTAAATTAAATCAATTAAAGATATTAGAAATCCATGTCAGACAGCACGATATTTTGAAAGACCCAAAAGGTTGATTGCAGATTTTAGTAGAGAAGTGAGTATATCAATCGACTAGATAAGGAACTCATCTCAATCATAAAAGTGTGCCTGGGAGCTAATCCAAAAAACAACCTAAGAATATATGCACCTATCCACATAATCAAACAACAAGAATGCAATAGCAGGTGCAGAGATGAGCATGAATAAAATAAAGCAGCATGACATTAGCAAGCTATAATTAGGTTCATCTGCTTGATTAAAGGTATGTATGAAGGTGCACCACAAATGAATAAAAATCCTATCTGATACATATCATTTCAGAATGAAGAATGAGCTAGTATTGCACTATAAAATGACAAGACCATTCTCATTCTGTAGTGAAGCTTCGAGTTTGGGGTGCACCCTCTCAATTCACCTTCAACAAAGCCCTGTATGCAATTATAGCTTCCTCTCTTCTATTGATGACCATATTGAAATGCGCATTAGATGTGTAAGTAGTTATCCAATCAATGAATTTCAAAACAAAGCCATAATTATACTACCTCTCATAGAGAAACATTAGATTAACTTTGTTGAAGGTTTTAATGTCCATTTTTTCACAAATTACTTTGGAATAGTTTTTGAAGTTGAAGCTGTATAGGAGCTCATTAGTAAGAATGATATTGTCTTTAATTCTCTGCCATGTAAAACTTCAGACTAAGCAGGATAGATAAGTCTATGAAGAAGATGCTTTAATCTGCTAGCACTACGTTTAACCATCACTTAATAGATTATGTCGTATAAAGAAAAAGATCTGTAACCATTAAGAGTTTCAATATGAGAGCTTTTAGTAATTAGAGTGATAACTAAATGATTAACTCATTTTAGAAGGGTAGCAATGTCAAATAAATGAGAGATAACTATGGGCTCCAAAAATTTGGCCCCGGCCTCCCCCGTATGCATTTTGGAGGTGGAGTTTTAAAGGATTAAGTTCTGGGGTAAATTTTGGAAGGCAGATGAGTTTATAGATAAGACACTGCCCAGAGATTTTTCCCTCATTTTGTGAGGTAGTCGACTCAACCTGATAGAAGGATCCTTGTCGGCAACCATGGGTTGCTTCGTCCAAGGGTACCTTGTAGACCTAGGGTGAATGTTTGTCTAAGGGACAAATTTGAATCCACCTTAGCTAACATAGGGCTTTGTGCCCTACCAATTATATCCTATTGATACCACAAAGGAACATATTGGCTCTAGCCATAATCGTTATCTCGTAGTGTCATTTGGCGACAAAATCACTCAGTTCAGAGGGCCCAAGGCATAACTGTTTATCCTGCAGTGCCATTTGGCGGTGAAACTGCTGGTTAGAGGATACATATCACGCCCTTACTGATAGGAGATTATTTGAGAATGGATCATAGTAATATTTTCAACCAGGCATCAGCTCTATGTGAGCTGAGGTTATTTTCAACTTATCCACCTCAGCAAACTATTGCGAAGGATGGATAAATTTTGCTTCAAGTATTTTATGGTTGAATTTCAATTTTAAATATCTGGAGTTTGGAATTTTTGGGATTTTCTGAAGTTTTGGGTTTTGGGATGATATTTTGAAATATTTGAAATTAACCCATTTAGTTGATATTTTCTATTCAACATGGCCATCATCGGGGCGATCATGTGCAATTGGATTTTATGGGTTGAACCTTGTCGATTCTATCGAGTTGTCGATAGAGGATCGAATTTTGTAGACTCTATGTCTTTGTAGGCCTTAAAGGCCTAATATGAATGTATTAAAATAAATATCTTGGTCAATGTCATGATCGTATATTTATTTGATAGTTCGAGCTGTGTCAACTCCTATTTATCCATATAAAAGGATCGGTCTCGAACTTAAATTCACTTATTAACCCGCACAACATCCCTAGACATCACGTGTGTACCACTAACACGCTTGTTGGGGCCTATGCGGGTGTTTGGGGTTATTTTATATTTATTTGATGAACCTTGTCGACTCCTACTTACCCATTTAGGAGGATCGGGTTTAAATTTATTAACATGTATAGCATTCCTAGTCGTCACGTGTGTACCAATAACATACTCGTTGGGGCCCATGCGAGTTTAAAGTTACATATGCATTTTTGTGTATATATGTGCATACATATTACGGTTTACGTGCGAGGGATATTTCAGACGTATGACGGGTCTTCTATGGTAACTAATAGGAGCTCGTAGAAGTTTGTCTTTGTCGTAGTTCTCTCAGCATCTACCTGTGGATGGTATATTGGATACACGACCACTGCTCATCAAGAAGCATGTAAGTCTCAATAATCTTATCTTATTCAATGTTCAGAACCTGGTTGAATTGAGTTACTCTATTTTTGAAAATAATGATTTGATCTGGCTTTCTCTCCCCAAAACTCATATAGAAATAAATAAGTGACTCCCGGATTATGCTTTCATCATCATTTTCTATTGTTGGCTTAAATAAAGAATTAGTCATTTCAACCTTGGATGACTATATCTTTACCAGTGCCTTGTGCTTCAAAACCAGTGGCCACTGTTCCGCAACAGCGGTTTGTTATCTCCACTGCCCATCATTCGTTGTTATCTTTGATTGGACTTCTACATGAAAGAGAACTTTCCACTACATATTTGTAGATGCCTTTGCTTATATGTGATGGGCCTCCTTCATTACAAATCTCATTGTATTCGCTTGTAAGTAGCATTTTGCTTGTATGACAAGCATTCTCCAATGAATCATAAATATTTTCACTTGATGCAGCTCGACCACCTCTCACTTGTAAGGAATTGATGTATCTAGTTATTTGCTAGATCTTTCATAAGAGTTTAAAGGTGTTCCCATTTGTCATATGTCATCTGCTCATATCATTTGAAGACCAATTTACTTACCCGATACTGCGTGTTCATTGGACTTGCATTTATTGTCAATTGTTTACCTTTTGACTTGCAAGGGATTTGTATATTTGCCCTCCACCAAATAGTTTTTGATTGTGGAGATATCCTACATTGAGTTTGTTGATAAGAGATCTCATTGTTTGCAAGGAATTTTGTTTCTTGTAGGCAATAAGTCAAATGTGTCACAGTACTTCTATCGATGTCTGTGGAGAATTCATTGCATCAATTATACATTCATCGTGGAGTCTTCATTCTTCCTTCATGAATACATCATGATGTTCATTACAACTATCACACTACCTTCCACAATCATGATTGTTATTGTACTTTCTACCATCTTCTTATCACTTGTAAATAAGTTGAACGTGCAAGTTCTTTATCTTCAAAGATGGTTCACAGTATGCATAATGAGTTTGACATTCCTCATTTGTTTGATATTCATTCCTCGTCTAGCATGAAGGCTTTCAACACCTATGGAAAACTTCATGCTATTGGTTGTAGGCATATTGCCGTATCACTCACTTAAATCTTGCATGAAGCTTAATTTGGTTTAATAGTTTGAATCATTTCGGTTTTATCATTCCTTGTTCATTAGATAACTTTCATTTGAATGGTTGAAAACTTGTTGACTTATGATTTGTATTTTTTGTTAATCATTTGAGGTTTAGTTTCTAGCAATCACAAGTCTCATTCCCTGTTGTCTAAGAGTCCCCTGCTATTTTGCAAAGTTCAAGTCCGAGTTCAAATTGAGTTCATGTCCGCTGCACTTAGTTCATTTGAGTTTGAGTTCTCTTACACTTAGTTCATTTGAGTTCATATCTTGTTATTTGATTCAAGTTTAGATTTGAATTATTATTCATTTGATTTTAAATAAGTCCCCAGCTGTCTTCAAAAGTTTGCAAGTCCTTTATAAATGTCCAAGTCCCATATATCTTCAGTCGGAATTTCGGCAGCTTCCCGGCATCTCCACCGTTTAGGGGAAAACTACAGCAGTCTGGGCCTTCCCACCACGCGCAATAAAGGCATATTTGGTAGGTTTCCGTAGACACCTCAGCCGTAATCTTCATTCCCACCACATGCAATAAAGACGTGTATGGGATCGGCAAGGGTACCTATTTGAAAAGACAGTTGGCTTTCCCTACTCGAGGGTACTTATAAGTAACCCCGCCTCATCGTAGGCGCCGCACCGTGGTCCCATCCCACTACGTGCCATAAAGGCATGTATGGGCGGTTTTTCGGTGCGCCACAAACGTCGAAATGGAGCTTAAGGTGATTACCCGCCTCGTCGTAGGCGCCACACAGGGGTCCCATCCCACCACGCACAATAAAGGCGTGTATGGGAGGAATTCCTATGCGCCACGAATGACGAGAATGGAAATCTGAGTTTAAAAATTATACCTTCACGATGAGGAGTTGATGGCAACAAAAAAGCATACAAAAATCTCTCTTCATATATATATATATATATATTACATGTTATAAAATATGCATATAAGGAGAGAGAGAGAGAGAGAGAGGGAGATAACCTGTGCTTGAGTTAGATTCGGCTAGGTTAAGAGGAATGAAGATGCGGCTAAGTGGAGTTAAGGAGATTGGATTGGCTACAGGTAAGGGAAGAGTCTTCGGCTAGGTGGAGTCGAATAAGAGCAGCGAGGATGATGGATTTCAGGATTGAGAGGGTGACTAGGGCTTGGCTCGCTAGTTAGGTCGGGATTCAGTTGGAGTTTCCCACTGGATGGGGAGTTCAGATTACAGGCAGAGAGGGAAATAGAGGAAGAAGGTGGTTGCAAAGGTCGGAGCAGGCGAAGTTGAGGTCAAATGAATGTGGAGTTCAGATACTAGTCAGTGTCGACAAGGGCTCATGGAGATCTCGGTTGAAGCAGAGGTCTTCAGCACAGGTAAAGGTCAAGAAGGCTAGGGAATCGAAAGTAGTGACAGGAGTTTTAGAAGAGCTGGGGTCGGCTTACCGTAGGTAGAGATGTCGGGATCTAGCGAGGACAAGGCTTGTGGATTTGATGAACAGGTGGTTTGGAGTTCGGAATGGAGAGGATGAGGCTGCGAAAGTTTTTGAAGTTTGCAGCAAGATGTGGAGTCGAACTACAGGCGCAGGTAAGGTGTTCAATTTATTGAGTTGGACGGTTAGGGCTCGAGGGACTTCCGTCTGGATGAGGGAGGAGGTTCGGAGGTGCTCATGCAGGTAACGAAAGAAAATGAAGAGGAAGAAACGAAATCCTCTTTGGTTTCATTTTAACGACGCTAGCGAGGCCCGATCGAGGCAGTCAGCGGGATATCGGGGAAGCAATCGCGAAGCAGAGCGAGTACGCAAGATTTCAGGCAGGATTCACGGGATCTCCTCGACAGATACGAGGTATGTCAGTTTTGGATTTATGCTTTCTTCCTCTTTTGGTTTTTTATACAGAGGTCAACAATAACCTCCATAAATGAGCTTCCATTAATCTCCCAAGTATCTTTAAAAATAATAATTTTAATCCATTAGTCATTGGAGATTTATCGGTGCCAGTATTCAATAAAGTATCCTTAATATTTCTCTTGATAAAAATAGCCATGAGATGTAGGAAATCTTCCATGGAAAGAGGATTTTTAGTGGGAATATGGTGGAAGATTAATTGATCATTACTATAACTATCCCAACTGAGAAGGGAAGCGAAATAAGCTACACCAGCAATTGTAATGTCATTCTGACCATATTGGATTAAAGGTTAGTTGCCACTTATGTCCCATTTCCAATAACCATATTAGTACCATCTTCATGTCTTTGCATTTCTTTTACATTCATGATGTAGAAACAACATCATTATCATACTTGATTTATGTTACATTTTTTGAGAAGAAGGTACTATATTATCTTCACAGGCTTCACCTCAAGCCCAAGAAAATAATGCAACAAATTTGTATTTAAATAGAACAATAATAGAAATGTTTATATATATATATATATATGGCACACATATATTTCATGTGTTTGTACGTGTGGAGTAAATGGAGAAACAACAAAAAATTTAGCTGTCTTTTGAGTCATCCTATTGCAGTCTATTTAGCTTTTCGTAAATTGGTAAAACTTTTATTCAAAATATGATGATGAGGATGAGGAATTCATAAAGAAAAGAAATGTTAATGTATTAAACAAAATTAAAAAACACGAAAAATATGATAAATATTAATGAGTGCAATTAAGGTTAATATAGTCAAATATTAATCTTAATATTAACAAATATTAAGTATAAGAAAAAGAATTTTTCCCACAAAGCTCAATGAATGATCTCTCATAAGTAAATACTATATATATAATTATTTCTGTATTCATATCGCTGAATCAAAAAATAAAATTTTCCAATAAATATTGATGTCGTTTAGTGAATGAAAATCAATGAAAATTAAAGCAGGTGCATAAATTATAATTATGTCCCAAATTTGTTTTCACATAAAAACATAAAATTACATAATTACATTTTAAAATTACAGTCATAATTATTTCATGGTTTTTAATTAATAAGTTTGTATCAATAAATATGACCCAACTTTGATCAGCTAACTCTATAATGGCTTCTAAAATATGGTCTAATATTGGATTGGAGTTTTGAAAGTGCATGAACGAGGGTTGGCTTCAAAACATAAACATAACAATTAAGATTTTATTTGGGATAACTTTTTTACAACTTTTTAATGCTACTTTTTAGTAGAAATATTTTTTGAACTTTTTAGCTACTTTAAAAAATAGTAATAAAACTATCTCAAAAAAATCTTAAGATAAATTTTTTCCTTCCGAAGTATGAAATGGCATCTAAATAATGGAATTTTTTTTGTTTTATAAGGATAATGCATGAATTTAGAATAACCGCTAACAAGAAAAATGCAATAATGCAATAAACTCAAATTTGGCATTTCAAATTTATTTTAATGATGTCTGAATTGAGTGAGTTTTGGCTTGTTAGATTCACCTCGTCAAGTTGCTCGATTCGACTATAATCAAGTCAAAGTTGGAGTTTAGATGATCATGATTTTAATTTAAAACAATTAAATTTAAAAATTTTCTCAAAATTCATGTTGATGATATGATTTTTATGGAGTCATATCAATAATAATGCCATTTCAACTTTTCCAAAAACTTAATTATGTTGTTCAAATAGAATGAGAGGTCAGAATCTGCAATTACTTTATTGTAGATAAAGCACTCTTGATTTTCATGCAAGGAATAGTAATATTGCTTGCCAGACCTCGACAAGGAAGTATAAATACCAACAAAATAGGGCTGCTTTATCATTTTGTATTAAACAACAAATTTGTACAACAACTCCACTGTCGGTCGGCGAAATTTTCAAAAGGATCACGGTTTAAAAATATATTAGCAAAAGGTTCTTAAACAAAAATAAATTTAAAAAGGATCATACCTGTGATCAATGATTGCGTTTTTTAAGAAAACGCGATGCAGTTGTGCGTTTTGTATAGAAAACGCGATCCGCCTTTGCATTTTCTTAGAAAACGTGATCCCCCTTTGTATTTTCTATAGAAAACGCAATCCAATTTTGTATTTTCAATACAAACTTTATTTTCTGTTTTTTTCCGCCGCATATTTGTTAATTTTCAATATATCATTTTAATTTATTGATGTATTATAATTAGTATTATATTTTAATTTTTTATAATTTAATACATTTGTTATTTTCGAAATAAATATGTCATTTTGCTAATTTAAATTATTTATAAAAAATATGATATAAGAGAGATGAATTTACTTTTTATTTGTAATGAACATTTCTAAAATAAGATATAATTAAATATATTAATCTATTATTTTTTTTAATCTATTAATTTTTAAATAAATTTTTATATAACTTCTATTTAACTAATATACTTTTTAATATTAATTTATTTGTCTATAACTTCTATTTATAAACTAATATACTTATTTAATAATATTCATTTCTAAATATTTTTTTGTATATTTAATATCTCTAAAACATTTTTCTCTACAAACTAAGTTACAATTGTTTGTTAACTTCAAATTAATATATTTCCCTATTAGTATAACTTATATTTTATTAATTGACTTATTAATATGAATATTATTTAATTAATTTAATTAATAATATAAAATTCAAAATGATATAATTATCATTAAATAATTCAAAATTTTTTATGTAAGTAATAATTAATAATATATAAGTACATATTATTTGTAAATAATTAAAATTTGGAATAATTATTAAATTTTAATTTAATAATTAATCCATAATTATACCTATATTAACTTTAATTATAAATTACAATACCTTACATATTTATTTTTTAATTATTTTGACGTTATTATTAAGTTAAATTAAAATTATTATTATTTATAAATTATTTATTTATAAATTAATTTATTTATTTTATTTATAAATTACTTATTTATAAATTAATTTGAAAATTAACAAACATGCGGCAGGAAAAAACAAAAAATAGAGTTTGTATTGAAAATGCAAAGCTGGATTGCGTTTTCTACAGAAAATGCAAAGGGGGATCACGTTTTCTAAGAAAATGCAAAGGGTGATCGCGTTTTCTATACAGAACGCACAATTGCATCTCGTTTTCTTAAGAAACGCAATCACTGTTCACGGGTATGATCTTTTTTAAATTTATTTTTGTTTAAGATCCTTTTGCTAATTCATTTTTAAACGACGATCCTTTTAAAAATTTCGCCCTGTCGGTCACCGTGCATCCTTCCTGATAATAGGGAAGACTACTCTTAGAAAAAAAAAGAATATACAATTATATGGCATAACAGTTTCAAACTGACATAGACTCATAACAAAATTGACCAGCATCCAAGTTGATCCTTACCTCTAGCACAACGCTCTGCTTTGGGGTGAGTCCCTCTTGGATTGGTCTTCAGAATCTAGTATGCAGGGCAAGTCTATAAAGGTGAGTCCTCTAGATATGGTTGCAAGTTCATCCTTGAGAGAAGTGACTGTGGGAGAAAGATTCGACTTAACCAAGGAAAGCATAGCCATGTAATCCTGAGGTGTGTGCTTCTTATTATAGGATTGGCGATGTCAATGGCAGCAGGTGGCTCAAATTGCTAATAGATGTTGTGGATAAGCGAGGTTTTCCAAAGAGAATAAACTCTAAAACTCAAACTAGTCCATGGTAAGTCTTTAACGACACTTGTAGGAGTTGAAAAATACCTTAGTTTGGCTTCCCTAGACAGACCTCCATCATATGATGCCTATGAGAAAGAGTGACACTGAGTCCATTGGCTGGTACTAACAAGCCTACTACAGGAAAATTATTCATTACCGGTGGATTTTTCGGGCTGAAATGGGCGAATTTCTGACAGAAATTAGATTTTCCGGCGGCTTTCCTGTGGATATTTTTCTGCCAGTATAAATCGAGTAGGAAACTAAAATCGGCAATTTATTTCCGGCGGCATTCCGGCATGAGATTCGAACATGGGTCTTTGGGAAATTTTTCAAAGACCCCACCATACTGCAGCGAAGAAAAATGCAATTTAATTGTTACTTTTTTATATTTAAAATAGAACAATACGTAAAACTAAAAAAGGAAATTAAAATTAATAATTAATTTTAAAATAAAAATTAATTATTAATAATTAATTAAAATAAAGTATAAAAATTAAAATTAATTAAAATAAATTATTAACTTAATAATGAATTAAAATAACTATTAAAATTACTAATTACTTAAAATAAAATTTAAAATAAATAAAAATTTAAATAATAATATTAAATGTTAATCATTTTAATTAAATTAGGGAAATAGTTAATTTAAATTAGTTAATATCATTTTTAATCCTTTTATTTAAATCATTTAAATAGTTAATTTTAATCATTTTAGTTAAATGATTTAAAATCCTCCGGAAAAGCCGCCGGAAACTCTGTTGGAAAATTTGGACAAAAGTAATTCCCCTGGAAAATTTTGCTGGAAAAGCTATCTCATCGTATTCCGTTAGAAAACTGCCAGAAAATTGACCGCTAGAAAATACTGCTGGTAATGAGTGATTTTCCTGCAGTATTTGTTTTGTTGTTGTGTCCACCTAAGGCAAGCTCTCTATTTCGGCGACATCACTATTTTATAACTGAAACCATTTTGGTGCCTATTGATCTTCGACATGGTTTTGTATGAGTAAATATATAGTTCTCTAACTCACTTGATTGTTTAAAAGGCAAGATATAAGAAGGACAAGTGAATTAAAATTGAACATTTATTATTTTGAACAAATAGAAAAAATAAGAGTAAGTATAAAGTTATTTCTCTGTCATTTTTTTGCTGTCTTAAGTGATTTGCAGATTCCTCATTATGACTTTGTCTTGAATTGATGCACTATTTTTGCCTTTAAGTCGAGGCTGAGGGATGTCGTGTTACAAAGTTTATTTCTTCAACTCCAAGTAATTATGCTTTACTCAAAATTGTTCAATTAAACCATGTTAAGCTAGCATATTCAAGGCTTAAAAAGATTTAACAAAGTCGCCAAAAAAACATGTTTGAGGAGGGTAAGGAGAAGAAATCCAGCTCATCAATGAGTAGGAACAAGATGATGACCATTGAGGTGAGGTTCCACAATGGCCAAGGGTTAAGTACACCTATTGCACCCATTCTTATAAAATAGAGGAGATAGAAATGAGTGAGGCTATGGTGGCTAAGAACGGTTTTAGGAAAGTGGTGTTTTCCTTCAATTCTTATGACAAATATCACCATTAGGGAGTGTAATTAGGTTTTGTAGTGCAACCAACAATGGATGGTATTGTTGGGATGGAGACCTCCACAATGAAGATTGCATTGATTGTTGCTCTAGCTTGGCCTTCTACCACCCTAGTTGAAGATAAGGAGAGCTCATTTAAAGTTTTTGAAGGAGTCATATATGGAGGGTGAGTTTCACCATACATTAACAAGCCAAGGGCCACCGATCTTTGAATGAGCTCTTAGGCCATCCATCAAGTAATTTCAAAGCTTTGGCCCCAATGAAGTGGGCAACAAAGTTGATAATAAGAATCCTAGATTTGCACAAGTTCCATGAACTATTTTGGATAAGGAATTTTCTTTGCCTAACTCTTCATTCTTGACTATAAGTGTGTCTCCATAGGTAGTAAACACCATTAATTAGTTAGCACCTTCCTTAGTAGAGCCCAACCTTATGACTAAGACCATTGACATTATGGCATAAGAGGATATTAAAGAGGTTATGCTACCTCCTTCAATAAAGGGATTCCCCGTATTTCCTGTTATGGTGATTGTAGTAGCCTTTATCTACTTCACCTTAATTGGCATCACAGATGTTGTGATTCTTGTTCAAGGACCAATTTCCATGGAAAAAGCATATTAGGTATGTCAATTTGACAGAGAAGAATCTCAATATTCAAGTTTGCTTGAAGGGATTGGGGTCTTACAAAGAGTAAATGGAGTGAGGGATGAGGTCTCCTTTCTAGGTAAGGATAGGATGGAGCTCCAAGACGAGTATCATGCTTTAAAATCTAATGGAATAATTACATCTCTAAATCTATTTTTTCATATTGACAATACATAATAAATCAGAGCTTGCTAAAAAATTTAAAATATTGGTAACAATCTAAGTTATCATCCAAATTTCATTTTATCAAAAATCATATACAATATTTTAGCTCATTTAAACTCTATACATAAAAAATAAATAACAAGCTTACGAAAAAAATTATGATCCTTATAGCCCCACCCTTATTAACTCTACTTTGTTGGACAATTTCTTAATTTTTCTTGAACATAAAACCTTTCACACCCTTATGTTGTAAGTGGGTTTAAAAAACCTCCCATATCGACATAAGATAGACGGGGTTAAAATATAAAATATAGAGCCCTTGTAACATTTTAGAAAGTACACTTATAATATTTTAGATATCTAAGATTCTCCAATAATATTCCATCTTTTATACAGTTTTAATATTTCTCCAAATAATTTTGACTTTAAAAATGAATATAATGATATATGAACTACCAAAATTATCAAAATAATGTAACATTGCATGTGTAAAAACATATACATTTAATATTTTCTTTTTTAATTACAAGTCCAGCAAACACTCAGATTAGCATTTTAGAACTTTTAGAGAAATATCATGAATACCGAACATGCCTCTTTTATTCTATATGAACCAAAATCAATAGAAAAAATGAACCTGTAAAATTTTATGTTTTTACAATCAAAGTGTTCAGATTAAACAATTCTATAATATAGAAAAGGTTACATAATGAAAACTAATAAGTTTGTATCAATAAATATGACCCAACTTAGATCAGCCAACTCTATGATGGCTTCTAAAGTATAGTTTAATATTGGATTGGACTTTTGGAAGTGCATGAACAATGGGTTTGCTTCTAAACACAACATTTTTTTTTAAACCCTCTGTCGGGCCTTCGTGTTAATTAAAAAACCGGATTACAAGGTCCTTAAAAGGACCTCCAGCTCATTACTGCTCATAAGAGCTACAAAAAAAAACACAAAAAGAACCTACGAGCCAGAAGTCCTTACTAGAAAAGAGTACATGCAAACCTAGAAACATTCTACGAAAAACTAAATAAATAGTCCACCTGGAGAAGATGATGAGTATCACATTCGGCACAGTCTTCTCGACCAAAAATTGCCCCTGCACAAAACGAGAAAGGATCTCCAAAAACCTGCACAAAAAGAGGCCTGCAGGGACAATGGTAGTGAACAGAGCAAATAATAAAGGGAAAATATCAGAAGATGGATTAATATCTAAGTGATCAAAAATCCTTTTGACCAAAATGTAGAAGCTAACAGGATCCTCCCAAACGTTCAAGATAAAGCTCCCATAAAGGTTTTGAATATTGATGACATAATATCTAAAATCCCAAAGGAAAATTTGATGAAAATTTTTCCCAAAGACCGAAATCCAAGAAAAGTTGAAAACCTCCTTGTTAAGAAAATTGTACACCAAAATACAATGCAGAGGAATCCTACAGATCAGTGAGGTAACAATGGAATCCCAATAACATATGTCGTTATTGCCCACATACAAATACCAACCAGAAATATATAAATAAATTTGAGGAACAAAAAACTGATTATGCTCATAGGTACCGATCCAAAACTCCAAAAGAAAAAGGGAATAAGTGCACACAGTAACCTCCCGCTCAGCAATCAGCCCATGTTGAAACACACTTGTAAAGAATAATCCAACTAGAGCACATAGAATCACTCCAGTGGACAGCAATACAATGTAAAATGATCTAAAAAGCATAAACTGGCCAAAGAAATTGACGGACATAATAGCAGGTATCGGGTGAGCAAACCAAAAGAAATGAGCAGAACCAAAATAGCAGAAACGACCACACCACACACCACCACAAAACACCAGAAAACCAACGAAAGGAACAGAAAAACCCAACATTAATGTCTCCTAATATAAGGCAACCCCATACGATCCAGCCTCAGCAACCCAGAAATATTCCCATTGATAAAGTTACCACGAAACTCCACAAACTCAAGTAAAGAGCAGCCCATATTAGCCAACCAGTCAGCCGCAGAATTACCCTCCCTATGGATGTGAGTAATGGTAAAATTGAGGCTAGAGAGATAATGCTTTAATTCCCTGATAATGTAAAAATAACAAGGATTAACATTAGCATTACTAGTGATATAGTGGATCACTAGTTTTGCATCAACTTCAATCCAAATATGATTAATCCCTAAAGACATACACAACTGAAGACCATACCTCAAGGCATGAAGTTCAGCTAAAAAAGCATTCTTTATAGGCGAAGGCCCAGCAAAAGCAATAACCACATTACCCAAATGATCACAGATAAGCCCCTCACAGCCGGCCATAGTTGTTTTGAAAGAACCATCCGTGTTGAGTTTGTGAACCCCAAACTGAGGTTTCAACCACTTGAGAATAATATCTTTGCAAAGAGAACTTCTATCAACAAACTTGATATCAAATAACTCAGCAATATAAAGGCACCCTTTGAAATTTTTTTCAGTAATGAGGTTAGCCATAAAGATTTGCTTAATTTTCTCCTTAATTTTTATAATAATATTCACCGCATTCATACCAATATTCTCATGTTTCGACTCATTCATGCTCTTCCAAAGATACCAACAAATGATAACAGGAATAATATTGTGAATGTTACCTTTAGAAGGAATAAGCCAATCCTGCAAAATGTACTTGATGTTAAAATACTTCTTATAGAATTGGGTTTGAAAAAGGTTATCAAAATACAGCCAAACTTTCATGGCAATGGGCCCATTAGCAAAGACATGATTAAGATCCTCTATATGAAAATAGCATTGGCATTTAGACACAATAATTAAGCCTCACTTGATTAAATTAATATCAACAGGAATATAGTTATGAAGAATTCTCCAAGTAAGGATAGAATAAGTAGTAGGAATACTTTTGTCCCAAATAGCAGTAAAGGCCATAGATTTAGGAAACTAATTTCTAATGTCATGCCAAACCTCTTTGAAGTTAAAAACACCATCCTTAGATTTATTGAATAAAATACAATCCTTCTAGTTAATTTGTAGAGGAATCTTAATGATGTAATTGATAACAGGATTAGGCACCATTTTAGAGAGATAATCCACATTCCACTTACCATCATGGAAAAATTGAGAAACTTTACAAGTGCTAACAGTGTGAGTATTAAGCAAATTGTCAATGGAAAAAGAACCTAACTAGTTATCATGCCAAAAGCAAATATCCCCTCTACCAAGACCCCATTGAATAAAATTCTCAGCATCCCACTTAATGGAAGAGATCCTCTTCCAAACAAAAGAGTCCCCTTTCTTAAAAAAAGTAGCCAGAGGGTGACGGTCAGCACAATACTTCATGTTCATGAATTTAGCCCAAAGACTGAGAGAGGATCTAAAATTAAACCATAATTTATACGAAAAACCAATAGCTATGTCACTTAAATTCTTAAAGCCAAGCTTACCTTCATCTTGGGAACCAGAGCACTTGTCCCAAGAAGTCCAACAAATAGCAGATTTATCCTCTTTACAACCCCAATAAAATTTATTAAAAATCCTTTCCAGCTTAATGCAAATAGTATTGGTAGGATATAAAGTATGAAATAAATAGAGAGGTATAGAGCACAAAACACTCTTAATCAGTACCAATCTACCACCTAAAGATAAACAGTTAAAAGCCCAAGGAGAAAGTTTAGATTGAATGTTAGCAAAAATATCCCCAAATAAGTGAGATCTTTTCCTACCTTTGAAGATAGGAGTTCCAAGATACTTGAGAGGTAATTGTTTATGATAAAACCCAAACTTGTTCTGAATAGAAATAATCCTTTGGTGAGATATAGACTTAGTAGTAATAAAACAACTTTTAAGGGGATTAAACAACAGACCACTAGCATTTTGAAAAATGTTAAGAAACTTAAAGAGAACATAAACCAACATAAAGATAACGACTAAGATTTTGTTTAGGAGAACTTTTTTACAGCTTTTTAAAGCATCTTTTCAATAGAAATATTTTTTGAACTATAAATTTTTGTACTAGACAACTACCTTAAAAAATAGTAATAAAAATATCAAAAAAATTCTAAAGATAATTTTTTTCCTTCGAAGTATGAAATGGCATCTACATAATGAAAAACCTTTTGTTTTTTATGGACTATGCATGAATTTAGATACACCGCTAACAAAAAAATGCAATAATGCAACAAATTCACAGTTTACATTTCAAACATTATTATCATATACAATTACCTAAAATCATGATATATCTTTTCTTTCCTTTTCATAAAGTGGTATGACTATATTTTCCTTTCTTTTCAATTTCAGCTATAGTTCATAGGGAATGTATGGAAGCAGGTTGAGGAGGCCTATCCGTGTCGAGGGAGTGATTCATTGAATATAAGAAAACGTGCCAAATTATTAACATCTAACTTTTCTTTTGTCGCTAATGCACTCGTTATTCATGAACTGTAATTCATGAAGTATTTTTTTAGCAATTAAGTGATTTAATGATGTCATAATTGAGTGATCTTGAGCTCATTAGATTCACCTCGTCAAGCTGCTCGATTCATCTATAATCAAGTCAAATTTGAAGTTTCGATCATCATGATTTTAGTTAAAAAATTTCAATATAAAAATTATCTCAAAATCCTCACAGTATGATGTAATTTTTATGAAGTCATATCATTAAGAATGCGATTTCAACTTTCCCAAAAACTTAATTATGTGGCTCAAATAGTATGAGATGTTAGAATCTGCAATTAGTTTATTGAAAATAAAGCACTCATGATTTTCATGCATGGAATAATAATATTTCTTACTAGACCTTGACAAGGAAGTATAAATACCAAAAAAATATGGCTACTTTATCATTTTATATCAAACAACCATTTTGTATATATTGAAAAAATATCTAATTAATCTTTATTTGTAGGCCTTAGAGTGCTATAAAGAAGACCACTCATAGAGAAAAAAAAACATTTATATGGCATAACAGTTTGAACTGACATAGGCTCATAACAAAACTAACGAGCATCCAAGTTAATCCCAACCTTTGGCACAATGCTTTGCTTTGGGGTGAGTCCTCAAGGTGAGTGCCTTGGATTGGTCTTCTGAATCTAGAATGCAGGACGAGTCTATAAAGGTGAGTCCTCTAGATATGGTTGAAGTTTGCATAGGCGCTAGATGGTTATATTATTCTTGAGAGAAATGACTGTGGGCCAAAGATTCGACTTAACCAAGGAAAGCATAGCCATGTAATCCTGAGGTGTGTGCTTCTTTTTATTGGATTGGCGATGTCAATGGTAGCAGGTGGCTCAAACGGCTAACAAATGTTTTGGATGAGTGAGGTTTTCAAAAGAGACTAACCTTTAAAATTCAAACTAGTCCATGGTAAGTCTTTAATGACACTTGTAGGGGTTGATAATACCTTAGTTTGGCTGCCCTAGACAAAACTCCATCATATAATGCCTATGAGAAAGAGTGACATTAAGTCCATTGGATGGTATTGACAATCTTGTTTTGTTATTGTGTCCACCTAAGGCGAGCTCTCTATTTGGGCGACATCACTACTTTGTAACTAGAACCATTTTGGTACCTATTGATCTCCAACATGGTTTTGTATGGGTAAATATTTAGTTCTCTAACTCACTTGATTGTTTGGAAGAAAATACATAAGAAGGACAAGTGAATTAAAATTGAGCATTTATTGTTTAGAACAAATAGTAAAAATAAGAGTAAGTATAAAGTTATTTCTTTGTCATTTTTTGCAGTCTCAAGTGATTTGCAGATTCCTCATTATGACTTTGTCTTAAACTCATGCACTATTTTTGTCGTTAAGTCGAGGCTGAGGGATGTTGTGTTACAAAGTTTATTTCTTGAACTCCAAGTAATTATGCTTTACTCACTTAAAATTGTTCAATTAAACCATGCTAAGCTAGCATATTCAAGGCTTAAAAATATTTAACAAAGTTGCAAAAAAAGCATGTTTTAGGAGGTTAAGGAGGAGAAATCCAGTTCATCAATGAGCAGGAACAAGATGATGACCATTGAGGTGAGGATCCACAATGGCCAAGGGTTGAGTACACCTATCGCACCCATTCTTATAAAATAGAGGAGGTAGAAATGAGTGAGGCTATGGTGCCTAAGAAGGGTTTTAGGAAAGTGGTGTTTTCCTTCAATTCTTATAACAAGAACCTCACCATTAGGGAGTGCAATCAAGTTTTGCGGTGCAACCAACAATGGATGGTATTGTTGAGATGGAGACCTCCACTACAAAGATTGCATTGATTATTGCTCTAGCTTGGCCTTCTACCACCCTAGTTGAAGATATTGAGAGTTCTTTTAAAGTTTTTGAAGGAGTCATGTATGGTGGGTGAGTTTCACCATACATTAACAAGCTAAGGGCCACTGATCTTTGAATGCATTCTTAGGCCATCCATCAAGTAATTTCAAAGCTTTGGCCCCAGTAAAGTGGGCAACAAACTTAATGATAAGAATCCTAGATTTGCACAAGTTATAAGAAGTTCCATGAAGTATTTTGGATAAGGAATCTCTTTGCCTAACTCTTCTTCCTTGACCATAAGTGTGTCTCCATAGGTAGTAAGCACCTGTAATTAGCTAGCACCTTCCTTAATAGAGCCCAACCCTTTGACTAAGACCATTAACATTATGAAAAGTGGCTATTGAAGAGGTTTTGCTACCTCCTTCAATAAAGGGATTCCTCATATCTCCTGCTATGGTGATTGCAGCAGCCTCTATCTACTTCACCTTGATTGGCATCACAGATGTTGTGATTCTTGTCCAAGGACAAATTTCCTTTGAAAAACATACTAGGTATGTCAATTTGGCTAAGAGGAATATCACTATTCAAGCTTGCTTGAAGGGATTGGGGCCTCACAAAGACTGAATGGAGTGAGGGATGAGGTCTCCTTTCTAGGTAAGGATAGGATGGAACTCCAAGCCATGTGGCATGCTCCAAAATCTAATGGAAGAATTACATCCCTAAATCTATTTTTTCATAATGAAAATACATAATAAACCAGAGCTAGCTAAAGAATTCAAAATAATAGTAACAATCTAAGTTATTGTCCAAATTTCATTTTATCAAAAATCATATATAATATTTCAGCTTATTCAAAGTCTATAAATCAAAAATACATAACAAGCTTACAAAATATCTCAAAAATCTTGATCCTTATAATCCCAGCCTTATTAACTCTACTTTGCTGGACTATTTCTTTTTCTTGAACATAAAACCCTTTACACTCTTATCAGTAAGTGGGGTTAAAAAACGTCCCACATCCACATAAGGTAGATGGGGTTAAAATATAACATATAGAGCCCTTGAAACATTTTAGAAAGTACACTTATAATATTTTAGATATCTAAACATCTTCAATAATATGCAATTTTTTATGCAATTTTAATATTTCTCCAAATAATTTTGACTTTAAAGATGAATATAATGATATATGAACTATCAAAATTATCAAAATAATGTAACATTGCATGTGTAAAAACATATACACTTAATATTTTCTTATCTAATTACAACTCCAGCAAACACTCAAATTAGCATTTTAGAACTTTTAGAGAAATATCATGAATACTGAACACACATTTTTTATTCTATATGAACCAAAATCAATAGAGAAAACTAACCCATAAAATTTTATCTTCTTACAATCAAAGTGTTCAAAAATAAACAATTCTATAATATACAACAGGTTACATAATGAAAATTAATAATTTTATATTAATAAATATGGCCCAACATTGATCAGTCAACTCTATGATGGACAATTGGATAGCTGCTAAAGTATGGCCTAATATAGGATTGGACTTTTTGAAGTGCATGAACAATTGGATAGCTGCTAAACACAACATAAACCAACATAAAGATAACAACTAAGATTTTTTTTGGGACAATTTTTTTTACAGCTTTTTAAAGTATCTTTTCAATAAGAGAAATATTTTTTGAACTATAAATTTTTGTAATGGGCAACTACTTTAAAAAATAGTAATAAAAATATCCAAACAAATCTAAAGATAATGTTTTCCTTCTGAGTATGAAATGACATCTAATAAATGATTTTTCTTTTGGCTTTAAGGGCTATGCATGCATTTTGATACACCGCTAACAAAAAAAATGCAATAATGCAACCAACAAACATTTGACATTTCAGATAATTAGAAACCATCATAATCTTGGAGAGAGAGTGCGGGATTCTAGAGAGAGAGTGCGGGATTCTAGAGAAAGGTCAAAAATTCAAATTTTTCGCTTGCCGGTTTCTTCTTTCCAGTAGAGTTTTTGTGTATGGCGGCGGATTGTCGCCGGCCATCTCTGCCGTCGACTATGGATGACACGGATATGGGAGGATTCAATTTGAATAATAATCGCTCTTCGTCCAGATTGGAACGTCAGTATGAGGGTGATCGTCTTCGCAGAGCTAGAGGTGAATTAGTTATCTCTGAGAATGGGAATTTTCATAAGGATAAAGAAATTTATGTTGAAGGTAAAGGCAAGAATGTTTCTGTTTATGATGGTTGTAAAACTCCTGGTGGTGTGCATTCGAATGACTTTTCTCCGCAAAAACAGCGTGATCAAGGGGCTTCATCCTCGGGTATGAAGATTTTTGTAAATCATTTTGTTAATTCAAATGCAATCCCTGTCCATGACAGTAAGATAAATGCGAATGCCATAGTTTCGGTTAACAAAAATATTGATACTTTGAGTAAGACGACTCCATCCACTTCTGAGAAAGTCATTGCTTCGAATGCTTCCATTGTGGATTCAGTGATTGAGGGTAAGTGTGGAAATTTTGATTTCAATCCTTCATCCTTTAAGGATTTAGGCGATTCGAAAGATGGTAATTTAGTCAATCTGCGTAGTAACCAGGATCCTAGTTCTCGGTTGGTGAAGGATGGGATTTCTTATTCTAAGAAATTATTGGAGAACATTCCAGATGTTTGTATGAATGCGGAAGCAGAGAAGGATAAGGGAAATGTTCAGAATTTCAATCCTTGGGTTAGGAAACCCAATATCAAGGTGAATTTTTATCGAGATGATTCTTTTCTTACTGAAGATGGGAAGGCTATAAAACTTAATGAATCAAATATTCTGACCAATTCTGAAAAACTTAAAGATTCAATGGTAGTGAAGTTTTTTGGGAGGAATGTTTCTATTAGTCTGATTGCTAAAGAACTTCGGCGCCAATGGAATGCTATTGGTAAGTTTCATCTAACTTCTGTTGGCCTGGGTTGGCTTCTGTGTTCTTTTTTTGAATATGAAGTAGTGGAAAAGGTCTTGGAGGGAGGGCCTTGGTATGTTAATGAACAAATAGTTGGAATAGATAAATGGTCACCATTGTTCTCTCCTTCTTCATTGAAGGGGTTAACTGATCCTATTTGGGTTAGACTTCCACATCTTCCCTTATTGTGCTGGGATGTGGATAATGTGGCTAGAATAGCTTCCATGGTTGGTCAACCTTTATGGATAGATGGAAATATGTTTCAATGGATCAAAAGGGAGTATGCAAGAGTTTGTATTCGTATGGATCTTGATAAAAAATTCCCTACAGGAGTTTGGGTGGAAGGATCTTGTGGTCGATTCTTCCAAAAGGTTGAATATGAAAAAGTTTCTACCTTTTGTTTTAAGTGTGGTAAAGTTGGTCATCTAATGGAAGTTTGCGGAGAAGAGAAGGCTGTTACTTATGAGGGATGTCCTTCCAATTCAGCAATGGAGAAGAATAATCAAAATATTCAGTTGGAAGACAAGAATGAAAAAAACTCTTGGTCCTTGGATATTGGTTAAGAATATGAGAAGGAGGAAGGTTGTTCCTAAATCTGACAATGCCTACATTAATATGGACAAGTCTGAGAATCCTATAGCAGGTATAGTTACAAAACCTGTAAAAGATTTAACTCAGGCAGAGGAATGTAAAGATGATAATGAGAAAGCTCCTATTGGTATGAAAGTTGTGGAAGTGGCGGATGGGCTGCAAACACCAGCTCGAAAAAACTTGTTAAATGAGGGGGTCGTTGAAGTGAAATCTGTGCAGGAAGGCCTTCAAGCTATGAAACCTGTAGCTGCTAGTATGGGAGGTGTAAGGTTGCATCCACAGGATTGTGTTATTACGGGTATGGAGAACAAATTTAACATTCTAAATGCTGGCTTAGAAGATGCTGAAGACAATTCTGTGATGATTGCTAAGGAAGAAGTAATTACAGAAGGTAAACTGCTGATGGAAAATAGAAAATCCAATGATTCAGAGTTGAAGGGTGAATCTGATTCTGTGAAGTCAAGAGTGAAACTCCATAAAGAACTTAAATCCTTGAGTAAGGATAACATTTTATCCCAGAGAAGGATAGAAGGAGTAGGCATGATGAATAAGAATGGGATAAATCCCATTTTTAATCATAAATGACATCAATTGTATTTTGGAATTGTCGGGAGGCAAGGAAAATAGATGCCTCTCGTTATCTTAGAGAATTTGTGAAGGAGTTTGATATTTTCTTTGTTGGTTAGTAGAAACGAAGATTTCTAATGTTGATAGGAAAGAGATTGACATTCTGATTGGGAAAGACTAGGATTTCTTCAATGTGCCAGCTGAAGGTCTTTCTGGGGGTATTCTTATTTGTTGGAATCGAAGTTATGGAGATTTTTTGGTTAGTCATGCCTCACAACAAGTGGTAGTGGGGAAGTTCAAAACTCTTGGCCGAGGGGAGTGGTTGGTGGCTTCAGTATATAGGAGTAAAGATATTTACAAGAGAAGACTCCTGTGGGAAACCATAGAATCCTTTTTAGATACACATCTTCCATTTATTATGGGAGGTGATTTTAACTGTGTTCTTTCTCAGGAAGAAAAGAGAGGTGGGAAGAGGTTTGTTTTTTCACAAGGTCCTCAAGATATGAAATTATTAATGAATAATTTTGATTTCCATGATATTGGAGTGATTGGCCCTAAATTCTCTTGGTGTAATAATAAGAAAGGAGGAGCATGTATCTTGGAAAGATTGGATCGTTGTCTTCTTAATTCGATGGCTTTGTTAGCTATACAACCTGCGGCTATGAGGAATCTTGGTAGAATTGCTTTAGACCATTGTCCAATAGTTCTAAAAGTATATGCTTCGGGTTTTAAAAGGAATAAATTATAGAAGTTTGAAGAAATATGGGTTTCCTTTCCAGCATCTACTTCAATCGTGGCTAAATCTTGGTCGAAACCAGCTGGTGGAGATGATGTACATCTGCTAAACTTGAAGTTTAAGAGAGTTTTGAAGGTGCTTTTCTTTTGGAGTAAAGCTAAGCATTCAAACCTTAACATCTTAAAAGAAAATATGAAGAAACATATCCTTATGTTGCAAGAAGAAGAAGCTAATCTAGGTGGTTAGTCGGATGACAAAATTTGTTTGCTTAAATCTAAGGTGATGGAATTAAATTCTACTTTGGGAAGGCTTAGTTCGTGGTGGAGACAAAGAGCTAAAGCAAGGTGGATGAAGGAAAGTGATTCCAATTCGAGGAACTTTCATAATGTAGCCACGGCAAGGAGAAATTTCAACCTTATTCGTCAAATTAAGGATGCTGATGGTTCTTTGATTGAAGAGCAGAAAAAAATTGAAGAATTAATATTTGCTTACTTTAATGGTAAGTGGAGGCACTCTAATTGCAGTCTTTCTGGATAGCCAAAGTTCTATTGAGTTCTTAGAGATGAAGATCACAAAGTGGTCTTGGATGATTTCACAATGGTGGAGCTGGAATCGGTGGTTCGACAGTTGGAAGGTAACATTTCCCCTAGTTTAGATGGTATTTCGTACACCTTTATAAAATTTTATTGGAATATCATCAAGAAGGATGTATGGAGGGCTATTAGCCAATTTTTTAATATGGGAATTATATGTGAAGATTGGAAAGAAACGTCAGTGGTTCTTATTCCAAAACTAAAGAATCCTTTGATTCCTTCCAACTATAGACTGATTAGTCTGTGTAAGTCAATTTATAAACTTGTGGCAAAATTGTTGTTAAACAGATTAGTTGGTTTTATTCCCAAGTTGGTATCTGAAAACCAAGTTGCTTTTGTTAAAGGAAGATCAATGTCTGATAATATTTTGCTAACCCAAGAGCATCTTGGGTTCCCGTGGAAGTTCACTAATTATCTATTGCAATGTGTGATGGATACCAAGTATTCTATTTTGATTAATGGTTCTAACACAAATTGGATTCAAGCTAGTTGTGGATTCAGGCAAGGGTGCCCGTTATCTCCCTTTTTGTTCATCTTGTGTTTGCACTGTTAACAGAAGCTTTCAATCAAAGAGGTAAAAGGATTGGTATCAAAATTGCTCGTACAGCAGAAAGGGTTTCTCATTTACAGTATGTAGATGATGTCATCATTTTTTCAGAGGCTAACAAAAGATGTGCCAAGAAAATCATGAAGATCATTAAAGACTATAGCAGTTGGACAGGGCAGAAGGTAAATGTGCAGAAATCTTCATTACTTCTTGGGAAATTGGTGGGAAGGACCAGAGAAAAATTTCTATCTAAATTGTTGGGAATTAAAGTAGTCAAGGAGCTGGACTATTTGGGAGGAAAAATGGCTTTGAGAAGGATGCTTGTTGCTGATTTTCAAGGTCTGATTGAAAAGGCTGTTGATAAGCTGAGCACATGGGGTAATAGTTCTCTTTCACTATCTGGAAAGCTTCTTCTCATTAAATCTTCTCTTTTAACGCTTCCTACTTTTCTATCTACTCATACTTTGGTCCCTATGGGAGTGTTGAGGGAGCTAGATAAGTTGAGTAGGGATTTTCTTTGGAATAAACAGGATAAAAGCAAAGGGCTGCGTTATGCTAGTTGGGAAAAACTAAGCAGGAAAAAAATATTGGGTGGTCAAGGAGTTGTTTCAGCTGTTGATAAAACTTGATTTTGGATGGTGAAATTTGCTTGGGGTTTGTTATCCAATCCTTCTTCTATGCTCAATAGAATTTTATTAGCAAAATATGGGAACAAATTCTGGAATTATGAAGGTAGTAAGACGAAATCAGCAACTTGGAAGGTGATTATCAATGGAGCTAAATTTCTGCAACAAATTTTGAGATGGAGAATATCAGATGGTAAGAGTATCAATACAACCAAGGATATCTGGATTCTAGACAAAAGCATTGATCGGTGGCCAACTTTTGTGGCTGATTTACAAGAAGAGCAAGATGGATTGGATTTTTTCATTCGAGAAGGCAGCTGGAATGTATTGAACCTGCAACAAGTTTTCGGGACAGAACTTGTGGAGCTAATAAAGACAGTGCCGATCCATAGAGCTTTGCCTTGTGATGAAAGAGAATTGTTATTTAAGCTTACAGGGAAGTCATTGGCATCGATGCTATCAGATTATAGCAACAGATTTGAAGAGGAAGACAAAAACTGGAAATGGTTGAGAGATTTAAAATTGTGGCCTAGAGTAGAGCTTTTTTGGTGGAGATTGGAGCATAATTCAATCCCATCTAATGACTTTTTGATGAATAGAAGACTAATCAACTTTAATGGATGTCCCCGAGGATGTGATGAAGTGGAAAATTCAGAGCATATAGCTATCCATTGCAAGTATCTTCATAAGGTAATTCATAAGATTAATGAATGGGGATTCAATATTTCGGTTTTTACTAATCTGGAAAGCTGCCATAATGAGTTAGCCTATTGGTCTAAATACAATCCATTCAAAGGAAATTTATATTGTTCCATGGTATTCATGACTTGGAAAAGTAGAAACAAGTTGGTACATGAAGGTAAAGAAGAAGGAATTAATGTTCTAGCAGCCAATGCAATCAGTCTTGCATCCTCTTCATTTCCATATAATCTAATTTCGGTCAACTGGGATTCTAATCAGCTTAGGCTGTTCTCTCCAACTTGGAATCCCCCTCCAACCGATTTGATTAAATTTAATGTTGATGCCTCTCTCCAAAAGTCTTACAAAGATGGAATAGGTGGAGTGGTAAGGGATTGTAAAGGTAGATTTCTATTTGCATTTGCTTTTAAATGCTTGCATTGGGATAGTTCGGTTTTGGAGATTGAATCCATCAAATCTTTAAGGAAGTTTGTTCAAGATTGGATGTATGAAGCAAGGGGAATCATCATTGAAGGAGACAACTACAATGTCATGAAGTTTGTGCAAAAATTGTTAAAACAAGAAGTTTGCATGGAGCCCGGCTTGAGTCAAGATGATTTTTTCTTTTTGAGAAACTTTAATCAACTTATTATTCAAGTTGTGAATAGGGATTGTAATAAGTTAGCAGATTGTTGTGCTAACATTGCTTCTTCTTTTGATTTTGTTTGGGATAGATTAGAAGGTAATAAGGTTCCTCCTACTTTTCTTAATGTGTTGAAGGAGGAATGTGACAAGTGTTGCTTGTAATTTGACTCATTAATAAAATTGCTACAAGCATTTTCTCAAAAAAAAAAAAAAAAAAAAAAAAAAATTGACATTTCAAACATTATTACCATATACAGCTGCATAGATATATCTTTTCTTTCCTTTTCATAAAGTGGTGTCACTATTTTTTTTCCTTTCTTTCCAATATCAGCAGCAGTTTATAGGGAATGTATGGAAGCAGGTTAACGAGGAGCTCTATCCGTGACGAGGGAGTCATTCATTGAATACAAGAAAATATTCCAAATTATTAACATCTAACTTTTTTTTTTGTCGCTAATGCACTTGTTATCCATGAACTGTAATTCATGAACAATATTTTTTAGCAATTAAGTGATTTAATGATGTAAGAATTGAGTGATCATGAGCTCGGTAGATTCACGTCATCAGGCTGCTTGATTTATCAATAATCACGACGAATTTGAAGTTTAGATAATTATGATTTTAATTTAAAAAATTATCTCAAGATTCCTGTAGATAAAATTTTTATGGAGTCATATAAATAATAATGCTATTTCAACTTTCCTAAAAAACTTAATTATGTTGTTTAAATAGTATGTGATGTTAGAATCTGGAATTAGTTTATTGAAGATAAAGCACCCATGATTTTCATGCATGGAATAGTAATATTACTTACCAGACCTCAACAAGGAAGTACAAATACCAACAAAATAGGGTTGCTTTATGATTTTATATCAAACGACCATTTTGTATATATTGAAAAAATGTCTAATCAATCTTTATTGTAGGTCTTTGAGTGCTATAAAGAAGACTACTCATTGGAAAAAAAATATTTATATGGCATAATAGTTTGAACTGACATAGACTCATATCAAAACTGACCAGCATCCAAGTTGATCCCTACCTCTGGCACAACGCTCTACTTTGGGGTTAGTCCCCAAGGTGAGTGCCTTGGATTGGTCTTTCAAATCTAGTATACAGGACGAGTCTATAAAGGTGAGTCCTCTAGATATGGTTACAAGTTCAGAGAGGCGTTAGATGGTTCTATCATCCTTGAGAGAAATGACTGTGGGCCAAAGATTCAACTTAACCTAGGAAAGCATAGCCATGTAATCTTGAGGTGTGAGCTTCTTATTATTGGATTGAGGGTGTCAATGGTAGTAGTTAGCTCAAAGTGGTAGATGAGGTTTTACAAAGCGACTAACCTTTAAAACTCAAACTAGTCCATGGTAAGTCTTCAATGGCTCTTTTAGGGGATGATAATACCTTCGTTTTGCTGCCCTTGACAAGCCTCCATGATATGATGCCTATGAGAAAGAGTGACTATGAGTCCATTGGCTAGTTCTAACAAGCCTATTTTGTTGTTGTGTCCACCTAAGGCGAGCTCCCTATTTGGGCAACATCACTGTTTTGGTCAAGCCACCCAAACTAGAACCATTTTGGTACCTATTGATCTCCTACATGGTTTTGTATGAGTAAATATTTAGTTCTCTAACTCAATTGTTTGTTTGGAAGGCAAGATATATATAAGAAGGACAAGTGAATTAAAATTGAGCATTGATTGTTTTGAACAAATAGTAAAATAAGAGTAAGTATAAAGTTATTTCTTTGTCATTTTTTGCACTCTCAAGTGATTTGCAGATTCTGCATTATGACTTTGTTCGATGCACTTTTTTTGCCTTTAAGTTGAGGTTGAGGGATGTTGCGTTACAAAACTTATTTCTTCAACTCCAAGTATTTATGCTTTACTCACTTAAAATTGTTCAATTAAACAAAATCTAGCATATTTAAGGCTTAAAAAGATTTAACAAGGTCTCCAAAAAAGCATGTTTGAGGAGGGTAAGAAGAAGAAATCCAACTCATCAATGAGCAGGAACGATGTGGTGAGCATCCACAATGGCCAAGGGTTGAATGCACCTATCGTACCCATGCTTATAAAATAGAAGTGGTAAAAATGTGTGAGGCTATGGTGGCTAAGAAGGGTTTTAGGAAAGTGGTATTTTCCTTCAATTCTTATGACATACACCTCACTAATAGGGAGTGCAATAAGGTTTTGTGGTGAAACAAATAATGGATGGTATTGTTAAGATGGAGACCTCCACTATGAAGATTTCATTAATTGTTGCTCTATCTTGGCCTTCTACCACCCTACTTTAAGGTAAGGAGAGTTCATTTAAAGTTTTTAAAGGAGTCGTGTATGGAGGGTGGGTTTCACCATACATTAACAAGCCAAGGACCACTAATATTTGAATGAGCTCGTAGGACATCCATAAAGTAATATCAAAGCTTTCTCCCAAAGGAAGTGGCAATGAACTTGATGATAAGAATCCAATTTTTGAATAAGTTATGAGAAGTTCCATGAAGTAATTTGCATAAGGAATTTTATTTGCCTAACTCTTTATTCTTTACCATAAGTGTCTCTCCATAGGTAGCAAGCACCATTAATTAGTTAGCACCTTCCTTAGTAAATCCCAACTTTATGACTAAGACCATTGACATTATAACGTAAGAGGATATTAAAGAGGTTATGCTACTTCATTCAATAAAAGGGATTCCCCATAACTCCTGCTATGGTGATTGCAACATCCTCTTTCTACTTCTCCTTTATTGGCATTACAGATGTTGCGATTCTTATCCAAGGGCCAATTTCCTTGGAAAAACATATTAAGTTTGTCAATTTGACAGAGAAGTTTCTCACTGTTCAATCCTTGCTCGAAGTGATTGGAGCCTCACAAAGATTGAGTGGAGTGAGGGATGTGGTCTCTTTTCTAGGTAAGGACAAGATGGAGCTCAAAGCCAAGTCTCATGTTCCAAAATCTAATGGAAGAATTACATCCCAAAATCTTCATAATGACAATAATGAATAAACCAGAGCAAGCCAAAAAAAATTAAAATAATATTAACAGACTATCATCCAAATTTCATTTTATCAAAAATCATATACAATATTTTAGTTCATTCAAAGTCTATATATCAAAAATAAATAACAGGATTACAAAATACCTCAAAAATCATGATCCTTAAAATCCTACCCTTATTAACTCTACCCTGCTGAACTATTTCTTTTTCTTGAACCAAAAACCTTTCACACTCGCATGTATTAAGTGCGGTACCAAAACCTCCCACATCCACATAAGGTAGATGGGGTTAAAATATAATATATAGAGCCCTTGTAACATTTTAGAAAGTACACTTATAATATTTTAGATATCAAAACTTCCCCAATACTATGCCATTTATTATGCAATTTCAATATTTCTCCAAGTAATTTTGAATTTAAACATGAATATAATGATATATGAACTACCAAAATTATCAAAATAATGTAACATGGCATGTGTAAAAACATATACACTTAATATTTTCTTTTCTAATTACAACTCTTGCAAACATTCAGATTAGCATTTTAGAACTTCTAGAGAACTATCATGAATACCGAGCATGCCTCTTTTATTCTATATGAACAAAAATCAATATAGTAAACTAACCCGTAAAAATTTATCTTCTTATAGTCAAAGTGATCAAAATAATTCTATAATATACAAAAAGTTACATAATGAAAATATCATAAAACTTGAGAAAAATAGTTTTTTTGTCTATACCTTGTTATATACTTATTGGAATTGGAATTAGAGATAGGTTTTTAGAAGCTTATCTTGTGCTCAACAAAATCCTTGATTAGCCAACTAGATGAATTTAGCTATGAGGCCTCTAAATATCTCTCATCCTTTTCTCTCTCCTCTTTCTTCTTTCTCCTATCTCTCATCCTCTACTCATTGGTGAAATAATAAGAGGTGAGCTGAGTGCCTTAAATGGATTTGGATGTTTTTATTTTAAAAGCATCCTGTTTGATTCAGTGTTATGATGCTCACTTTTTTTGTGCCATAATGCTTTATGAGAATATTCCAGATTCTCATAAACTCTTCTAAATTGAGAGCACAGGGCCATGGGGCTCTTACATTATTTCCTCTCCCAATAGAGAAGACAACATCATAGTGCCACCACTCCTATTTCCATAATGCTTCAAAGAGCATTTTTCCTCCAATGCCTTTCTCTTTTAAAATTTAATTTTTAAACTAATTATTTAATGTTAATTAGATATTAAATAACTTATAATTAATATTTAAATTAGAATAAGTTAAGATTCATACCATATTAGATCAATTGGCTGAGTCTTGGAATAACCGATATTACATTCTCCCCTCCTTATAGAAAATGTCATCCTTGACATTTCTATACAAGTTAGTATAAATAGTAACTACTACATCTTCAAAAACTTTGTGATTTAGTTAAACACACACTTCTATAATATTGTCATGTGACACATATTATAGATGTCTAAGATATGATTAGGAAAAGATAATCTGTAAGTAGACTTCTCAATTCTTTTAGTTATTTTAAAAGGTCATATAGAACAAAAATTCAACTTACTATCTTTTCTAAATATGTTTACTCTCTTTATTAGGATAACTTTCAAGAATACAAAATCTCCCATCTTGAATTCAACAGACTTATGCTTCAAATCATAATATTTTTTCTACCTGTCATGAGTTGCTTCTAACCTTTCTTGATCAATTTAATATTCCTTGCAGCGCTATCCACCAGATCAAATCCCATCAATTTCTTTTCCTATTATTTTCTAGGCCAATAGTGTCCTACACCTCCCATAGAATGCTACATATGGCGCCATGCCTATACTTGCCTAAAAATTATTTTTATAAGCAATTCCAGGTTCCTAAAAATTATTGCCTAAAAATTATTATTATTGAAAGTACAACTTCAATAGATCTTTTAATATCTCAAAAACTTTATCAGCCTACCTATCCATTTAGGGATAAAATTTTGTACTAAAATTCAACTTGTACTTTAGAACTTTTTAAATACCCTTCCATAACTTGAATGTAAATATGCCATCATGATTAGAGATGATAATTTGGGAATCCCATGCAATTTAATAATCTCCTTCACATATAATTAAGCCAGCTTGTTAATAGGATCTATCTGTCTCATAGGTAGAAAATGTATAGGCAGTCAATCAGTCTACAATCACCCATACAGTATTATGGCCTTGCTTAGACCTAGAAAAACCCAAAGTAATCTTTTCCCACTTTCACTTAGAGATAAATAAAGATTGTAATTGTCCTCTGGGTCTCTAATGTTTAGTATTCACCATTTAACATGTTTCAAACTTAAAAATAAACTTTCTACTTCTTGTTTCAATCTAGGCCACAAGAACATCAACGTTAGATTATGAATCATTTTTTATTTCTAGATGAATGGTATATCTAAAATACTGGGTTTCATGAAGGATTTCCCTTCTCATATTCTAACTATCTTGAACCCATAATCTACCACCACATAATAATATAGCTTGATCATTTGAATGCATTTTAGACCCTCTCCCAAAATGAATATGATCCATCAATCTTACATACTCTTTATTTTTTTTGAACTTACTTAATTTTATCTTGTAAATAAGGTTGAACTATCATCTAAGAAATAAATCCTACTGACACATCCGATTAACATATAACCTCTAATTCTAATCTCTCCATTTCCTGAATTAATGCCTACTTTAAAGTATTTAAATTTACTTTTATTCCCCAAACATTCTACTCATAGCATCAATAATCATATTTACTTTATTTGGTTGATAATTGATATCTTCATCATAGTCTTTGATAAACTCCAACTACCTTCTTTGCCTTAAATTGAACTCCATCTAAATTAAAATATACTTTAAACCTTGGTTGTTGGTGTAGATTTTACCCCTTACAACATATAAATAATGCTTCTTGATCTTTAAAATGAACATAATAGCCACCAAATCTAAGTCATGAGTTGGATAATTCTTCTCTTGTGACTTCAATTACCTTGAAGCATAAGTAATCACCTTACCATTTTGTTGTAGCACACATCCCTAGCCTTTCACTATAGTATCCCTACATGCTTGAAATCTTTTAGCTCTTGATGGAATAGTCAACATAAGAGCTGAAACTAAACACTTGTTCAGCTTCTAAAAACTCTCATTACACTTTTATGTCCAACAAAATGGCACAGCCTTCTAAGTCAATCTTAGAAAATACTGAAGTACCTTCTAACTAATCAAATAAATCATCAATTTTGGATGGGAATACTTATTATTTATAGTCATCTTATTCAATTATCTATAGTCAATACACATCCCCAAATATCTATCCATCTTCATAACAAAAAGTATAAGAGCAACCCAAGGTGACCCACTCGGTCTAATGAAACCTCTATCTAACAACTCCAATAACTAAACATTTAAATATTGTAGATCTTTTGGTGCCATCTTTTAAGGCATTTTTACTATTTGAGATATAGCTAACACCACTTCAATTGAAAACTCTACCTCTATTTCTGGAGGCAAACTTGCTAACTCTTTTGAAAAAATATTATGGAAATCTCTCACTATTAGGACATCCTAAATACTTTTCACTAACTAATTCATGTCTCTCACATAAGCCAGTAATATAAAATTTCCTTTTTACAAGACTTATCAAATTATAATGTAGACATTAGAGAAGATAAAACACCTTTAGCTCCTTAAAAATGAAACAATTCTCTTTTGGTACACAAACTCACATGCTTCTTACTATAATCAATTTGTGATTCATATTTACTCAACAAATCCATACCCGCAATCACATCAAACTTCTTTAAAGGCAGCACATCTAATTTTGAATCTAACATCTTATTAATACTTTTAATTTTGCATATATTAATTTAACTAAAATCTAGAAAATATCTTATAGGCAATAAGATAGAAAAACTAGAAGTTTATAAATTTGAAACTAAATTCAACAAATTGAGTTCATATTTGAAAAATATATATATAAAGATAGATATAAAGGCTCTACCTGTCAATACATATAGTGCATCCTTTGCCTTTAGTTGAGTCAGATTGTATACTCTGAGTTGCATTGGAGTTGCACTAACCACTGAAATAGACTCTCTTTGAATTACTACTATTCATCCACTAGACTATCTCCCTCTAAATTTTCCACCGCTATGAGTGAAAGATTCTTCATTAATAGCTCTAGATGGTGCTACCAATGGTCTCTAGCTCTAGTTTCCTATAGCTTTAGATCTACCCTCCAGTGCCCTATATGGACAATAACCCAAATAAAGATCATACTGGCTACACATGAAACATTTACCCATAAATAGGTAACATAGACCTTTATACTTCTTCCCATAGAATCCATAAATCCAGGCACCACTAACAGACACTGATCCACCTACACTTCCTAATACTACAGGTCCTCCCTTGGTAGAATCAATTCCTCCAAACATTGACTTCCTTCCACTAACCATACTCTTGGAGGACTCTCATCCAAAGGTCTTCCTATAAGTATTCCATCTCTGCTAAGTGGACATTCTCTCAGACCCCTCAAAAAATGATAACACTTCTGCTCAAGAGTACTGAATAACTAGGTAGCTTACCTAAAAATAGCAATAAACTTTACCTTTATTGCTTCACTATCTTATTCCCCTAAACAAGTCTCAAGAACTACTCTTATATCTGATCCCTATCAAATAATAGCACAAACCATCTCTTGAAAGTCTCAGGAAACTCCTCCTAGGAGATCTCTTCATATAGTTAACCCTAGAATCTCTCCCTGTACTACCCAATCCACCAATGCTCTACCTCTCTATTTAAAAGAAATACCAATAATGGCACCTTTCTATCTTAAGGACACTTTATGCTATCAAATGACTTCTTTAACCTCATCAACCAACCTTCAACTACTTGAGGCTCTACTGCTTTTTGAAATCATGGAGACTATAATCTCAAAAAGAATAGAAGATTCTTTTCTACCTCCTCTCCCTTCACACTAAACTTTCTTCTTTAGGCCTTAACCATCAACTAGGGCACAAATCCATCAAAGTGCATCATAGAATCAAAAGCCATTACCCCCATAATACTCTATATTATAGTAGCTTAGATAAAACTTTATCCACTAGCTACTTCTTAATCTTGGGGGTTCATGATGCAACAAAACTTTAATCTAACACATAAATACAAAATCTAACTATTCACACATATGACATAAAGAAAGAAAATAATACTAAACTAACATGAGTTCTTCTCTATATCTGCAGATCATTCTCTATGGCTTAGGTTATGATTTAATTCTTATAAATTATAGCTCTAATACCACTGTGTCATGCTCTAGAATCTAATGGAAGATTAAAATCTCCAAATTAATTTTTGTTTACCACAATATAGAATAAATTATATATTGTCAAATAATTCAAAATAATATTTTAAGCGACATCCAAATTTTATTTTCTCAAAAATCATGTCCAATAATCTAGTTTATACAAAGTAGCTTCAAAAATAAAAAATTGGATTACAAAATACCTCACAATCTTGATCCTTATGATCCTACCCTTATCAACTCTACTTTTGCTAGAGCCTTTCTTTTCTTAAAACATCTAAGAAATTCAATATACTGAGCATAAAAAGCTTAGTAGATTTCTTCCACATTCCTATCACAGATATCAATATTTATTTTTTTATAAATATTAAACATACTTGGATAATAACATAAAACTGAATATAAATGCATAGAAATTATGAACATATCTCAGTGTTATCAAATAAGAATTTATCACTTAAATTTATACATGTTCTTCTGGTTATCCTATTCATGAAAATCTTAAATTTATCAAAGGTATTTAGAATATCACTTGTATTTAAACACATTGAATTATTATAATATGCAATTCATGGATATACTATGCATATATCCCGATGCCTTCTTATAACTCCACATCTATTTATAACTTCTTTTAAATCGCCAACACCTACAGTAGGCAAGTGGGGTCAAAATAGAATAGAAATCCTCCCACACCTGCATAAAGAAAGTGGGGTAAAAAAGATCTCCCATATCCACACAATGTTTATGGGATCAGAATATAAAAGATAAAGACCTTATAACATTACAAAAATGCATTTGAAATATTTTAGATATTAGAACTTCTCCAAAGCTATTCCATGATTCATACAATTTAAATATTTCAATAGATAATTATGACTTTAAATATGAATTACTAAAATCAACAAAATCATGTAACATTGAATGAGTAAAGGCATACACGCTTAACATTTTCTTTTCTAGTTATAGCTCTAGAGGAACAATCATAATATTTAGGACTTTTAGAGAACTATGATGAATACAAAAACTGTCTCATTTATTTGATATGCACATAAGTTAACATAGAGAAAACTAATTGGTAAAATTTTAACCTCTAATAATCAAAGTTTTTTGAATATAGCATTCTATAATTGATAAAATATTACATGGTGATAATATCATAAAACTTGAGAATATATATATATATATATATATATATATAGTTTATCTATATCATCTCTTATACTTATTAGAATTAAAATCAATAACTAGAAGGCTACCTTGTGCTTAACAAAATCCATAATAGGCTTTATGGATGAATATCTTAAAGCTTCTGGATTATCAGCATCTTGCTTACCTTTATCAGCAATAGATATCTATGGAGGATTACTTGAACTACCTCTTCCAGGGAAGATGTCACTAGATCATTTACATCTTTATTAGAACTTAAATTTAAACTATCAATCAAAAATTTCATCTGAATCAGACATTTCAAACTCTATGCTAATAGGATCACCCTGAACATCAAAGACAGGGAACCATTATCAAAAAAACACTTATGAGATTCTTCTAATTCATTTATGTTTATTTTTGATTTATGAGAATTTTTTTAATTAAAGTTATTAAGCTAGTAATTATATAATCATCATCAGATATAGAAATGATATATACTGAATCTTCCTGCACTGCTTTCTTAGTCCCAATAGGGAAAAAAATAGAAATCATACATTATAAGAGAAATTTGATCTTTAGATCCTCCATTAGCAAAGATTAAAACTTTGTTGTTTACATTGTGAATTTTACTTGAATATTCCTTATTGTGAACAATCAAAGAGTTATGAGCTAGCTTCTTCATGAGTTCCTTAGTTGGAATTTAATTTTGGACCTCCTCCTCGGGAGCTACTAGATCGACCTGGATAGGACTCTAAACTCTCAGAGATACCTAAAAAGATGCATGATATAACTTATTTAGAATCCTTTAGAAGATTGGGATAAGTCAATATCTTAACAACATTAAGGTTTAAGATTGAAGGGGTTACATAAGGATCACCAATTATGCATTTAGATGACCTTTGACTTGACTCAATGGAATACTCTTTGGGTATCAGAACAAACCAAGATTTAATACTCTTTTCGAGCCACTTCCTGGAAGTTTTAAAATATTCATGGTCCTGGCCTAACATCTGGTGATATGGGAAAATAGTTAGGCATTGAAACAATTAGCCCAAAAATGCAATAAATACTATTTAGGATTTCCAATACCATCAAAGTTTTGAAGTAGAGGTGACATAATTCATTTAGTGTAAGGAACTTATTCATATTCTTCCAGGTAGGGTCTACCCCTAAGAATAGTTGAAGTGCCTTAGGATTGTACTCAAGCCTCTGTTACTTGCTACTATACTAGCTATTTATATCTACTAATCATATAAGCTCTTTTTTCTAACTTTATGACTTTAGTTTGATTTTCCTTCACTATTTCCTTTTACTAACTATAGTATTGAATTTAAATTACTAGCATTGATTCTATTTGTGCTTTAGAGGAATGAGTTTCTTTACTTTATAAAATAATATTGGTGATCATTAATTCCTCCACCCTCTTTTCCATCTTTATGTTTTGTTCATCCTTAGAACTCAACTCATCTAACCATTGCTGAGTCATATATGGTGTATCTTCCTCTTCTAAATCAGTTTCTATAAGATGTACCTCTCCTTTTCTCATTTCCTTCCAAGTGTATATCATAAGAACATTTTCGGACATATCTTCATTGTGAAATTTCATTGTAGCGCTTTCATGTGGGCTCCAAAAATTCATCCCTGGCCTCCGCCCGCTTTGCTTTCTTTGGGGGGAGTTTTAATGGATTAAGTTATGGGGTAAATTTTTGAAGGCAGATGAGGTTGTAGATAAGACACTACCCAGAGATTTTGCCCTCATTTTGCGAGGACTTTATGATCTGAGTTCTTGTTTCCTATAGGCGCAAGCCCCTATAGTTAATTACCCCTTCCGATCATGAGAGAGAACTTTTGATTAAGGTTAGTCATCAATCAAATAGGTAAGAAATATATGTTATCTGGCATATAGTAGCAGCAAGGATTGGGTGTTGGAGAATTGAGAGAATTTGATATTTAAAATAGAAATTTTCACCATCTTGCACTTAAAGCGGATGGTGGGGAAATGGATGATGGACCCGATCAAGATCCCATAGTTCCATCATCCCAGGTCATCGTGGCCCCTGGTCTACTTAGTCAGAGGAGGTAGTCGACCCAACCTGACAGAAGGATCCTTGTCGGCAGCCATGGGTTGCTTCGTCCAAGGGTACCTTGTAGACCAGAGGTAAATGTTTGTCTAAGGTGAAAAATTTGAATCTACCTTAGCTAACAGAGGGCTTTGTGCCCTATCGATCATATCCTATTGATTCATATCTCAAGGATTTGATGTCAATAAAGAACGTATTGGCTCTGGCCATAATCGGTATCACGTGGTGCCATTTGGCGGTAAAACCACTCGATTCAGAGGGCCCCGGGTCATAACCGTTTATCCTGCAGTGCCATTTGGTGGCGAAACTTTTGGTTAGAGGACACGTACCACGTCCTTATTGGTAGGAGATTATTTGAGAATGGATCTTAGTAACATTTTCGACCAGGCATTAGCTCTTTGTGAGCTGAAGTAAATTTTAATTTGTCCACCTCGGCAAACTGTTACGGAGGGTGGATGGAGTTTGCTTTAGTGTTTGGTAGTTTATTTCGATTTTAAATATTTTGAAATTTGGGATTGTTTGGAGTTTGGAGTTTAGGATTTTTATGAGATCTGGATGGCATTTGAAAGTATTTGTGAACCCCTTCGGTTGAGATTTTCTATCAACGCCGCCATCGTCGGGGTATACAAGGTTATTTGAAAGCATTTTAGAATTGACCATTATTGACTCTATCGGGCTGTCGATAGAGGATTGGGTTTCATAGGCTTTGTACCTTCGTTAATGAATTCTCTTGATTAAAGGCCTTAAAGGCCTAATATGAATGTATAAAATAAATATCTCGGTCGACCTCTCGACCGCATATTTATTTAGTGGCTCGAGCCGTGTCAACTCCTATCTACCCATATAGAAGGATTGGGCTTGAACTTAAATTTACTTATTAACCCGCGCAGCATCCCTTAGACGTCACGTGTGTATCAATAACATGCTCGCCGGGGCCCATGTGGGTACTTGGGGGCATTTTATAATTATTGATTGAACTTTGTCAACTCCTATCTACTTAGGAGGATCGGGTTTAAATTTATTGACCCGTGTGGCATCCCTAGACGTCACGTGTGTACCAATAACATGCTCGTCGGGGACAATGCGGGTTTAGTGATTGGGTACCCCCCCTTTCGTGTTCCTATGTGTATACAAATTAAGGTGCACATGCGAGGGGCATTTTTAGAACATTTGTAAATGACTTCTGTTTGCTTGCACGGATATTGCAGATCCGGTTGCGTTTTGCAGCAGCTTGGGGATTGAGTTGTTTGCTGCCTTATACAGGTAGACTATCGTACACTACTTGCATGATTTATGCAGGTAGGTTATAGTACACTAATGAATCTCCTGTTTCTACAGAAGCACGTAGGAACTTGCATTCTCTGCATTCTTTATGCATTTTGCTATGGTTTTGGTCCCCACAATACATCCATTACTATCACCGGTAGATGTATTCATTTACAGGCTAAAATTAACTTCAAGATACTGCATTTAATGAAGTCATTTTGTATCTACCCACAGATGACATGTGGTGCGTATATTTATATTCTTAGCGGACTTGTATGTATTGCAGATCTTTTTCATGGATGGTAAATTGAATGCATAGGGGTCTTCTATAATAGCTCGCAGGACCTCCTATGCTTGCTTTTTATGTAATTACTTTTCATTCCTCTTGTGGATAATAGTTTGAGTGTACGACCGATCTTCCACAATGATTTGTAGGAACTTCCACATGTACTTGTAGACTTGCTTGATAAATCTTTGCTTGCTTGTATGATGTCTGCTTGAATGCATTTAAAAGATCAAGGTGGCTATTTCAATGTTCATTCGAAGATCTTTGTATTGTTTCTCATAAGTATTTCACTTGATCCTTATTTAAATAATTATGATTTGTCACTTAATGCTTGGATATCATAAGTCCCTTCATGAATTCATCATTTTTATCATCCGTTGCTTGACTGCAATTCCTATCTTACATGAAGCTCACCTCTTGTACCTAACTCCGCTTGATTTTAATGTCATCACTTAGTATTCATTTGAGTCCATTTTCCTTGTAATCACATGCTTTATTTCCTATAGTCAAATTGCAAGTTCCGTTCAAGTCAGGTTCTTTGTGTTCTTCTTGAGTTCAAACTCAATATGAGTCTTCTACATTAATTCAAGTATCATGTGGTCCAACTCAAATTCCTGCTTGAGTTCAAACATTCAAGTTCAATTTTACATCAAGTTCCATATGATTTAACTTGAGTTCAGGTTCATTCATAGTTCTTGTCCACTTAAATTCAAGTCTTTGTAATCGAGTTGGATTCAAGTTATTTGTTCAGTTGGAAGCTCAAGTTCATGTTCAAACTGTGCTTTTGTAGTTCGTGTCACATTCGATTAAGTTGGATTCAAGTTATTTGTTCAGTTGGAAGCTCAAGTTCATGTTCAAACTGTGCTTTTGTAGTTCGTGTCACATTCGATTCTAAGTCCTTTCGTAGTCGAGTTGCAAGTTCTTTTACTTCCATTCAAGTTCAATGGTAAATTGAAGTCCTTCTTGGTTGAGTTTTGATTCAAGTTCTTTGTCTTGTCATTTGAATTCAGGCCTACATTGGGCAAATTGCAAGTCCTCATCGGTGTCCATATTATCCAAGTCATGGGTCATTCAAGCTCAAGTTCATGTTCATTTCATTTGATGTTTAAATCAAATGCAAGTTCAATGCACTGACATTCGGCTTGAGTCCCCTGTAGCCTTGTTTGGTTTAAGTTTATGTCAATGTTCTTAATTTATTATGTTTGAGTTTTGGATTTAATTCACTTGAGTTCATATCATTGTTCAATTGGAACCAGGTTTGAGTACAAGTGCATGTATTTTGAGTCCAAATTAGGTCCAAAAGCAGTGTTATATTCACCAAAAATTTCCGCAGCATTCCGGCATCTCCCATGTTTAAGGGAAACTATGGAAAACTGGGCCTTTCCCACCACGCTTAAGAAAGCGTGTATGGTAGGTGCCCTTTTTCGAGGAAACTGTGGTCGTGTAAAGTCTTCAATCCCAGCCATGCTTAAGAAAGCGTATATGGGTCTTCAAATGTACCTAAAAAGAAGAGCAGTTGTTTCCCCGCAGGTACAGAGCCGCGTATGGGTACTTAAGATTGTCCCCACCATGCTAAGAAAAGCGTGCATAGGGCCTACCCACCTCGCCATAGGTGTCGCACCGGGTTCCCTTCCCATTACACTTAAGAAAGCGTGTATAGGCAGTTTGCCGGCTCGACACGAACGTCGAGAATAGGATTTTGAGTGATTACCCGTTTCGTTACAAACATCGCGACGAACTTCCTCCTACCACGCTAAGAAAAGCATGTATAGGTGGTTATTTTGATGTGGTGTAAGCATCGAAAATGAATTCTCAAAGTTTTAGGGTTTAGAGAGGTTATACCTTGACGACCGACGAAGTGGAGGCTCGTGGATCGAGGAAAGAGGGAAGAGCCTCTTTCTTCTTTTTTTATTATAATTAATTATATTTAATAATAATGAATTATAATTTAAAAAATAATTAACTATAATTAATAATTAATCACATTTAATAATAATTAATTAAAATTAAAATAATTAATTATAATTAATTTTAAGTAATTATAGTTTACTATTAGTAATAATTAACTGTAATAACAATAAAAATTAATTATAATTTATTTTAATTAAAATTAATCATTATCTATAATGATTAAATATAATTAAATATTTAATTATAATTAATTATAATTAAATATAATAATGCTTATTATTAATTATAATTAAAAATAATTAATTTAAATTTAAAAGAAACTATATATGATTTGTATAGGATTTGAACGGAATTAACAGGATGTGAACAAGGATTAGCGTTAAGCCTTGCTAAACAAAATTTAAGGAACTGTTAATCTCACAATAGAGTTAAATCCTCTGTTCTCTCTCTTTGGAGCTCGACAATCCTACGGGATTTGGCTGAAGTAGAGCACGAATGGAAGAACTTACTTACACAGCAAGCGAGCTCCCACTATTACTTCCGATTAGACTGTTGTAACTTCCAATCCAGCTGGGAAGGGGACGTCGTCGAGGGAGGTGGAGATATCGGATGGGATAGGGCTTCAAGCTGGGAGGTAGAATGCTCCCTCCTCTCTCTCTCTCTCTCTAGTTCAGTAGAGTTACATGATTTGGCCGTCTAAAGGTTCGGTTGCAGGAGTCGTGGGTCTAGCGGCTTGCTGTGGAGGTTGGATGTGGTCTTGAGAGATCGGTTGGGCTTAGAGATAGGAGATGGACAGGAGGAAGTCTTTGATCGGGATGGGGAAATTGAAATGGTGAGAGGGACGGAGAGATCGGCAGCTGAGTAGCTTCGACGTCGGGTTTGGATCGAAAGACAGGGGCTGAGTCGGGCGAAGCTAGGGCAGAGTTCGGTCAGTTGGCATCGGAGAGGGAGGTCGATCGCGAGAGCTACGGGAAGAGAGGAGTAGGAGTTTGATTTTTTTTGCGTGTGTGGGAGTTCCCCAGTCGAAGCCTCCTCCTCTTTTTATTAACGCTAAAGAGGCGACGCTCGAGGCGTAGACTGCTGCGTTCGACACCGTTTGCAGAGGCATTGGACTGTAGCAGGTGGCTGATTCAGGAGGATATGGGCATGGGCAGCAACAGGTAATGAGCATGCCTATATTTTTTATATTCTTTCTTTTTTTCGTTAACAGAGGTCAAGAAATGCCCCGCAAGAAATATGGTACGCGTATAGAGTGAATCACATTTGTTGTATACTGATTGACCCTATGGATCTCCAGATATTTGCTCTGGATGTCACATTAAGGTTTTTATTTAGTGGATCTCCAATAGTTTGCTTGGATGTCACCCTAAGATTTTCATTTTGTAAATCTTCAAGAATCCATCTCCGTGCCTTCATAGATTTTTAGATGCTCCTATGGTCAATAATACGATTGACATGTTGGCTCTTGTCAAGTAGAGATCTATGGGATAGTGACAGAGCATTTCATACTCAGGTCCCTAGAGAATTGCTCTGTAGATTAATGTTAGTGGATAGCATTAACATCTTTTGTTCTTCTTTCGCCACCACTGTCATTTTAATTTCTAGCATTTTTGTAACTGCTCAACCTCTTCTTTTATTACGATCATGCATTGATGTGATATTTCTGTTGTATATTACAGATATCATTTAGGATTTATCTGAATTTTGTTGATTCATCAGCTGGTGGGACTTTGTTGTCTCTTGTACGGATTGTATCTTACTCAAATTATGCTTTTTATTAATGGTACATTTAGTTTATGGAGGATCTCCCATTCTTCCCTCCTTTAGCTGTATTCTATCATGAAATTTTAAATATTTATTTGGGGATCTCGACACATGGTACGATGTCGTCCCAAATAAATATTTAAAATACCCCCAGTCCTTATGGACACTTGTAGATGTCATTCGGGGTACTTCTTTTTGTTGCTCTAGCTTGAGTCTTGAGATTTTGATTTCTCCTACCCTGTGCTTTGTGCTGCAGACATTGATAGAGAATTACCTGATTTATCTTTACTTACTTGTCAGGTGTTTGTGTACCTTCAGCCCTATGCTTCTTGCTTTAGCGGGCTTGATGAAGGAGTAGATGTCAGTGACCTAGACCTTTTAGGATCATATTAGGGCGTTGGCGAAACGTCATCATTCCAGAGCTTTGTGCATAACGGACTTGTTGATGACGGAATCCACTTAGTTTAGTTTTAAGCTTTTCATAAACTTTGGGATAATTTCTTCGGTCCTTTGATTTGTGCTTTGGTGGACTTGTTAAAGAAAAATTCCTTCGATCCTAGCTTTGTGCTTTATGGATTTGTTGAAGGATTTGCAGGTTTTGGATTCAGTTGATAGTACCAAATGTAAGTAGTATCTTGATCCTTAACCACTTGAGGAGACTTTAATTTGAGTCACTTGAGTTCATCATATTAGGCGAGCTGGGATTTGACAGCTCTTTGTCCTTTGGTTGCTGAGATGGGGGTTCCTCTACTGCAGCCATTCTTATGCTTGTTGAGTAGATGGAACTGCCAGCAATTCGACCATATTTAGGCTTGTTGGATCTGACCTTTTACACCCATTCAGACTTCAGACTTGAGCTATGGGAAATGTGCTTCCCAATGCTGACTTTACTGAAGTTGGTAGATTTGGAGTCTTCCTTTGTGGTTGAAGATTTAGAGCCTATGGATATTTAGTAGTTGCTTAAGACATTTCCTTCTCACCGGAACTTTTATTCTCTGGTCATTTGGGAGAATTCAGTGGACTACGATCACTAGGACTTGTCGAGTCAAATTTTTCCTTCGTACTTCCTACAGTCCCTATGGACGGGTTGACGAAGTGGGGGCTCCGCTACTACGACCTTTCTTATGGCGTCTTGAGTAGGCGGAGTTGCCAGCGATCCGACCATATTTGGGCTTGTTCGATCCGACCTCTTACACCCACTTGAACCTTAAGCTTCAGGCTATTGAAAGACTTTACGCTGTTCTGGCTCGATTTGTTGAAATGTGAAGTCACAAAAGTCTCTTTCTAACCTTTGAAATCTTGGTTCGTTGTAGAAGGTGATGTCCTAAACTTTTGGAAAATCACCTGCATATACTTTGAAAAGGAGATTATTATATTCTTCAGTATAAAAGAATATTTGCTTTGATAATTTTAAATATTTATTCGGGGATCTAGGCATGTGGCGAAATATCGACCCGAATAAATATTTAAAATGCCCCCTGTTTCGCAGGGACATTTCAGAGCAGGATAAATTTAAAATTTTATGATTTTAAATAATTATTTGGGGATTTCGACGCGTGGCACGATGTCAACCCAAATAAATTTTTAAAATGCCCCCTGTCCTACAGGGAGATTTTGAAATACATTCTTGTAACACAAGAGAATTTCAAAATATAAAATGTATATGCTCATAAACATATACAAAGAGAATAACACATTAAGCATAATGTTTCTTCTGATAATTTTATTCATGATACTTCTTCAAATGTCGATCGTTGATCGGGGGCATAGACCTCTGACCGTACAGATCGATCAATTGATAGGCTCCTCCTTTAGACACCTTCTCGATGACAAATGGGCCCTCCCAATTGGATACAAATTTACCACTAATTTTTCGGTGAGGGATGATTGGCCTTCTCAGCACCAGGACTAATTTCCCTTCTTGAAATGACCGAGGATGCACCATCCGATCAAATGATTTCACCGTTCTTCCTCGATAGATTTTTAGGTTTTGTTGGGCTTGCAATCTAACTTCATCGAGTGCATCGAGCTCCTCCATTCTTAGGCGAGCATTCTGCTCATGAGTTAGATCGTGTTGAATCGCTACTCGAAGTGACGACAGTTCTATTTCTAGTGACAATACTTCGTCAGCTCTGAACACCAATGAGTAAGGAGTGGCTTTGCTCGGTGTTTTGTAGGTTGTACGATATGCCCACAACACTTCTGCCATCTTCGTATGCCATTCCCTTTTGTTCTTGGTGAGGATCTTCTTCAACAATTTCACCAGCGTCTTGTTGAAGGCCTCTACCAAGCCATTTGCTCTTGGATTGTATATAGATGAATATCGCCAATCGATTTTGTGCCGGTCGATAAACTTGTAGATTTTAGTACTCCTGAATGCTGTGCCATTGTTTGAGATCCCTCGGTGTGGTACACCGAAGCTATAGACGACATTATGGGTGAAGAAGTTAATCACGCGCTCGAACATGACTTCCCTGAATGGAGCTGCTTCTGCCCACTTAGAGAAATAATCTGTTACCGCTAATATGAAGTGATGTCCAGCTGATGATGGTGGATCTATTGTCCCAATTATGTCAGTGCCCCAGCATTCAAATGGTCAGGACGCTATCGTTGGATGTAGTGGATTTGGCGGGTTATGAATAATATCACCGTGAATCTAACACTCGTAGCACCTCTTAGCATGGTCGATACAGTCTCTCACCATTGTAGGCTAGTAATAACCTATTCGTTTGATTTTAGCAGCCATTTTGGGACCTAACTGATCCATAGAGCCCTTCATGAACTTTTGTCACCACTTTATGAGCTTCCTTGGTTCCTAGGCACCTTAGCCATATTTGATCAAAAGCTCATCGGTACAGCTATCATTGACAAACATGTATCGTAATGCTCTTTTTCTAATTTATGCAGTCAGAGATTTATCTATTGGGAGTTTGCTTTCTTTGATGTAATCGATGAATGATTGCCTCCAATCATCTTCGACTTCAACATCTAAGCAATGTAACCACGACTCTTAGAACCTACTAGTTCTTCGTCTCTTGACTACATGATGTTCTCCTTATCGATTTTTAATGGTAATCAATTGGGGTGGTTGAGGATCAACTGGGGTTGCATCCTGTTGGCTTGAATTTGGTATTCCTTCTACCTGCGGGAATTGCAAGATTGCTGGCTCTAAGATCTGGCAATTTTCAACCGCAATGAATATAGGTGGCCTCTTATCTTCATTTGCAAGCTCCTTAGCCAGTTTGGCTAGACAATCTACTTTTGCATTTTATCCTCGAGGAACTTGAGTTATCCTGATATTCGGTATTTATTTTAGAAGATCGAGAGCTCATCGGTGGTAGTGGCCCAATTCAAGTTTGCAAATTTTGTAAATACTCAGAACTTGATTTATCACAAGTTGAGAATCACCAAAAATTTGGAGATCTGTGATTTGGACACTGATTGCAATCTCCAGTCCTGCTATTAGAGCTTCGTATTCGGCTTCATTATTGGTCCGAGGTTCAGTTAAACTAAACGAGAATCTCATTATACCTCCCTCAGGTTCTATGAAGATGAGACCGATGCCAGCTTGGGCCTTTACAAGATTTAGTGGTCGGGGAGATTTGATCAACAATGCCCCATCATAATACATCTCCCAAAATTGATGTTTCTCCTCTTCCTCGACCTGCATGATTTGTTCATCAGGCAAATCATCATTGAGCAGGGAGTATGCTGGAATTGGATGTGCGGCAAGAAAATCTACCAAAGCTTGTCCCTTTACCACCTTCTATGGCATGTACACATTATCGAATTACAGTAATATTACTGCCCACCTTGCCAAATGACCTGTCAACACTGGTCTTGTCATGAAGACAGCGGATCGATCTTTGATATCATGGTGATTTTGTGGGAGAGCATATAGTGGCGGAGCTTCTGGACTGCAAAAATCAATGCCAAACAGTGCTTCTCGATGGGAGAATAACGTACTTCTGCTCTGATCAATCTCTAACTGATGTAGTAGAGTGTATTCTCTTTTCCTTCTTTAATGTGTTGAGCCAGTAATACTCCGAGGGACTCTTCTAGTACTGCCGTATACAGTATAAGAGGCTTCCCCGGAATTGGCGCTGCGAGAATGGTGGATTTAACAGATATCTTTTGATGCTATCAAATGCTTCCTGACATTCTTTATCCCACTTGAAATGAACATCTTTCTTCATATGTTTTGAAAATGATTGGCACCTATCCGATAGATTCGATATGAATATCGAATGAAAGCCAATTATCCTTGTAGGGAGCGGAGTTGACGGAGGCTTTTTGGCGATGGCATTTCTATAATCGCCTTAATTTTATTGGATCAACTTCTACGCCTCGGTGACGAACAACATACCAAAGGAATTTACTGGAGGAGACCCTGAAAGCACATTTGAGAGGATACATCTTCAGATCAAACTTTTTGATTCTGTTAAATACAATCCTCAGGTCACTTAAGTGGTCTCTTCGGTCCATGATCTTGACGACAAGGCCATCTATATAACACTCAACTTTTTGATGTATCAACTCATTAAAAATATGTGTCATCGCCCGTTGGAAGGTGGCACCAGCATTCTTTAGGCCAAAAGGCATGACCATGTAGCAAAAAATACTGATGGGCATTCTGAATGATGCATATTTTTCATCTTTGGGAGCCATCTTGATCTGATTGTATCCTGACGATCCGTCCATAAATGAGAACATTGTTGCAAATCTAGTTTTGATGATGATAAACATGTCTCTATTATGATTTTGCTTGACTAACCCATTTCAGGCACAAAAGATCACGAGCAACTCAAGCCAACTCAAGATCGGGTCCAAGTGTGTCTAAGTGTACTATTTTTCTTTTTCTTGAGTCAATTGTAATATAACTGATCCCCTAGCTAAGTAACCATGCACACACACACTCAGGGGGAGAGCTTGAGTGAATTAGAGGTTCTATTCAAATTTTTGTTCGGATCGTCCTAGACGATTGTCATATCGTCCTGGACGATCAAGTAAAAATAGAAACCCTAATTAGGGCGACCAAGTTAAGTGTGTCTGATTAAGCAGATCGTCCTGGATGATCATTAGATCGTACCGGACGATATGCTCAAATCAGAAATTTTCAGCCGCCAGATCAAGTTAGGCAAGTGTTTATTTTAAGATATTTGGTCTGATTATCCCGGACGATACGTGTATCGTCCTGGATGATCCAGTACAATCATGCCTAAATTAGTCTGGTAATTAAGGAAAGTAATTAATACTTAATTGATACGATCATATCATACTGGACGATCGTAGGATCATCCTGGACGATCATGATCGCCTAGTGCATTTCAGCTGTACGACCCGAACTGTGCTCAGGATGATTTTGGCACTTTTTGAACTAATCGTACAGGATGATACCCTTATCGTCCTAGACGATCAAGTCATTTTTTGGTCGTCCAACACAACTTTCTCTGGACGACCCGAACTGTCTTCTGGATGATATTCCTCGATTTTCACTAATCGTCCTGGACGATCGCAAAATCGTACTGGACGATATGAACAACTTTTTTTACTGATCGTCCAGAAGAGCCAGATCATCTAGGCTGAATCAGCTGATTTTGAACTGATCATACAGGACGATCCGATCGTCCTGGACGATCTTGGCCGACTAGTTGAGATTTAGGGCAGTTTTAGGCCCTCCTATAAAAGAACTTTTTCTTGGAACAAGAAAAATCTTTTGCCACTTTCCTTTCCAGAGAAACCCTAGAGAGAGAGAGTTTGGGAGAGAGAGAGGATCTTGTGAGGGGGAGTTCGTGAGGGGTTCATGAAGGTTGCTCCAAGCAAGGATCAGAGTCTTCTTCTCCGCTCGTCATCTTTCATCGTGTCGGTGTTCTTTGGGAGAGGATCGTCGGCAAGAAGATCGAAGGTTCTTTGCCTGCTTCAGGAGGAAGCAAAATGACGTTGGGTTCTCTGCCCGCTTCAGGTGAAAGCAAAAGGAGGTTAGGTTCTCTGCCTCACCGGGTGGTGGAAAGGAGGTTTTTTGTACAGGCTTCTCCGCCTTGCTGTGGGAGCAAAAGGAGAGTCACTTTTTATTTAGTGCAATACCCGGAGGGGAGGCTCTGGGGAGTAGACGTAGGTCAAGTTGACTGAACCACTATAAAATCTGGTTTGCTTTTCTATTTCTGTTCTGCACTTTACTTTTCTGATATTAACTGCTTGGGAGAATATCTGTGATTGATCTTTTCGTTCTTATTTACTTTTTTCCACTGCAAAGTATCAAAAAGATTTTTCTATTCCTCGTGAAATTTTTAAATAACCAATTCACCCCCCCTCTTGGTTAGCCTCGGGACTAGTTCACTAGGGCTTAACATCCCTATCGAACTTTCAAGTGGTATCAGAGCGGGATTTAAATTTTAAGTTTAAAAACCTTTGAATTTGATCCATGGCTAACTATAACAATCGTAATACTGCTGAAGGTTATTCTATTACAAGACCACCGTTGTTTGATAACATTCCTTTTGATTTTTGGAAAACACGCATGTCTACTTTTCTTTAGTCAATCGATTATCGTATGTGGATGTTAGTTAAAGATGGTTATGAAGCACCACATAGACTTGTTAACGGTATTAAAACTGAACTCCCATTTGCAGATTGGACTTTTGATGATCATGATTTAGCATAGTTAAATGCAAAATGTTTGAACTATTTCTTTTGTGCTTTAAAATATAAAGACTATATACGTATTTCTACTTGTACAACGGGTAAAGAAATCTGGGATAGATTGTGTATAACATATGAAGGTACAACTAAAGTCAAACAGTCTAGGTTAAACTTCTTGTTACATGATTACGAACTCTTTCGCATGAAACCTAGTGAGACGATTTCAGAAATATACACAACGTTCACTCAAATCGTTACCTCTTTGCATGCTCTAGGAAGAGAACTAACTAATTACGAAAGAGTGAATAAAATTCTTAGATGTTTGCCTTCTTCATACGATGCTAAGATTACTGCAATCACGAAATCTAAAGATTTAAATACTTACTCTATTGACAGCTTACTTGGATCACTCATTGCTTACGCGCAAGGGGTGAACCAAAGACAACTTGATGCAGGTGAATGAAAGAAGGAGAAGATAGTGGCGCTAAAGGCCAATGATTCAGATGCTAGCACTCTCGGGTCTGATAGCGATGATGTTGCCTTAATCACAGGGTAATTCAAGAGCTTTCTAAGGAAGAAGAATAAGAATTTTCAAAAGTAGAACAAAGGTAAGACCAATAGAAACTTTAAAGGTTCATCTGAATCTGTTTGTTTTTAATGCAGGAAGCCTGAACACATAAAGGCGGATTGTCCTACACTCAAGGCTCACCCAAGCAAGGAGAAGGGTGAGGATAAACCAAAGTTCAAAAAGGATAAGAAGTGGATACAAAAGGCGTTATGGGCAGACTCTACATCCGACTCCTCTGAGACTGAAGCTGAAGAGGAGGAAACAAATTTGTGTCTGATGGCTGATGATCAACCTGGTCAGTAGGACCAGGAAGAGGTATGTGAGCTTACTTACGATCAATTACTTGAAGTATCTGAAAAAATTCATGCATCGTATAGGAAGCTTAAGAAAACCCATGTTAACTTGAAACTGGATTATTTGACTTTGCAAAAAGAGCATGATGTTTTGATTAAGGATCATTCCACTGTTGATAGCAATCACATGTCTTTACTTGATGAGTTTGATGAATTGAATAAAAAATATTTTGATTTAGTTACTGTGCATGATTTATTGAAAACCACTCATGTTGATTTGGAGAGAGCTTTTAAAGAATTAGATACTATGGCATGTGAAGTAGAAAGTAGCAATGGTGCTTTAAAATTTAAAATTGCAAGTTTAAATAAAAAGAATGAATTTTTGAAAGTGAAGATCAGTGCTTTTGAGAAAAACTAAAAACCACCCACTTTTGAAAAGTTTTATGCACCGCCACCTTTTGAAAAATCTGTTGCAAGTTTATCAAAGCATGTTTCATATATATCTAGGAAGAGGCACTATCACTCACGTAGATTAGTAAACCATTTTCCTGGTGTTAGATGTTATTCATGTGGCATGTTAGGACACATCTCCCACACCTGCACTGTTCATCGTAGTACACATTGGGTGTGGAGGCCCAAACTGCCTGTTTCACAGCACAGCACGCATGCATTGCATTCTTCTTTTCATAAGAAGGAACCAAAACCTGTTTGGGTTCTTAAGACTGACATTTGATATTTTTGTAGGTGTGCTCTCACACAAGACCTCATGAGAGCATGTGGTACCTGGACAGCGGATGTTCAAGACACATGACTGGAGATGCAAATCAGTTCATTTCACTGGAGGCCAGGGCTGGAGGCAAGGTTACACTTGGAGATAACACCACCAGGAAGGTGGTAGGCATAGGGGTAAAGGATCAATAATGTCTACAAGCTGGATGTAAGTTGCATTAAATCTGAGACTTCAATTTGTTTAAAAACTACTGCTGATGAGTCTTGGTTGTGGCATAGGAGATTGTGTCATGCCAGTATGAAAACCCTTAGGAGAGTCACCAAAAAGGACCTAGTTAGAGGAGTGCCCAAGCTTAAGTTCACTAAGGATCATATGTGTGATGCCTGTCAGTTAGGGAAGAAAGTCCAGTCCTCTTTTCACTCTGTTAAGGACATTAGCACCTCTAGACCTTTAGAAGTTCTTCACATGGACCTCTTTGGACCCATTAGCACTGCCAGCTTAGGGGGGAGAGTCTATGGTTTTGTGATTGTAGATGACTACTCGAGGTTCACTTGGATTAAATTCTTATCACATAAATATGAGTCATTTGATGAGTTTAAGTCCTTCTCCACTTGGATTCAGAGGAAGTTAGGTTGTGAGATCCTGACTATTCATAGTGATCATGGTGGAGAGTTTGAGAATGTGAAGTTTGGAAGTTTTTATGAGAAGCAAGGGATTAGTCACAATTTTTCAGCTCCTAGGACCCCTCAGCAGAACGGGGTAGCTGAAAGGAAGAACAGGACCTTAGTGGAAGTCACTAGAGCCATGCTTGCTGAGTATTCATATCCAAATAACTTTTGGGCTGAAGCGGTGAACACTGCCTGTTATGTGCTGAATAGGGTGAATGTGAGATCTAAACTGAACAAGACACCTTATGAGATCATTAAGGGTATAACTCCAAACCTGTCCCACCTCCATGTCTTTGGGTACAATGTTTTCATTCTGAACAACGGGAAATCACCCTTAGGAAAGTTTGACCCCAAATATGGTGAAGGAGTGTTCTTAGGCTGTTCTAGTGTGGGGAAATCCTTTATGGTGTTCAATAAAAGGACTTTGGTGGTGGAAGAAACAACTCATGTGGTGTTTGATGAATCTGATCCTAAGGTGACTAGAGTTGAGGAAGAAGAAGAGGTAGAGGAGATTACCCAAGGGATTGGAAATGCAAATCTGGAGGAGAGGGTAGAACCTCAAACCACATTGCCTGGAGATTGGAGATATTTTTCAAGTCATCCTAAAGAACTGATCTTATGAGACCCTTCTGAAGGTGTTAGGACTAGGCATGGACTTAGGAAGGAAGTAAACCATTCTGCCTTTATCTCAATGACTGAACCCACCAACATCAATCAAGCCCTTTCAGATGAATTTTGGATCTTAGCTATGCAGAAAGAATTGAATTAATTTGCAAGGAATGATGTTTGGGAGTTAGTAGAAAGACCTAAAAATCAAAGTATTGTGGGAACCAAGTGGGTCTTTAAGAATAAGATGAATGATTCTGGTGTGGTGGTGAGAAATAAGGCAAGATTGGTGGCTAAGGGGTATAATCAGATAGAAGGGATTGATTTTGAGGAGAATTTTGCCTTTGTAGCTAGATTGGAATCCATTAGAGTGCTATTAGCCTTTGCCTGTTATAAGGGATTCAAGCTGTTTCAAATGGATGTCAAGAGTGCCTTTTTAAATGGGGTAATAAAAAAGAATGATTTTGTAGAACAACCCCCAGGTTTTGAGAGTTCCTAATATCCGAATCATGTTTACAAATTAAAAAAGGCCTTATATGGATTGAAACAGGCACCCAGAGCTTGGTATGAGAGGCTTAGAACATTCCTGTTAGAAAGAGAATTTGTTAAGGGGAGCGTAGACACTACCCTTTTTCTGAGGAGAATAGGGGATGACTCACTCATTGTCCAGATCTATGTTGATGATATAATTTTTGGATCTTCTAATAAATATTTATGTGATGAGTTTTCTAAAATAATGAGTAAGGAGTTTGAGATGAGTATGATGAGAGAATTATCCTACTTTTTAGGGTTTAACATAAGGCAAATCGATGATAAAACCTTTCTCAATCAATCTAAATACACTAAGGACATTTCGAAGAAATATGAAATAGACAAAGCCAAGCTAATCAATACTCCCATGAGCTCCTTAGTCCAGTTAGATAAGGATTCAAGTAGAAAATCTATTGATCAGAAGAAGTATAGAGGAATACTAGGATCACTGCTTTACCTTACTGTTAGCCGACCTGATATCATGTTTAATGTCAGTCTTTGTGCTAGGTTTCAGGCTGATCCTAAAGAGTCCCACCTGACTTCTGTTAAGAGAATTCTTAAATATTTTTTAGCGATCCCAAACCTAGGAATCTGGTACCCTAGGCACGGCATCTCTTTTGAGATCATTGGATATTCTGATTCTGAGTTTGCGGGGTGTAGGGTGGATAGAAAGAGCACTTCTGGAACTTGCGAATCCATAGGACAGTCTCTAGTCTCCTGGTCCAGTAGAAAATAGAACTCAGTTGCACTTTCCACTGCTGAAGCTGAGTATATTGCTTTAAGAAGTTGTGTGGCCCAAGTTTTTTGGTTAAAGTAATAAGTTTTGGACTTAGGTTTACCTGTTGGCATAATTTCTGTCCTGTGTGATAATACTAGTGCCATCTGCATCTCTAAGAATCCAATCCAACATTCTAGGACCAAACAAATTGACATAAGGCATCACTTTATTAGGGACCATGTTACAAAAGGGGACATTGAGCTACATCATGTAGCAACTGAAAATCAGCTGGCTGACATATTCACTAAACCACTAGCCTTTAACTTTTTCAGCATTTTAAGAACTAGATTAGGAGTGATTGATATAAATGCTTGATTCTGATGACTGTTGATTTTTGATTGTTTCTGATTGTTATTCTGTTTCTATTAGTTAGTTTTTTGATTTGCTTATTTGCTTTCAGTTGTTTTTATTTTTTCTTTGTCTATTGATTTCTGTGTTAGCCTTGCTATTAGTTTGATTTGAGTATTTACTTTGATGTGATTTTCTACCAGTTTTTTATTCACTGGTTCATCTCTTTTATTTATTGTTTTATGCTTTTTAAAATCAGATCACTGCTCACTACTTCTGCTAAACTGAATTTCTGACTAAGAGTTTTACCTTGTTTTTATTTGGAAGCTGGTAAGCAGTGATTGATTCCACTGAATCTGTTAAAGGGAAGAAACATTGATGATTGTTTCTCTTCCTCTAACTCCTTTACTAGTGTATCATTTCTTTTGGATAAAAATCTTCTTCAAAATTAAAATATTAGTTTTTGAAAAAGAGATTTATTTTATCTTCCTACAACAATCTACCTTCTATGAATAGTGTTTTCAAAGTCTTGACTCAGTGTTATGATTTTCTAAACCAAGTGATTGCACTTATCATATGATATATGGCTTTTATTTTGTGAATTACTCTTCCTTATTATGGAGAGCGTCTCCTATATCTGGAAGATAATTTCACAGCTGAGACTCTTTAACGATTATGAATAGTAGAAAGCTTACAAAAGATGCGCAGTGCGCCAAATCAATTGAAAAAGAGGCATAAAATGAGCCCAAAGCTGAAAAGATGCGAAATGTCGCCAACTAAAAGATACATAAAGTGTATCAAGAATAAAAAGATGCGCAAAGCACCAAATAAATTGAAAAAATGTACAAAATGAGCCCAACCAAGCTTTCTTTCCTTTTCGATCGTTAAATATCTTAGAAAAATCCGTGCGCCACTTAATACTTTCAAAAGCTTGTGTTTGAAAATCCTGATTTTTGATTTTTTACTTTGTAACACTATTATATCAGATATTTTTCTGGAACGAGGCTTGAAAGGATCTCTTTTCGAATCTAATTTCTTTTCTTCTGAATTGGATTTTTGTTTTAAAAGAGATTTGCTTCGAGGAGGTGCCCGAGGTGGGAGTTACGAAAGTCGATTTTTCCTACTTTTTTTAGTTTTCAGTGTTGTCAATCATCTCCTTATTGGTTTTTGAATCTAAAATCATGGAAAAATTCTGATTTACTGGAGCAATTTGATCAAAAAAAATATTACTTTTATGTGTTTTCGCTGTGAGTTTTATTCATTTTTGTTTTGTTTTAGTTTCGTGATTGTGTCTTTGGGATCCTGATCTGTCACCTCCATCCTTCATCTTTTTCTATTTTTCTTCACATCATCCTGGACGATTCCCAAATCATCCTGGACGATCCTCTTCATCCTGGACGATCCATAAATGGTCCTGGACGATCCATTCAAAACCTATCCCCAGTCTGATCCTGCTGCTGAGAAACACCAATTATTGGTGATCGTCCTGGATGATCCATGAATCATCCTGGATGATATGATCCATATCTTCCTGATCTGATCAAACGACTGATATAACACCAATTATTGGCCATCATCATGGATGATCCACCTTATCGTCCTGGACGATCCACATGTCAAGCCGCTGGACGATTCGAATTCGGCCCGTACACATATTTATTGCATATCGTCCTGGATGATCCACCTAATCATCCGGGATGATACTTTTCATCAACGGTCGTCCAATCTGACTCCTCGGGATAATCGCCTGTGTCTAATCATCCTGGACGATCTCTGATCGTCCTGGACGATCGGACCATTTTTTTGACCAATCGTCCTGGCCGTAATTATTGCACCTATCGTCCTGAACGATCTCGCGATCGTACGGGATGATCAGGACAAATTCTATTTAAACAGCCAAATTCTTAAGGTTTTTTCATCCTTTCTTTCACACATCTCCCTCTACCTTCCTTCACTGTTGCTTTCTAATGGCTGGTGGCAAACATTCGCGATAAAAGGGTGCAAGTTCCTCCCGGGGGCCTGTTGATCCTCGCTTCCCCAATGCAGCCCATCAGACTACCTACGAGCGATATCGTGAGGTGGGGATCACACCGTCAAAAATAGTAAATCCCAGCACTCTTACTTATCCTGTTCTTGATCTCTTCACACACACTTCCGTCACTTTCATCATGACTCTCGCCTTTCCTTTTAGCACGGAACTTCTTCGAGTTTTCTTTTCCAATTTACGTATTTCTGCTGATTATTCCACCCTCTGCTCGTATGTAAATCAGCATCCCGTCGAACTCACTTACCAGGACTTTCATAACATTCTCCAACTTTCTGTCACTGGCGACAAACTCCTCACTCTTATCACTGACCCTGATTATGATTGGAGTGTCGCCAATCACTTCCTTCGCAATACGAACGCACCCTACCATGACAATGCTTGCACTTCCCTTCTTAAGGACGTACGGACCATTCAGCATGTCCTTCATTATTCTGTCATTCCAAAGGCGGGGGATCGAATTCACATCACCCCACTACTGTGCTTGACTACATACTACATCTTAGCCCATAGGGAATTTAATGCCACTGACCTTATTATCCGATACATCGAGCACCTCACCACTATTAGAGATCTAGGCCATCGCCGTCGTCTCAATCTAGCCTTAGGACATATCATTGCCTATGCCTTAGAAACCAAATATGACCTGTAGTATCCCGTAGCTCCAAATGTCTCTCCTTCCTTCTTCACCAACAATTCCTTCCATGTCCTACACAGCACCCGACTACATCCGGAGCTTGCCCCGGATGTTGAGGAGGAAGAGGAAGAGGCTATTCTAGTTTCTACTGCACCCGATGCACCTGCTCCCCTTCGTATTACCTCTCCTTTTGACCACCTGGTGCAGCGCTTCGATCAGTGGGAGGCCATATTTGACTCCTATGTGGTTTCCCAGGAGCAGCGGCACGCTGAGGACCTCCAGCGCTTCACTGACTATGCTGCGCAGCAGCAACAACAGCATGACCAGGACATTGATTGGATTGGAGCCCACTTTCAAGCCATTCACGGTTACTTCAACCCACCACCACCACCTCCTCCTTCCGATCAGGATCCGCCTCCGTTCTAGTTTTCTATTTTGTAGTTGTTTTCTTTTCTATTTTGTACTGATGTTTCAGTGTTTCTATTTTCTCTCCTTCTTTTTATGATGTCAAAAGTGGGAGTCAGTTGTAGTCATTTCTGTTTTTATTATGTGTTATGTTTCCTGTATTGCTTTGAGTGTTAAATAAAAATTTTAAAAAAATTATTTTTCAATCTTCTAGTTATTTTTCAAAGTACTGTACAAATATTTGCCATCATCAAAAAGGGGGAGATTGTTGCAAATCTGGTTTTGATGATGACAAACATGTCTCTATTATGATTTTGTTTGGCTAACCCATTTCAGGTATAAAAGATCACGAGCAACTCAAGCCAACTCAAGATCGAGTCCAAGTGTGTCTAAGTGTACTATTTTTTTTTTCTTGAGTCAATTGTAATGTAATTGATCCCCTAGCTAAGAAACCATGCACACACACACTCAGGGGGAGAGCTTGAGTGAATTAGAGGTTCTGTTCAAATTTTTGTTCGAATCGTATTGGATGATAGTTACATCGTCCTGGACGATCAAGTAAAAATAGAAATCCTAATTAGGGCGACCAAGTTAAGTGTGTCTGATTAAGCAGATCATCCTGGACGATCATTGGATCGTACCGGATGATATGCTCAAATCAAAAATTTTCAGCCGCCAGATCAAGTTAGGCAAGTGTTTATTTTAAGATATTTGGTCTGATCGTCCCCGACGATACGTGTATCGTCCTGGACGATCCAGTACAATCAAGCCTAAATTAGTCTGGTAATTAAGGAAACCAATTAATACTTAATTGATACGATCATATCATCCTGGACGATCGCAGGATCGTCCTGGATGATCATGATCGTCTAGTGCATTTCAATTGTACGACCCGAACTGTGCTCAGGATGATTTTGGTACTTTTTGAACTAATCGTACAGGATGATACCCTTATCGTTCTAGACAATCAAGTCACTTTTTGTTCATCCAACACAACTTTCTCTGGATGGCCCGAACTGTCTTCTGGATGATATTCCTCGATTTACACTAATCGTCCCGTACGATCGCAAAATCATATGGGACGATATGAACAACTTTTTCTACTGATCGTCCAGATGAGCCAGATCTTCCAGGCTGAATCAATTGATTTTGAACTGATCGTACGGGATGATCTATCGATCGTCCTGGACGATCTTGGCCGACCAGTTGAGATTTAGGGCAAATTTTAAGCCCTTCTATAAAAGAACTTTTTCTTGGAACAAAAAAAATCTTTTGCCACTTTCCTTTCCAGAGAAACCCTAGAGAGAGAGAGAGTTTGGGAGAGAGAGAGAGGATCTTGTGAGGGGTAGTTCGTGAGGGGTTCACGAAGGTTGCTCCAAGCAAGGTTTAGAGTCTTCTTCTCCGCTCGTCGTCTTTCGTCGTGTCGGTGTTCTTTGGGAGAGAATCATCGGGAAGAAGATCCGAGATTCTCTGCCTGCTTCAGGAGGAAGCAAAAGGACGTTGGGTTCTCTGCCCGCTTCAGGTGGAAGCAAAAGGAGGTTAGGTTCTTTGCCTCACCGGGTGGTGGAAAGGAGGTTTTTTTTACAGGCTTCTCCGCAAGGTTTAGAGTCTTCTTCTCCGCTCGTCGTCTTTCGTCGTGTCGGTGTTCTTTGGGAGAGGATCGTCGGGAAGAAGATTCGAGATTCTCTGCCTGCTTCAGGAGGAAGCAAAAGGACGTTGGGTTCTCTGCCCGCTTCAGGTGGAAGCAAAAGGAGGTTAGGTTCCTTACCTCACCGGGTGGTGGAAAGGAGGTTTTTTTTACAGGCTTCTCCACCTTGCTGTGGGAGCAAAAGTAGAGTCACTTTTTATTTAGTGCAATACCCGGAGGGGAGGCTCTAGGGAGTGGACGTAGGTCAAGTTGACCGAACCACTATAAAATCTGGTTTGCTTTTCTAATTCTGTTATGCACTTTACTTTTCTGATATTTACTTTTCTGATAAACACTCATCGTCTTTCGTCGTGTCGGTGTTCTTTGGGAGAGGATCATCGGGAAGAAGATCCGAGATTCTCAGCCTACTTCAGGAGGAAGCAAAAGGACGTTGGGTTCTCTGCCCGCTTCAGGTGGAAGCAAAAGGAGGTTAGGTTCTTTGCCTCACCGGGTGGTGGAAAGGAGGTTTTTTTTACAGGCTTCTCTGCCTTGCTGTGGGAGCAAAAGGAGAGTCACTTTTTGTTTAGTGCAATACCCGGAGGGGAGGCTCCGGGGAGTGGACGTAGGTCAAGTTGACCGAACCACTATAAAATATGGTTTGCTTTTCTAATTCTGTTCTGCACTTTACTTTTCTGATATTAACTGCTTGGGTGAATATCTGTGATTGATCTTTTCATTCTTATTTACTTGTTTCCACTGCAAAGTATCAAAAAGATTTTTTCTGTTCCTTGTGAAATTTTTAAATAACCAATTCAACCCCCCTCTTGGTTAGCCTCGGGACTAGTTCACTAGGGCTTAACATCCCTATCGAACTTTCAAACATGTCGTAGTTAGATGTGTTATCAACCAGAAGTTCTGATATAGGAAGCAAAAAATCATCTTTTGGACACGCCTTGTTGAGGTCCCAAAAGTCAATACAGATATAGATCTGATCGTTCTTCTTTTTCACAGGAATGATGTTTGCGATCCAATCGGCATACTTCTCTTCACGGATAAAGCCTACTTTTATGAGTTTCTTTATTTCTGTAGTCATATGTTCTTCAATCTCTAATATCATTCTCCTTGGAGCTTGTTTGACTGGTGTTGTGTCTGGTTTGATGGCCAATTTGTGAACTGCTACATCAGGGGATAAGCCAGGCATTTCAGCATATATCCAGGCAAAGCAATCCCTGAATTCACAGAGAAGTTCTTTAATTTCTTTCACTTGGTCTTCTGGTAGAAGGGAACTAATGAAGGTTGGGTGATGGTCATCCTCGGTTCCCAAGTTGACTTCTTTTAGTTCGTCCATAGTGGTTTCTTATCCACCATCTTCAAGCTCTTCAGGTGCAGGCTTGGCCTCTATAGGTTGATCATCGTAATCATCAGCTTCATAGACTTCTTCATCAGAACCGTCATTGGATTCAACTTTCCTGCAAGTGATGGCTCGATAAGTCTCCTTCCAGATATATTTTCGCCTGATGAATCCAATTCCTTTATATGCATTCATATCCTTCCGCCGTATTGGACGTGGATTTCTTCCATACCAGATACTTAGGCACATACAAAGTTCTCATTTGGAGGTGGGAATATTGATCCGCTTTTGCAACATTCTTTGAATACCTTCGATTTAAACCTAGGTAGCCTCGTAGATAGTAATTCTTTAGAATCGATGAGGACATGGCACCAGTCACGATTCACTTCTTCAAGCTTTCCTATGAAATAGAATATATTCCCTGACTCAATCCCCTTTTTGATCGCAGACAGATAAAAGGTAATAAGTTCTTCAACCTTATGCACATCTCATGGAATTATTTCTTTGAAATACTGTAGGGGAATACGAATGACTACGAGCACACTATCTGAGATTGACAGGCTATCTATTCTTCTAGAGAATACATCTTGCACCGTGTTCATGTAGATAGAGTCATAGTCATAATCATCATTTGATTATTTGACCTCCCTACTCCATTCATCCATCGAATGACATATCCTCTGAGATTTTGTAGGGGTGACATCCTCTTCATCTGTGTCGCTCCCAAGGTGAGGTACGTGCTTCCTACCTTTAGAAGTTGCATCTGATTTGGGAAGAGCCGGCAACGCCTTCTTTCTCCCCACTTGTTTCTTCTTGCCTTCTTATTTAGGTCGCTTTGCACTCTCTGGATTTGATGCTTGAGCCTTTAGAGAGCTTGACGGCCTCAACTTTTTTGGCATGAAATACTGCGTATCTTCATAGGCTATTGCTACAAGGACTGCAAAGGGTTGGATGTCACCAAAGATCCTGAATTCCTCTCCATCTATAAGATACTTCATACACTAGTATAGTGTTGACGGGATAATGCCATATTCCTGCAACCAGGGGCGACCTAGTAGCGCTTTAAATAAAGTGTCCGCATCAATTACATGGAACTTGGCTTCTATATGAAATTCTCCAAATATAAGAGGGAGCATAAATAATCCAAGGGTTTTCTTCCCTTTCTTATTTAAAACCATGCACCATGAGCTTATCTAGCCCGAGGTTCTCCACATTGAGGCATAACGACCTTAGTGCGTTTAAGCTCATAAGGTTGATGGAGGACCCAGGGTTGATCAGAATTCGACTGATTACTAAATCGTCACTCTCTGCAGTAACATACAGAGGTCAGTTATGGTCTGCAGTACCGAGCATCATGTCATCCTCGATGAAAGTGAAGAACGATTCGTTACGAGCTTGCAGGACCTCAGTCAGGTTGCATTCAGCGAAATAATCCTCGTATCTTTCGGGATCTTTGAGAGCCTAAATCAAAGTCTCCCGAAGGTCCTTAGACATCACCAGAGCGTCATATATGCTGAGCTGGGCAGGAATCTTTCTCAGATGGGATAAGATACTATAATCTATCCCTTCGACTAGAGTATCTTTCTTCTTGGGATCCTCGGGAATGATATCTTCATTGATGACTATCTCTTTCCCCTTATCTTTATTAGAGACCTCCTTCTTTTCTGGAGACGAAAGTATTTTGCTGCTTCTCAACTACACTTGAGCAATCTCCTCTTGTTCAAACTCGCTTGACGGTGCATTTTCTTTCGAGTCAGCCATCATCGCATCTAGAGATTTACTTATTGATTCAGAATCACCACCAAGATTTACATGTCCCATCTGCGACGCTATGTCAGGGTACTCCTTTTTCTTTTTTGATCGAACCTACTGGTGTTATCGAAATGACTCGACAAGCTTCTACGGGGAGTGGATCTTCATGAGCCTCCTTTGACTCATCAACTTTGAGCTCTGCCATAAAATCAACAAGCTTAATGGGGCATCTCATAGTCTGATAATATTAATCCAAACTATTGATAACCCTTTGGGTTGCTATTTTCTTCACTCTTGGTTTTTTCAGCTTAGTCTTTCTCTTGGTAGATTTCACCTTCCCGGGTTTTGAAGGACCAGCTTAGTTGGGGAATTATTTAGAAGTAGAAGCTCACACCGTAGGCAGTACCTTGAGATCTATCACAAGCTCAGTAGGAGATTTCCACTTTACACCTGGAACTCCTTCAAGTTATTTCAATATTTTCACAGTTTTCTTAGAGACCATAGTCTCCCACTATTTTTCTTGAATCGGCTTCTTTCCTTTTCTTCTTTCTTCAATCAGGGGTACGGAAGAAGTCGTAACTACACAAGTTGATTCTTTTTTAGAATGAATCAGCATATTATCGGACAATGTGAGCTCTCCTCTTCGATATTTCTTCTCTAGCTAATCTTTAAAGACATACCAATCTTCAATTAGATAACTAATTACTCGATGATATGGGCAGTAGTTTGGGTCGCCACTATGCTTCGACTCCTCGGGACTCTTGCACTCAGGCAGTTCTAAGCCCGCCTTCAATGCCTGTCAAAATAACTTTGTGACACTTTTCCTCTTAAATAAATATTCTTTATTCATTTTATCTTTGAGGGAGGGAAACGTTTGATCACCAGTTCTCGTCGTTTGCCGCGGACATTCTCCACCACCCTGATAAGTTCGTGGTTTATTATTATCCCCGAGTATCAGCTTCGGTTGGGAGTTAGGGTTATAGACTTACTTAGGCTTTTTTTGATAATGTATTGGCTGCTTTCTTTTGTCTATATTATACGCCACCTATTTCTCTTTATTAGCTCTGGAGAAAAATATGGAGTCATCCTCACCTCTTCTAGTACCTGAGGCTTTAGTCTTCTTAGGCTTATCAGAATAGTTTTCTAATTTTGACAAGTTTAATTTCTCGATCTTGGCCACTCTATCCAGTAGATCCTAAAATGTGGTGATAGTGGCCATGCACATAAATGTTTGAATTTTGTCATCAATGTTTCTCATTACCAACTATACGGCATACTCTTCTTCAAGTTGCTGCTCATATTTCATGCTCAAGTTGTGCTAGCGAGTGATGTATTTGGTCACTGATTCTTCCCTTTTTCTCTTATTCAGAGTAAGGTCAGTAATCGTTATTTTCTCGGTCGCACTGGTGAACCTCTTCATGAACATAGCTTCTAACTCCGCAAATGTCTTTACAGAGTCGTTTGATAGTTCAGCATACCATTCGAAAGCAGCTGCTGTCAAACTGCTAACAAATTGTCGGAAGAGTTGAGCATCATTCCCTCCAGTGTTCCTGTAGGAGGCCTTGAATTGTACCAGGTGCTGTCTAGGATTTTTGTTACCATCAAAAGTGTTAAACTTTGACACAGAATATCCCTTCGGGTACGGTACCTGATCATATTCAACAGGGTACGGTTGACCCTTTCCTACCAATTTTTTTGCCTGATCAATAGCTATAGTAGCCTTGATCTTCTTAGTGATAATCCCTTCAAGCTACACAGTAGCCACAGGCTCGGAGGTACTTGCAATATTCTGCGGAGTGGGTTGATGGGTAATGTTATTAACTTCATTGCCACCTTCAGGAGCTCTACGTACTCCTGATACTTACGGTGCTTGGAAGTTTGGAAGATCAGGGGGAGGATTGGGCATAGAACCAACTGCAGCATTTCTTTGCATCATCTACATCATCATTGTCATTTGAGTCATCATCTCCGTCATCTTTTCATTCAACTGAGAGATTTCTCTATCTTTGGCTCTCATTTGTCTTCTCATCTGCTACCGCATATCATCGAGTGTGATGTTTTTGGCATCAGGGGGATTCCCTTCTACTTCCTCCACTTCATCCTCTCCTTGGGAATGACCACCTCCACTAGTGGTGGACCCGGCTTCATAATGGCATCTATATACTTGCCTAACTGGCGATTGCCAATGATCATCGCCTTCACCGTCATCGTAATAGGGATCCTCCTCGACATTGATGTGTCTCACCATAAAAATCACCTCCATGTCCAAGGTGTTGCTTATATCTTCCATCTCTTCTTCTAAATTTTCTTCCATATATTCTTCTATATTTTCTTCTCCCATATCTTCTTCCCCTTCTTCTTCTAGCACTCAGATCTCCGAGAGGCGGCGCCACTGGATTACTGGCTCTTGGTTTGGTAAGAAGATTTCTTCGATCCACGGGCTGTGATCAAAGTTGGATTCATTCTTGGGAGGGGTTGGTGAGCAACGGGATCCCCTGGAGGATTCTCCAAGTTGTCGACCATCAGGATTGGCGTCATCATGAGTCTTCTTTTGGACCCACTTTTGATGTTGTTTGTGGATAGGGATGGATCTCCGAGAAGCTATACAAGATGTCACGCCCAAATCAGCGTTTCTTCTTCTATCTTCTTCTTCTCTGTGAGGCTTTGGCCTTTAGATTTCTTTTCCTTTCTGCTGGGACCTTTCGGCGGCGGATCCTCGAACATGCGGTTCAGGTGTCATGCCCCGATGCTCACCGTGCGGTGTATATCTTCTTTCTCTTCTTTTCGCCAAAATAGATAAACATTCTCTTGGAGGAATTCTTCTGATTTTGACCATCAATAGTCGCTAATACTTTCTCTTCTGCAATCCTCTCTCTTTCACAGTCTTCAAAACCCTGTAGACTCGGGCCGAGGGAGTTTTAGGCTCCTTCTTCTTCTGAGGAGTTGGGACATCAGTCTGCTGATCCTAGAAAGACTTCTTCAGCTCTCTAGTAGAGCTATTTTTCTTGACCTATCTCAGGTTAGTAAACTTGTTCCGGGTAGGAACATTCAATATATGCTCTGGAGCAGGAAGATTCGAGGGATGCACAGGCACTAAGAGCTGCTGAGCTTGGAGTTCAGCATTTATCTACCTTCTCTGCCTCCTGGTGGGCCTTCCTCCAGATGAGGAAGCCTTAGCATTATTCTTTTCGGGTGCAGATAACCCGGTTGGCAGAAATATGGGGTTTGCAGCCACCGTAGAAATCCTACCATCAGCCATAATTCTCTTGGTGGCTGGTGCCTCAGGTTATGACAGTTGTTCAAAGACAGAAGTCCTCCTATGAGGATTCTCACCAACAGTAGGTTGTGGTGCTGGCATATGCATACGATGAGTGGCAGTTTCAGTAAAGTGTGGCCTCTTGGTAGGCCCTTCAGCATTTCTGTCATTCATAGGAATGGCGGTAGTCCTTACAACAACAGCAGGAAAGTCAACGCTACCAAACTGGTTGGTAGCCCCATCATTCCCTATCTCGATGATAGCATTCGCTAGTTGGATCCTGGCTCCTTGTCCCAGCTGGACACTCATTAGTGCATTCTATAGATTCATCTGTACGAATGAAAGATAAGGGTTAGTAATCAGAGTCTGATACATCACCCCACACTTTCAAAGTGCAGAGACTTACACAGAACAGAAGATAAAAATAGATAACATTAGCGAGCAAATTTAAATAATATAAATTTAAAATACTGATAAATACGTTATCTCGATAAATTTGTTGAAAGATAATTTTTAGAATATTCAAAATTTTATTCCTTAAATAATTATCTTGGTAAAATTTTAAATTTTGAACCCATCTAGATTTGACTGCTATGATGATACTAAGATGACTAGCCAAAGATGGAAAGAGAAACCAAGCCCCAGCGGAGTCGCCAGAAATCTGTGGGCTCCAAAAATTCGGCCCCGGCCTCCGCCTGCTTTGCTTTCTTTGGGGGGAGTTTTATTGGATTAAGTTCCGAGGTAAATTTTGTAAGGCAGATGAGGTTGTAGATAAAACACTACCCAGAGATTTCGCCCTCATTTTGCGAGGACTTTATGATCTGAGTTCTGGTTTCCTATAGGCACAAGCCCCTATAGTTAATTACCCCTCTTGATCATGAGAGAGAACTTTTGATTAAGGCTAGTTGTCAATCAGATAGGTAAGAAATACATATTATCTGGCATATAGTAGCAGCATGGATTGGGTGTTGGAGAATTGAGGGAATTTGATATTTAAAATAGAAATGTTTACCATCTTGTACTTAAAGCGGATGGTGGGGGAATGGATGATGGACCCGAACAAGATCCCATGGTTCCATCATCTCGGGCCATCATGGACCCTGGTCTACTTAGTCAGAGGAGGTAGTCAACCCAACCTGACAGAAGGATCCTTGTCGAAAGCCATGGGTTGCTTCGTCTAAAGGTACCTTGTAGACATGGGGAGAATGCTTGTCTAAAGTGATAAATTTGAATCCACCTTAGCTAACAAAGGGATTTGTGCCCTATCGATCATATCCTATTGATTCATATCTCAAGATTTGATGTCAATAAGGAACGTATTGGCTCTGGCCATAATCAGTATTACGTGGTGCCATTTGGCGGCAAAACCACTCGGTTCAGAGGGCCCTGGGTCATAACCGTTTATCCTGCAGTGCCATTTGGTAGCGAAACTGCTGGTTAGAGGACACGTACTACGTCCTTATTGGTAGGAGATTGTTTGAGAATGGATCCTAGTAACATTTTTGACCAGGCATTAGCTCTTTGTGAGCTGAAGTAAATTTTAATTTGTTCACCTCGATAAACTGTTACGGAGGGTGGATAGATTTTTCTTTAGTGTTTGGTAGTTTATTTTAATTTTAAATAGTTTGAAATTTGGGATTATTTGGAGTTTGGAGTTTGGGATTTTCATGAGATTTGGATGGCATTTGAAAGTATTTAAAACCCCTCCGATTGAGATTTTTTGTCAACGTGGCCATCGTCGGGGTATATAGGGTCATTTGAAAGCATTTTACAATTGAACATTATCGACTCTATCGGGTTGTCGATAGAGGATTAGGTTTCATAGGCTTTGTGCCTTCGTTAATGAATTCTCTTGATTGAAGGCCTTGAAGGCCTAATATGAATGTATAAAATTAATATCCAGGTCGACCTCTCGACCGCATATTTATTTAGTGGTTCGAGCTTGGCACTTTTTAAACTAATCGTACAGGACGATATACTTATCGTCCTGCAGATCAAGTCATTTTTGGATCGTCCAGCACAAAATCCTCTGGATGACCAAAGCGGCCTTCTAGATGAAATTCTTGAATTTATACTAATCGTCTCGGAAAATCGCACAATCGTACGGGACGATCTAAACAACTTTTTCTACTAATCGTCTAGAAGAGCAAGATTGTCCAGGCTGAAACAGGTGATTTTGACCTGATCATACAGGACAATCTGTAAATCATCCTGGATGATATTGGCTGACCAGTTGAGATTTAGGGTAAATTTTGAGCCCTCCTATAAAAGATCTTTTTCTTCCAACAAGAAAAATCTTTTACCACATTTCTTTCTAGAGAAACCTTTAGAGAGAGAGAGAGAGAGAGAGCTCTGGAGAGAGAGAGAGAGGACCTTGTTAGGGGGAGTTTATCAGGGATTCACAAAGGTTGCTCCAAGCAAGGATCAAAGTCATCTTCTCCGTTCTTCGTCTCTCATCTTATCGGTGTTTCCTGTGGGAGGATCGTTCGCAAGAAGATCTGGGTTCTCTGCCAGCTTCAGGAGGAAACGAAAGGAGTTTGGGTTCTCTGCCCGCTTCAGGAGGAAGCAAAAGGAGTGCAAGTTCTCTGCCTGCTTCAGGAGGAAGCGAAAGGAGTTCGAGTTCTCTCCCTGCTTTAGGAGGAAGTGAAAGGAGTTCAGGTTCTCTGCCTCACCGGGTTGGTGGAAAGGAATTTTGTACAGGCTTCTCTGCTTTGTTGTGGGAGCAAAAGGAGAGTCACTTTTGTGTTAGTGCAATACCTAGAAGAGAGGCTCCTAGGAGTGGACGTAGATCAAGTTGACCGAACCACTATAAAATCTAGTGTGTTCTTTTTGATTATTTTCGGCACTTTATTTTTTTGTTATTATCTGCTTGGGTGAAATCTGTGGTTGATCTTTTCGCTTATGTAATTTTCTTTTTTTCGCTGCAAATCATCAAAAAAATTATTCCTGTTGCTTATAAATTTTTAAATAACCAATTCACCCTCCCTCTTGGCTAGCCTCGAAACTAGTTCATCAGGGCTTAACATCCCTATCGAACTTTCAAGTGGTACCAGAGCGGGATTCAAAAATTTAAGTTTAAAAACTTTTGAATTTGATCCATGGCTAACTTTGGTAATCGTAATACTTCTGAAGGTTATTCAATTACACGACCACCATTGTTTGATAACAAATCTTTTTATTTTTGGAAAACTCGCATGTCCATTTTTCTTCAATCTATAGATTATCGCATGTGGATGCTTGTTAAGGATGGATATGAGCCACCTTTTAGAATGATTAACAATGTTAAAACTGAACCGTCTTTCACTGATTGGACTTTTGATGATCATGAATTAGCCAAACTGAATGCCAAATATTTGAACTATTTTTTTTATGCCTTAAAATCGGATGATTACATGCGTGTTTCTACTTGTATAATTGACAAAGAAATTTAGGATAGATTGTGCATCACTTATGAAGGTACAATTGAAGTCAAATAGTCTAGGTTAAACATATTGCTTCATGACTATGAACTTTTTCACATGAAACTTACTGAATCTATTTCTGAAATATATGCGAGATTGAGTCAAATTGTCACTACTTTGTATGCTTTAGGAAGAGAACTTACAAACAATGAAAGAGTAAACAAAATTCTTACATGTTTGCTTTCTTCGTATGAAGCTAAGATAACTGCAATCACTAAATCTAAAGATTTGAATACTTACTCTATTGATAGCTTACTTGGATCACTCATTGCTTACGAGCAAGGGGTGAACCAAAGATAGCTTGATGCAGGTGAGAAGAAGAAGGAGAGAACAGTGGAACTGAAGGCCAACGATAGTGATACTAGTACTTCCGGGTCTGATAGCGATGACGTTACCTTAATCACTAGGCAATTCAAAAGCTTTCTAAGGAAGAAACACAAGAACTTTTAGATGTGGAACAATGGTAAGTCCAACAAAAATTTTAAAGGTTCATCTGATACTGTTTGTTTTGAATACAGGAAGCCTGGACATATTAAGGCTGATTGTCCTACACTTAAAGCTCACCCAAGCAAGGAGAAGGGTGAGGAGAAACATAAGTTTAGGAAGGACAAGAAGCAGATTCAAAAGGTATTCTGGGCAGATTCTGCATCCGACTCCTCTGAGACTGAAGCTGAGGAGGAGACTACAAATTTGTGTGTGATGGCTAATGATCATCCTGAATAGTCTAATCAAGAAGAGGTATGTGAGTTTACTTACGAGCAATTATTTGAAGTGTCTGAAAAAATTCATGCATCGTATAAGAAGCTTAAGAAAACTCATGCTAGCCTTAAACTAGAATTTTTGAATTTATAAAAAGAAAATGATTTTGTAGTTAAAGATCATTTCACACATGACAGCAATCATATGTCTTTACTTGATAAATTTGATGAATTGAACAAAAAGTATTCTGATTTGATTACTAAGCATGATTCATTGAAAACCTCGCATGTTGATTTAGAAAGAGCTTTTAAAGAATTAGATAACATAGCATGTGAAGAGGAGAGTAGTAATAGAGCATTAAAATTTGAAATTGCAAGTTTAAAGAAAGAAAATGAATTTCTAAAAGTTAAAATCAGTACTTTTGAGAAAAATAAAACACCTCATACTTTTGCACAATTTTATGCACCTCCACCTTTTGAAGAATCTATTTTAAAATCATCAAAGCATGTTTCATTCAAATCTTGGAAGTGGCACTATCACCCACGTAGATTAGTTAACCCTTTTCCGGGTGTTAGATATTTTTCTTGTGGCATGTTAGGATACATCTCTCACACCTGCACTGTTCACCATAGTACACATTGGGTGTGGAGGCCCAAATTGCCTATTTCACAGTACAGCACACATGCATTGCATTCTTCTTTTCATAAGAAGGAACCCAAACCTGTTGGGTTCCTAAATTTGACGTTTTATAATTTTGTAGGTGTGCTCTCACACAAGACCTCGTGAGAGCATGTGGTACATGGACAGCATATGTTTAAGACACATGACTGGACATGTAAATCAGTTCATTTCACTGGAGGCTAGGGCTGGAGGTAAGGTTACACTTAGAGATAACACCACCAGGAGGGTGGTAGGCTCAGGTATAATTGGTGATTCAAAGAATTTTATGATTGATAATATTTTACTTGTAGATGGATTAAAACACAACCTACTGAGCATTAGTCAGCTCTGTGACAAAGGATACAACATCAAATTCATGCCCACTTACTACATTATAAGCTTAAATGATAAAATTATTTTGTAGGGATAAAGGATCAACAATGTCTACATGCTGGATGTAAGTTGCTTTAAAGCTGATGTTTCAATTTGCTTAAAAATTACTTCTGATAAGTCTTGGTTGTGGCATAGGAGATTGTGTCATGCCAGTATGAAAACTCTTAGGAGAGTCACCCAAAAGGACATAGTTAGAGGTGTCCCCAAGCTTAAGTTCACTAAGGACCACCTGTGTGATGCCTATCAATTAGGGAAGCAAGTTCAGTCCTCCTTTCACTCTATTAAGGACATTAGCACCTCTAGACCTTTAGAAGTCCTTCACATGGATCTCTTTGGACCCATTAGCACTGCCAGCTTAGGGGGGAAAGTCTATGGTTTTATGATTGTTGATGATTATTCGAGGTTCACTTGGATTAAATTTCTGTCACATAAATCTGAGTCATTTGATGAATTTAAGACTTTCTCCACTTGGATTCAGAGAAAGTTAGGTTGTGAGATCTTGATTATTCATAATGATCAGGGTGGAGAGTTTGAAAATGTGAAGTTTGGAACCTTCTGTGAGGAGTAAGGGATTAGTCACAATTTTTTAGCTCCTAGGACCCCTCAGCAGAACGGGGTAGCTGAAAGGAAGAACAAGACCTTAGTGGAAGCGGCTCGAGCCATGCTTGCTGAGTATTCACTTCCAAAGTACTTTTGGGCTGAAGCGGTAAACACTGTCTTTTATGTGCTGAATAGGGTGAATCTTAGATCCAATTTGAACAAGACACATTATGAGATCATTAAGGGTAGAACTCCAAACCTGTCCCACCTCCATATCTTGGCTATAAGGTTTTCATTCAAAATAATAAGAAAAACTCCTTAGGAAAGTTTGAACCCAAATTTGATGAAGGAGTGTTCCTAGGTTATTCTAGTGTGGGAAAATCCTTTAGGGTGTTTAATAAGAGGACTTTGGTGGTGGAAGAGACAACTCATGTGGTGTTTGATGAACCTGATCCTAAGTTGACTAGAGTTGAGGAAGAAGAAGAGGTAGGGGAGATTACCCAAGGGGTTGAAAATATAAATCTGGAGGAAATGGTAGAACCTCAAACCACTTTGCCTAGAGATTAGAGATATTCTTCTGAAGGTGTTAGGACTAGGCATAAACTAAGGAAGGAAGTAAACCACTCTGCCTTTATCTCAATGACTGAACCCACCAACATCAATCAAGCCCTTTCTGATAAGTTTTGGATCTTAGCTATGCAAGAGGAATTGAATCAATTTGTAAGAAATGATATTTGGGAGCTAGTAGAAAGACCTAGAAATTAAAGTATAGTGGGAACCAAGTGAGTCTTTAAGAATAAGATGAATGATTCTAGTGTGGTTGTTAGGAATAAGGCAAGATTGGTGGCTAAGAGGTATAATCAGATTAAAGGGGTTGATTTTGAGGAGACCTTTGCCCCTGTAGCTAGATTGGAAGTCATTAGGGTGCTACTAGGCTTTGCCCATTATAAGGGATTTAAACTGTTTCAAATGGATGTCAAAAGTACCTTTTTAAATGGGGTAATAAAAGAGAATATTTTTATAGAATAACCCCCAGATTTTAAGAGTTTCCAATATCCAAATCATGTTTATAAATTAAAAAATGCCTTATATGGATTAAAATAGGCACCGAAAGCTTGGTATGAGAGGCTTAGCACATTCCTGTTAGAAAGAGAGTTTGGTAAGGGGAGCGTAGACACCACCTTTTTTTTAGGAGAGTAGGGGATGATTTACTCATTGTCAAGATCTATATTGATGATATAATTTTTGGATCTTCTAATAAATATTTATGTGATAAGTTTTTTAAAATAATGATTAAGGAGTTTGAGATGAGTATAATGGGAGAATTGTCCTATTTTTTGGGGTTTAGCATAAGGCAAATGAATGATAGAACCTTTCTCAATCAATCTAAATACACTAAGGATATTTTGAAGAAATATGAAATAGACAAAGCGAAGCCAATCAACACTCCCATGAGCTTCTCTGTTCAGTTAGATAAAGATTCAAGTGGAGAATCTGTTGATCAGAAGAAGTATAGAGAAATAATTGGATTACTGCTTTACCTGACTATTAGCCGACCTAATATTATGTTTAGTGTTTATCTTTATACTAGGCTTAAAGCTGATCCTAAAGAGTCCCACCTGACTGCTGTTAAGAGAATTCTTAGATATCTTTTAGGGACCCCAAACCTAGGAATCTGGTACCCTAGGCACATCACCTCTTTTGAGATTATTGGATATTTTGATTCTGACTTTATAGGGCGTAGGATAGATAGAAAGAGCACTTCTGAGATTTGTCAATTCATATGACAATCTTTAGTCTCCTGGTCTCGTAGAAAATAGAACGCTGTTGCACTTTTCACTGCTGAAGCTGAGTACATTACCTTAGGAAGTTGGGTAGCCCAAGTTCTTTGGTTGAAGTAATAAGTCTTGGATTTAGGATTACCTGTGGGCATAATTTCTATTCTATGTGATAATACTAGTGCCATCTATATTTCTAAGAATCCAATCCAATATTCTAGAACCAAACACATTGATATAAGGCATCACTTCATTAGGGACCATGTTACAAAAGGGGACATTGAGCTACATCATGTAGCAACTGAAAATCAGCTGGTTGACATATTTACTAAACCATAGGCCTTTGACTCATTCAGCTTTTTGAGGACAAGATTAGGTGTGATTGACATAAATGCTTGATTCTTATGAATACTAATTTTTGATTTGTCTATTTTTTTACTTTGTTTCTATTAGTTAGCTGTTTGATTTGATTATATGTTTTCTATTATTTTTATTTTTCTGCTGATTTCTATTTTAGCCTTGGTGTTAGTTTGATTTGAGTATTTATTTTTTATGTGATTTCCTACTTATTTTTATTTACTATTTCATCTCTTTTATTTACTATTTTATCTCTTTCAAAATCAGATCACTGCTCACTACTGCTGATAAATTGGATTTCTGACTGAGAGTTTTACCTTGGTTTTATTTGGAAGCTAGTAAGCAGTGATTGATTCCACAGGATCTGTTAAAGGGAAGAAATATTGTTGATTATTTTTCTTCCTCTAACTCCTTTAATGGTGTATTATTTCTTTTGGATAAAAATTCTTTTCAAAATTAAAAAGTTAGTTTTTGAAATAGAGATCTATTTTATCTTTCTACAGTAATCTACCTCCTATGAATAGTGTTTTCAAAGTTTTGAGTCATTATTATGATTTTCTAAACCAAGTGATTACACTTATTATGGAGAGTGAGTTTTGTCGTCTTCTATGTCTGGAAGATAATTTTACAGTTGAGACTCTTTAACGATTATGAAAAGAAGAAAGCTTACAAAAGATGTGCAGTGCGCCAAACAAATTAAAAAAGAGGCACAAAATGAGCCCAAAGTTGAAAAGATGCGAAATGTTGCCAAACTGAAAGATACCTAAAGTGTATCAAAAATTAAAAGATGCGCAAAACGCCAAACAAAATGAAAAAGAGGCACAAAATGAGCCCAAACCAAGCTTTCTTCCCTTTCAGATCGTTAAATGTCTCAGAAAAATCTGTGCCCCACTTAATATTTTAAAAAGCTTGAGTTTGAAAATCCTGATTTCTGATTTATTATTTTGTAATACTATTATATCAAATATTTTTCTAGAATGCGGCTTGAAAGGATCTCTTTTAAATCCAATTTCTTTTCTGTTATAAATCTGGTTTTGACGATGACAAACATGTTTCCAGTGTGTTTTACTTGGCTAATCTGTTTCAGGCACAAAAGACCACGAGCCACTCAAGCCAAGTCAAGATCGGGTCCAAGTGTGTCCAATGTACTGGTTTTTCATTTTATTGAGTCAATTGTAATGTAACTGATCCCCTAGCTAAGTAACCTTGCACACACACACTCAGGGGGAGAGCTTGAGTTAATTAGAGTTTCTGTTCAATTTTTGTTCAGATCGTCCTGGACGATATTGACATCGTCCTAGATAATCTAGTAAAAACAGAAACCCTAATTAGGGCGACTAAGTTAAGAGGGTCTGATTAAGCAGATTTTCCTGGATGATCTCTTGATCGTACGGGACGGTATGCCCAAATCAGAAATTCTCAGCCACCAGATCAAGTTAGGCAAGTTCTTATTTTTAGATACTTGGTCTGATCATCCCGGACGATACGTGTATCATCCCAGACGATTCAATATAATATGCCTAATTTAATTTGGTAATTAAGGAAAGCAATTTATTTTTGGTGGATACGATCATATCGTCCTGGACGATCGCAGGATCGTCCCGGACGATCTTGATCGTTTAGTGCATTTAAGCTGTACGTCCAGAACTATGTATAGGATGATTTAGGGCCTTTTTGAACTAATCATACAGGACGATGTCCCCATCGTCCTGGATGATCAAGTCATTTTTTGGTCGTCCACCACAGATTTCTCTAGACGACCCGAACTGTCTTCTGGACGATTTTCCTCTATTTGCACTTATCGTCCCGGACGATCGCAGGATCGTACGGGTTGATATGAACAATTTTTTCTACTGATCATCCAGAAGAGCCAGATCGTCCAGGCTGAAAAAGCTGAATTTGAACTGATCGTACAGGACGATCTACCGATCTTCCTGGACGATCTACCGATCGTCCTGGACGATCTTGGCCGACTAGTTAAGATTTAGGGCAAATTTTAAGCCATCCTATAAAAAAACTTTTCCTAAAAACAAGAAAATTTTTTTGCTTCCTTCCTTCCCTGAGAAACCCTAGAGAGAGAGAGAGTTGGGAGAGAGAGAGAAGATCTTGTGAGGGGGAGTTAGTGAGGGATTCACTAAGGTTGCTCCAAGTACAGATCAGAGTCGTCTTCTCCGCTCGTCGTCTTTCGTCTAGTCGGTGTTCGTCGTGAGAGGATCATTTGCAAGAAGATCCAGGGTTCTCTGCCCGCTTCAGGTGGAAGCAAAAGGAGTTTGAAGGTTCTCTGCCTGCTTCAGGAGGAAGCGAAAGGAGGTCGGGTTCTCTGCCTCACCGTGTGGTTAAAAGGAGGTGTTTGTACAGGCTTCTCCGCCTTGCTGTGGGAGCAAAAAGAGAGACACTTTTTTTTTAGTGCAATACCCAGAGGGGAGGCTCCAGGGAGTGGACGTAGGTCAAGTTGACCGAACCACTATAAACTCTGGTTTGCTTTTCTGATTCAGTTTTGCACTTTACTTTTCTGATATTAACTGCTTGGGTGAATATCTGTGGTTGATCTTTTCATTCTTGTTTATGTGTTTTCGTTGCTATGTATCGAAAAGATTTTCATTATTATCGTGAAATTTTTAAATAACCAATTCACCCCCCCCTCTTGGTTAGCCTCGGGACTAGTTCACTAGGGCTTAACATCCCTATTGAACTTTCAAGTGGTATCAGAGCGGGATTCAAAATTTAGGTTTAAAAACTTTTGAATTTGATCAATGGCTAACTGTAACAATCGTAATACTGCTGAAGGCTATTCCATTACAAGACCACCATTGTTTGATAATATTCCTTTTGATTTTTGGAAAACACGCATGTCTACTTTTTTGCAATCTATTGATTATCGCATGTGGATGTTAGTTAAGGATGGATACGAATCACCTTTTAGATTGATTAACAATGTGAAAACTGAATTGCCTTTTGCTGATTGGATGTTTGATGATCATGATTTAGCACAGTTAAATGCAAAATGCTTGAACTATTTCTTTTGTGCTTTAAAATCTGAAGACTATATGCGTGTTTCTACTTATACAACGGGAAAGGAAATCTGGGATAGATTATGTATAACATACGAAGGTACAACTGAAGTCAAACAGTCTAGGTTAAACATCTTGTTACATGATTATGAACTTTTTCGCATGAAACCTAGTGAGACTATTTCAGAAATGTACACAAGGTTCACTCAGATTGTTACCTCTTTGCATGCTCTAGGTAGAGAACTTACTAACTACGAAAGAGTAAACAAAATTCTTAGATGTTTGCCTGCTTCTTATGATGATAAGATTACTGCTATTACTGAATCTAAAGATTTAAATACTTACTCTATTGATAGCTTACATGGATCACTCATTGCTTACGAGCAAGGGGTGAACCAAAGGCAACTTGATGCAGGTTAACGCAAGAAAGAGAAGACAGTGGCACTAAAGGCTAAAGATTCAGATGCTAGCACTTCTGGGTCTGATAGCGATGATGTTGCCTTAATCACAAACGAATTCAAAAGCTTTCTAAGGAAGAAACATAAGAACTATCAGAAGTGGAACAAGGGTAAGTCCAATAAAAATTTTAAGGGGTCATCTGAATCTATTTGTTTTGAATGCAGGAAGCCTGGACATATTAAGGCTGGTTGTCCTACACTTAAAGCTCACCCAAGCAAGGAGAAGGGTGAGGAGAAACCAAAGTTCAGAAAGGACAAGAAGCGGATTTAGAAGGCGTTCTGGGCAGACTCTACATCCGACTCTTCTGAGACTGAAGCTGAAGAGGAGGAAACAAACTTATGTCTGATGGCTGATGATCACCCTGGTCAGTCAGACCAGGAAGAGGTATGTGAGCTGACTTACGATCAATTATTTGAAGTTTTCGAAAGAATTCATACATCCTATAAGAAACTTAAGAAAACTCATGCTAGTTTGAAATTAGATTACTTGACTTTGCAAAAAGAGCATGATTCTGTAGTTAAAGATCATTCCACACTTGATTCCAATCATATGTCCTTGCTTGATGAATTCAATGAGTTGAATAAAAAATATTCTGATTTTGTTTCTGAGCATGATTCATTGAAAACCACACATGTGGACTTAGAAAGAGCTTTTAAAGAGTTAGATACAATGGCTTGTGAAGTAGAAAGTAGTAATGGAACCTTAAAATTTGAAATTGCAAGTTTAAAGAAAGAAAATGAGTTTTTGAAAGTGAAAATCAGTGCTTTTGAAAAGAACAAAACACCGCCTACTTTTGAACAGTTTTATGCACCGCCACCGTTTGAAAAATATGTTGCAAGTTCATCAAAGCATGTTTCATATACATCTATGAAGAGGCACTATCACCCACGTAGATTAGTTAACCCTTTTCCTGGTGTTAGATGCTTTTGATGTGGCATGTTAGGACACATTTCCCACACCTGCACTGTTCACCGTAGTACACATTGGGTGTGGAAACCCAAACAGCCTGTTTCACAGCACAGCATGCATGCATTGCATTCTTCTTTTCATAAGAAGGAACCCAAACCTGTTTGGGTTCCTAAGACTGACATTTGATACTTTTATAGGTGTGCTTTCACACAAGATCTCGTGAGAGCATGTGGTACCTGGACAGCGGATGTTCTAGACATATGACTGGAGATGCAAATCAGTTCATTTTACTGGAGGCCAGAGCTGGAGGCAAGGTTACACTTGGAGATAACACCACCAGGAAGGTGGTAGGCTCAGGTATAATTGGTGATTCAAAGAATTTTATGATTGATAATATTTTGCTTGTAGATAGACTGAAACACAACTTGCTGAGCATCAGTCAACTATGTGACAAGGGATATAGCATCAAATTCCTGCCCACTGGCTGCATTTTAAGCTTAAATGATGAAGTTATTTTGCAGGGGCAAAGGATCAATAACATCTACAAGATGGATGTAAGTTGTATTAAATCTGATAATTCAATTTGCTTAAAAACTGCTGCTGATGAGTCTTGGTTATGACATAGGAGATTGTATCATGCCAGTATGAAAACCCTTAGGAGAGTCACCCAAAAGGACTTAGTTAGAGGTGTGCCCAAGCTTAAGTTCACTAAGGATCACCTGTGTGATGACTGTCAGTTGGGGAAGCAAGTCCAGTCCTTTTTTCACTCTATTAAGGATATTAGCACCTCTAGACCTTTAGAAGTTCTTCACATGGACCTCTTTGGACCCATTAGCACTGCCAGCTTAGGGGGGAGAGTCTATGGTTTTGTGATTGTAGATGATTATTCGAAGTTCACTTGGGTTAAGTTTTTGTCACATAAATCTGAGTCATTTGATGAGTTTAGATCTTTCTCTACTTGGATTCAGAAGAAGTTAGGATGTGAGATTATTACCATCCATAGTGATCACGGAGGGGAGTTTGAAAATGAAAGATTTGGAAGTTTTTGTGAGAATCATGGGATTAGTCATAATTTTTCAGCTCCTAGGACCCCTCAGCAGAACGGGGTAGCTGAAAGGAAGAACAGGACCTTAGTGGAAGCCGCTAGAGCCATGCTTGCCGAGTATTCACTTCCAAAATACTTTTGGGCTAAAGCGGTGAACACTGCCTGTTATGTGCTGAATAGGGTGAATGTGAGAGTCAAACTGAACAAGAAACCTTATGAGATCATTAAGGGTAGAACTCCAAATCTGTCCCACCTCCATGTATTTGGCTGTAAGGTTTTCATTCTGAACAACGGGAAGTCACCCTTAGGAAACTTTGACCCCAAATCTTATGAAGGAGTGTTCGTAGGATATTCAAGTGTGGGGAAATCCTTTAGGGTGTTCAATAGGAGGACTTTGGTGGTGGAAGAAATAACCCATGTAGTGTTTGATGAATCTGATCCTAAGGCGTCTAGATCTAAAGTAGAAGATGAAGAGATTATTGAGGTTACCCAAGGAGTTGGAAATACAAATTTGGAGGAAAGGGTAGAACCTCAAACCGAGTTGCCTAGAGATTGGAGATATTCTTCGAGACTAGGCATGGACTTAGGAAGGAAGTAAACCATTCTGCCTTTATCTCAATGACTGAACCCACCAACATAAATCAAGCATTGTTAGATGAATTTTGGATTTTAGTTATGCAGGAAGAATTGAATCAATTTGTAAGGAATGATGTTTGGGAGTTAGTAGAAAGACCTAAAAATTAAAGTATTATGGGAACCAAGTGGGTCTTTAAGAATAAGATGAATGATTATGGTGTGGTGGTGAGAAATAAGGCAAGATTAGTGGCTAAGGGGTATAATCAGATAGAAGGGATTGATTTTGAGGAGACTTTTGCCCCTGTAGCTAGATTGGAAGCCATTAGAGTGCTACTAGCCTTTGCCTGTTACAAGGGATTTAAGCTGTTTCAAGTGGATGTCAAGAGTGCCTTTTTAAATGGGGAAATTAAAGAATATGTTTATGTAGAACAACCCCCAGGTTTTGAGAGTTCCCAATATCCAAGTCATGTCTATAAATTAAAAAAGGTATTATATGGATTGAAACAGGCACCCAGAGCTTGGTATGAGAGGCTTAGCACATTCCTGTTAGAAAGAGAGTTTGTTAAGGGGAGCGTAGACACCACCCTTTTTCTGAGGAGATTAGGGGATGACTTACTCATTGTCCAGATCTATGTTGATGATATAATTTTTGGATCTTCTGATAAATATTTATGTGAAAAGTTTTCTAAAACAATGAGTAAGGAGTTTGAGATGAGTATGATGGGAGAATTATCCTACTTTTTGGGGTTTAGCATAAGGCAAACGGATGATGGAACCTTTCTCAATTAATCAAAATACACTAAGGACATTTTGAAGAAATATGAAATGGACAAAGCCAAGCCAATCAATACTCCCATGCCCTCCTCAGTTCAGTTAGATAAGGATTCAAATGGAAAATCTGTTGATCAGAAGAAGTATAGAGGGATAATAGGTTCACTACTTTACCTGACTGCTAGCCGACCTGATATCATGTTTAGTGTCTGTCTTTGTGCTAGGTTTCAGGCTGATCCTAAAGAGTCCCACCTGACTACTGTTAAGAGAATTCTTAGATATCTTTTAGGGACCCCAAACCTAGGAATTTGGTACCCTAGGCACAGCACCTCTTTTGAGATCATTGGATATTCGGATTCTAACTTTGCGGGGTGTAGGGTGGATAGGAAGAGTACTTCTAGGACTTATCAATTCATAGGACAGTCGTTAGTCTCCTGGTCCAGTAGAAAATAGAACTCAGTTGCACTTTCCACTGCTGAAGCTGAGTACATTGCCTTAGGGAGTTGTGTGGCCCAAGTTCTTTGGTTGGAGCAACAAGTTTTGGATTTAGGGGTACCTGTTGGCATAATTTCTATTTTGTGTGATAATACTAGTGCCATTTGTATTTCTAAGAATCCAATCCAACATTCTAGGACCAAACACATTGATATTTGGCATCACTTCATTAGGGACCATGTTACAAAAGGGGACATTGAGCTACATCATGTAGCAACTGAAAATCAGCTGGCTGACATATTCACTAAACCACTGGCCTTTGACTCATTCAGCATTTTGAGAACTAGATTAGGAGTGATTGATATAAATGCTTGATTCTGATGACTGCTGATTTATGATTGTTCTGATTGGTATTCTGATTTCTGTTGGTTAGTTTTGGTATTCTAATATCTGATTTATGTTAGTTAGTTTTGGTATTCTAATTTCTGATTTCTGTTAGTTAGTTTTGGTATTCTGATTTCTGTTAGTTAGTTTTGGTTTGATTATTTGCTTTCAGTTGATTTTATTTCTTCTGCTGATTTCTGTGTTAGCCTTACTATTAGTTTGATTTGAGTATTTACTTTGCTGTGATTTTCTACCTATTTTTTATTTACTGGTTCATATCTTGCACTTACTATTTTATGCTTTTCAAGATCTGATCATCGCTCACTACTTCTGATGATTTGAATTTTTAACTGGGAGTTTTTACCTTGTTTTGGTTTGGAAGCTGGTAAGCAGTGATTGATTTCGCTGAATCTGTTAAAGGGAAGAAACATTGATGATTGTTTCTCTTCCTCTAACTCCTTTACTGGTGTATAGTTTCTTTTGAATAAAAATCCTCTTCAAAATTAAAATGTTAGTTTTTGAAATAGAGATTATTTTATCTTCCTATAGTAATCTGCCTCATATCAATAGTGATTTTCAAAGTCTTGAGTCATTAGTTTGATTTTCTAAACCAAGTGATTGTATTTATCATATGTTGTATGGCTTTTATTTTGTGAATTGTTCTTCCTTACTGTGGAGAGTCATCTCCTATGTCTGGAAGATAATCTCACAGCTGAGACTCTTTAATGATTATGAAAAGGAGAAAGCTTATAAAAGATGCGCAGTGCGCCAGATAATTTAAAAAAGAGGCATAAAATGAGCCCAAAACTGAAAAGATGCAAAATTGCCAAATTGGATACACAAAGTGTATCAAAAATCAAAAGATGCGCAAAGCGCCAACCAATTTGAAAAAGAGGCACAAAATGAGCCCAAACCAAGCTTTCTTCCCTTTCAGATTGTTAAATGTCTTAGAGAAATCTGTGCGCCACTTAATATTTTCAAAAGCTTGAGTTTTGAAAATCCCGATTTCTGATTTTTTACTTTGTAACACTATTATATCAGATATTTTTCTGGAACGAGGCTTGAAAAGATCTCTTTTCAAATCTAATATCTTTTCTTATGAATCGGATTTTTGTTTTGAAAGAGGTTTGCATCGATAAGGTGCCCGGGGTCGGAGTTACGAAAGTTGATTATTTCCAATCTTTTTTGGATTTCAGCGCTGTCAATCGTCTTGTCATTGGTTTTTGAATCTAAAATCAAGGAAAAAATTCTGATTTTCTCGAGCAGCTTGATCAAAAAAAATGAAAAAAAAATGCTTTTATGTGTTTTTGGGATAAATTTTATTCGTTTTTGGGTTATTTTGATTTCATGGTTGTGTTTTTGGGATCCTGATCGATCATCTTCATCCTTCATCTTTTTCTTGTTTCTTCACATCGTCCTGGACAATACCACTATCGTCCTGGACGATTCACTTCATCCTGGATGATCCAAATATCGTCCTGGACGATCCGTTCAACATCGTCCCCACACTGCTCCTGCTGCTGAAAAATTCCAATTATTGGTGATCGTCCTGGACGATCCTTACATCGTCCTGAACGATATGATCCATATCTTCCTGATCTGATCAAACGGCTGATATTGCACCAATTATTGTCCATCGTCCTGGACGATCCACCTCATCGTCCCGGACGATCCACGTGTCAGCTGCTGGATGATTGGAATTCAGCCCGTCCGACATATTTATTGCATATCATCCCGGACGATCCACCTAATCGTCCTGGATGATACTTTTCGTCAACGGTCGTCCAGCCTGACTCCTCGGGATGATCGCCTGTGTCTAATCATCATGGATGATCTCTGATCGTCCTGGACGATCGGACCGCCTTTTTGACCAATCGTCCAGGACGTCATAAATGACCAAATCGTCTCGGACGATATCGCGATCGTACGGGACGATCAGGGCATTTTCTATATAAACAACAGTTTTCTTCAGATTTTTCACACCATTTTTCTTCCACTCTCCTTCTACTTTCTTACTCTTTGGGTTCCTAATGGCTGGTGGCAAAAGGTCTCGTCAAAAGGGTACCAGTTCATCCCGGTGACATGTCGATCCTCGCTTCCCGAATGCCGCCGATCAGGCGGCTTTCGAATGCTATCATAATGTGGGGATCACGCACTCTAAGATTGTAAATCCCCGCACTCTCACTTATCCCATTTTAGATCTGTTCGCACACACCTCCCTCACCTTCATTCTGACCTTAGCCTTTCCCTTCAATCTTGAACTCCTTCAAATCTTCTTTGCCAACTTGCGTATTTCCGTGGACTATTCCACTCTTCGATCCTACGTAAATCAACGCCCCGTGGAACTCACGACCCATGATTTTCACAATATTCTCAACATGCCTGTTATTGGCGACAAAATTCACACGCTTATCACCGATCCTGACTATGATTGGAGTGTCGCCAATCACTTCCTTCGCAATACCAACGCACCCTATCATGACAACGCTTGCACTTCCCTTCTCAAGGACGCCCGGACCATTCAGCACGTCCTTCGTTCCTCCGTCATTCCAAAGGTGGGGGATCAAATTCACATTACCCCGCTCCTGTCCTTGACCACCTACTACATCATGGCCCGTCGAGAATTTAATGCCTCTAATCTGATTATCCGATACATAGAACACCTAACCACCATGAGAGATTCGGGCCACAGGCGTCGCCTAAATCTAGCTTTAGGCCATCTTATTCATTATGCCTTAGAGACAAAATATGACCTTCAGTATCCTGTCCCTCCTGATGTCCCTCCTTCCTTCTTCACAAACAACTCATTCCACGTCCTACACAGCACCCGACTATATCCGAAGCCCGCCCCGGATGTTGAGGAAGAAGAGGAAGAGGCCGTTCCAGTTCCTGCTGCACCAGAGGCACCTGCACCCCTTCGCATTGCCTCTCCCTTTGACCACCTGGTGCAGCGCTTCGATCAGTGGGAGGCCAGATTTGACTCCTACGTGGTTGCCCAGGAGCAGCGGCACGTCGAGGACATCCAGCGCTTCACTGACTATGTTGCGGAGCAGCAACAGCAGCATGACCAGGACATCGCCTGGATTGGAGCCCACTTTCAGGCCATTCACCATTACTTCAACCCTCCACCGCCACCTCCTCCTTCCGATCAGGATCCGCCTCAGTTTTAGTTTCATGTTTTGTAGTTGTTCTATTTTATGTTTTATTTTTGTGTTATGTTTTTCCCTCCTCCTTTTTTTGTGATGTCAAAAGAGGGAGTCAGTTGTAGTCGTGTCTGTTTCTGTTTTATGAGTCATGTTTCCTGTATTATTTTAGTTGTTAAATGAAAATTTGAAAAAATGTTTGTGTTTTGATCCCCTAGTTTACTTTTATTTTCAAACTACTCTACAAATGTTTGCCATCATCAAAAAGGGGGAGATTATTGCAAATCTGATTTTGATGATGACAAACATGTTTCCAGTGTGTTTTGCTTGGCTAATCTATTTCAGGCACAAAAGACCACGAGCCACTCAAGCCAAGTCAAGATCGGGTCCAAGTGTGCCCAATGTACTGGTTTTTCATTTTATTGAGTCAATTGTAATGTAACTGATCCCCTAGCTAAGTAACCTTGCACACACACACTCAGGGGGAGAGCTTGAGTGAATTAGAGTTTCTGTTCAGTTCTTGTTCAGATCACCCTGGATGATATTGACATCATCCTGGACGATCTGGTAAAAACAGAAACCCTAATTAGGGCGACTAAGTTAAGAGGGTCTGATTAAGCAGATCGTCCTGGACGATCTCTGGATCGTACGGGACGATATGCCCAAATCAGAAATTCTCAGCCGCCAGATCAAGTTAGGCAAGTTCTTATTTTTAGATACTTGGTCTGATCGTCCCGGACGATACGTGTATCGTCCCGGACGATTCAGTACAATTATGCCTAATTTAATTTGGTAATTAAGGAAAGCAATTTATTTTTGGTGGATACGATCATATCGTCCTAGACGATCGCAGGATCGTCCCGGATGATCTTGATCGTTAAGTGCATTTAAGTTGTACGTCCAGAACTATGTACAGGATGATTTAGGGCCTTTTTGAACTAATCGTACAGGATGATGTCCCCATTATCCTGGACGATCAAGTCATTTTTTGGTCGTCCAGCACAGATTTCTCTAGACGACCCGAACTGTCTTCTGGACGATTTTCTTCGATTTGCACTAGTCGTCCCGGACAATCGCAAGATCGTACGGGATGATATGAACAATGTTTTCTACGGATCGTCCAGAAGAGCCAGATCGTCCAGGCTGAAATAGTTGAATTTGAACTGATCGTACAGGACGATCTACCGATCGTCCTGGACGATCTTGGCCGACCAGTTGAGATTTTGGGCAAATTTTAAGCCCTCCTATAAATAAACTTTTTTTAAAAATAAGAAAAATCTTTTGCTGCCTTCCTTCCCTGAGAAACCCTAGAGAGAGAGAGAAGATCTTGTGAGGGGGAGTTAGTGAGGGATTCACTAAGGTTTCTCCAAGCACGGATCAGAGTCGTCTTCTCCACTCGTCGTCTTTCGTCTAGTCGGTGTTCGTCGTGGGAGGATCGTTCGCAAGAAGATCCGGGGTTCTCTGCCCGCTTCACGTGGAAGCAAAAGGAGTTCGAAGGTTCTCTGCCTGCTTGAGGAGGAAGCGAAAGGAGGTCGGGTTCTCTGCCTCACCGTGTGGTGAAAAGGAGGTGTTTGTACAGGCTTCTCCGCCTTGCTGTGGGAGCAAAAGGAGAGACACTTTTTGTTTAGTGCAATACCCGGAGGGGAGGCTCCGGGGAGTGGACGTAGGTCAAGTTGACCGAACCACTATAAACTCTGGTTTGCTTTTCTGATTCAGTTTTGCACTTTACTTTTCTTATATTAACTGCTTGGGTGAATATCTGTTGTTGATCTTTTCGTTCTTGTTTATGTGTTTCCGCTACTACGTATCGAAAAGATTTTCATTGTTATCGTGAAATTTTTAAATAACCAATTCACCCCCCTCTTGGTTAGCCTCGCGACTAGTTCACTAGGGCTTAACATCCCTATCGAACTTTCATTTTCTTCTAAATTAAATTTTTGTGTTGCAAGGAATTTACATCTATAAGGTGTCCTAGGCGGGAGTTACGGAAGTTAATTTTTCAACTTTTTTGGATTTTAGCACTGTCGATCGTCTTCTTATTAGTTTTTGGATTTAAAATCAAGGGAAAATTTTGATTTATTGGAGCAGATCGATTAAAAAAAATCATTATTTTTGTGTCTCTCATTTTGAGTTTTATTTACTCTGCTTTTGTTTTTTATTTTAATGTATGTGTTTTTGGGATCCCTAATCTTTCATCTCCATCCACTATCTTTTTCTTTTTTTTTCACATCATCCTGGATGATCCCCACATCATCCTGGACGATCTTCTTCGTCCTGGACGATCCATACATCATCCTGGATGATCCCTTCAAATCATCCCCACTCTGATCATATTATTGAGATGCATCAATTATTGGTGATCGTCTTGGACGATCCTTCTATCATCATGGATGATATGATCCATACTTCCTGATCCTGATCAAACAGCTGAGAATGCACCAATTATTGTACATCATCCTGGACGATCCACCTCATCATCCCGGACGATCCATGTGTAAGTAGTTGGACGATTCAAATTTGGCCCGTCCGATACATTTATTGCATATTGTCCTGGACGATCCACCTAATCGTCCTGGATGATACTTTTCGTCAACGGTCGTCCGGCTTGACTCCTCGGGATGATCGCCTGTCTCTAATCGTCCTGGACGATTTCTGATCGTCCCGGATAATCCGACTACCTTTTTGACCAATCGTCCTGACCATCATAATTGCTCCTATCGTCCTGGACGATCCTACGATCATACAGGACGATCCGGCTGATTTCTATTTAAACAGCCATTTTCTTCAGCTTTCTTCACACCTCTCCTTCCATACTTCCTCTCGTGTGTCTCTGATGGCTGGTGGGAAGCGATCTAGGAAAAAGGGTGCTAGCTCCTCATGGGAAATGTCGATCCCTGCTTTCCAGATGCAGCCGATCAGGCTACCTTCGAATGATATCTTGAAGTGAAAATCATACAGCACAAAATCGTAAACCCCCACACTCTTACATACTCTGTCCTAGATCTGTTTGTGCATACCTCCCTCACCTTCATCCTTACCCTAGCCTTCCCATTTAGCCTTGAACTTCTCCAAGTCTTCTTCGCAAATCATCGCATCGCCACTAACTACTGCACCTTCACTCCTATGTTAATCAGCGACCTGTCAAACTCACAGCCCATGATTTTTATAATATCCTTCATCTCTCTGTCACTAGTGACAAACTCCATACCCTTATTTCTAATCATGATTATGATTGGAGTGTCGTCAATCACTTCCTTAGAAATACCAATGCACCCTACCACGACAACGCTTGCACTTCCCTCCTTAAGGATGCCTGTACCATTCAACATGTCCTTCATTCCTCCAATATCCCAAAGGTTGGGGATCACATTCACATCACCCCTTTACTTTCTCTGACCACCTATTACATCATGGCCCACTGGGAATTCAGTGCTACTGATCTTCTTTTCAGATATATCGAGCATCTCACTACAATTAGGGATCCGGACCATAGACGACGTCCAAATCTAGCTTTAGGACACATCATTGCATATGCTTTGGAGACAAAATATGACCTGCAATATTCAGTCCCTCTTAATATCCCTCCTTCCAACTTCATAAACAATTCATTCCATGTACTCCACAGTACCCGACTACATCCGGAGCCCACCCCAGATGTTGAGGAGGAAAAGGAAGAAGCTGCTCATGTTCTTGCTGCACCTGATGCACCTGCTCCCCTTCATATAGATTCCCCTTTTGATCATCTGGTGCAGCAGTTTGACCAGTGGGAGGCCCGATTTGATTCTTATGTTGCTGCCCAGGAGCAGCAGCACACTGAGGATCTGCAGCGCTTTAATGACTATGTTGCTCAACAGCAATAGCAGCACGACAAGGACATTACCTGGTTTGGAGCACACTTCACCGCCATTCACAGTTACTTTACGCCACCACCACCTCCTCCTTCTGATCAGGATCCGCCTCCATTTTAGTTTTATGTTTTGTGTTATATTCTGTTTATACTGTTATTTCTGTTTGTCCTCCTTTTTATGATGTCAAAAGGGGGAGTTAGTTGTAGTAGTTTTGGTTTATGTATTGATCTTATTTTGTGTTATTTATTTCATTTATAGTTGTTTTCCTGTACTGTTCTAATTGCTCAGGAAAATTTGGAAAGATATTTATTTTTCATGTGTGCATTGGTCAACCCCTAGTTATTTTATTTTAAACTATTGCACTAATATTTGTCATCATCAAAAAGGGGGAGATTGTTATAAATATGATTTCAAAAGTATAGTTTTGATGATGACAAATACGTTTGCATTCTGTTTTTCTTGGCTAACCCATTTCAAGTACAAAAGATCAAAAGCAACTAAAGCCAACTCAAGATCGGGTCCAAGTGTGTCTAAATGTAATATTTTCCTTTTCTTGAGTCAAATGTAATGTAAATGATCCCCTAGCTAAGTAACCTTGCACACACACACTCAGGGGGAGAGCTTGAGTAAATTAGAGTTTTTGTTCAATTTTTGTTTAGATCATCCTGGACGATATTCAAATCATCCTGGACGATCAAGTGAAAACATAAACCATAATTAGGGCGACCAAGCTAATGCTGTTTGATTAAGCTGATCGTCCTGGATGATCCATCCATCGTACCGGACGATAGGCTCAAATCAAAAATTCTCAGCCACCAGATCAAGTTAGGCAAGTTTTATTTTTAGATATTTGATCTGATCGTCTCGGACGATATGTGTATCATCCTAGACGATCCAGTATAATCATGCCTAAATTAGTTTGGTGTTTAAGGAAAGAAATTAATATTTAATTGATACGATCATACCATCCGGGATGATCGCAAGATCGTCTGGGACGATCATGATCGTCCAGTGTGTTCCACCTGTACGTCTAGAGCGGTGTTCATGATGATTTTGACACTTTTTGAACTAATCGTACAGGATGATATACTTATCGTCCTGGACGATCAAGTCATTTTTGGATCATCCAGCACAAGTTCCCCTGGACGGCCAGAGCAGTCTTCTGGATGAAATTTCTAAATTTACACTAATCATCCCGGACGATCGCAGAATCGTACGGGACGATCTGAACAACTTTTTCTACTAATCGTCCAGAAGAGCTAGATCATCTAGGCTGAAATAGGAGATTTTGACCTGATCCTATTGGACGATCTATAAATCATCCTGGACGATATTGGCCGACCAGTTGAGATTTAGTGCAAATTTTGAGCCCTCCTATAAAAGATCTTTTTCTTCCAACAAGAAAACTCTTTTGCCACTTTCCTTTCCAGAGAAATCTTGAGAGAGAGAGAGAGAGCATGGGAGAGAGAGAGAGGATCTTATGAGGGGAAGTTTGTGAGGGATTCACCAAGGTTGCTCCAAACAAGGATTAGAGTCATCTTCTCCATTCTTCGTCTCTCATCTTATCAGTGTTTTCTGTGGGAGGATCATTTGCAAGAAGATCCAGGTTCTCTGCCCGCTTTAGGAGAAAGCGAAAGGAGTTCGTGTTCTCTGCCCGGTTCAAGAGGAAGCAAAAGGAGTTTGGGTTCTTTGCCTGCTTCAGGAGGAAGCGAAAGGAGTTCGGGTTCTCTGCCTGCTTCAGGAGGAAGCAAAAGGAGTTCAGGTTCTCTGCCTCACTGGGTTGTTGGAAAGGAGTTTTGTACAGGCTTCTCCGCCTTGCTGTGGGAGAAAACGAAGAGTCACTTATGTGTTAGTGTAATACCCGGACGAGAGGCTCTAGGGAGTGGACGTTGATCAAGTTGACCGAACCACTATAAAATCTGGTGTGTTATTTCTGATTATTTTTGGCACTTTATTTTTCTGTTATTATCTGCTTGGGTGAAATCTGTGGTTGATCTTTTCACTTATGTGTTTTCTTATTTTCGTTATAAATCATCGAAAAGATTGTTCCTATTGCTTATGAATTTTTAAATAACCAATTCACCCCCCTCTTAGTTAGCCTCGGGACTAGTTCATCAGGGCTTAACATCCCTATCAAACTTTCAAGTGCTAGACGATCCAAAAATGACTTGATTGTCCAGGATAATAAGTATATCGTCCTGTATGATTAGTTCAAAAAGTGCCAAAATCATCCTGAACACCGCTCTGGACGTATAGGTGAAACACACTGGACGATCATGATAGTCCCGGATGATATGATCGTATCAATTAAATATTAATTGTTTTCCTTAATCACCAGACTAATTTAGGCATGATTATACTGGATCGTCTAGTATGATACACGTATCTTCTGGGACGATCAGATCAAATCTCTAAAAATAAAACTTACCTAACTTGATCTGGCGGCTGAGAATTTCTGATTTGAGCCTATTGTCCCATTTGATGGATGGATCGTCCAGGACGATCGGCTTAATTAAATTTATTTAACTTGGTCGCCCTAATTAGGGTTTCTATTTTCACTTGATCATCTAGGACGATGTGAATATCGTCCAGGACGATGTGAATATCGTCTAGGACGATTTGAACAAAAATTTAATAGAAACTCTAATTCACTCAAGCTCTCCCCCTGAGTATGTGTGTGCAAGGTTACTTAACTAGGGGTTCAGTTACATTACATTTGAGTCAAGAAAAGGAAAATATTACATTTAGACACACTTGGACCCGATCTTAAGTTCGCTTGAGTTGCTTTTGATCTTTTGTACCTGAAATGGGTTAGCCAAGCAAAACAAAATATAAACATATTTGTCATCATCAAAATTATACTTTTTGAAAATAGATTTGCAACAGAGCCTTGTTGACTCCTATGTACCCACACAGAAGGATCGGGCTCGAACTTGAATTCACTTATTAACCCACGCAGCATCCCTTAGACGTCATGTGTGTACCAATAACACGCTCGTCGGGGCTCATACGGGTGTAGTGATTGGGTACCCCCCCCCCCCCCGCTTTCGTGTTCCTATATGTATACAAATTAAGGTGCATATGCGGGGGGCATTTTTAGAACATTTGTAAACGCCTTCTGTCTACTTGCACGGATATTACAGATCCGGTGGCATTTTGCAGCAGCTTGGGGATTGAGTTATTTGCTGCCTTGTACAGGTAGACTATCGTGCACTACTTGCATGATTTATGCAGGTAGGTTGTAGTACACTAACGAATCTCCTACTTCTATAGAAGCTCGTAGGAACTTGTATTCTCTGCTTTCTTTATGCATTTCGCTATGGTTTTGGTCCCCACAAAACATCCATTACTATTGTAGGTAGATGTATTCATTCACAGGCTGAAATTAACTTCAGGATACTGGATTTACTGAAGTCATTTTGTATCTGCCCACAGATGACATGTGGTTTATATATTTGTATTTGTAAGGGACTTGTATGTATTACAGATCTTTTTCATGGATGGTAAATTGAATGCATAGGGGTCTTCTATAATAGCTCGCAGGAGCTCCTATGGTTGCGTTTTATGTAATTATTTTGCATTCTGTTTGTGGATAATAGTTTGAGTGTACGACTGATCTTCCACAATGATTTGTAGGAACTTCCATATGTACTTGTAGACTTTCTCAATAAATCTTTGCTTGCTTGTATGATGCCTGCTTGAATGCATTTAAAAGATCAAGGTGGCTATTTCAATGTTCATTCGAAGATCTTTGTATTGTTTCTCATAAGTATTTCACTTGATCCTTATTTAAATAATTATGATTTGTCACTTAATGCTTGGATATCATAAGTCCCTTCATGAATTCATCATTTTGATCATCCGTTGCTTGATTGCAATTCTTATCTTAGATGAAGCTCCCCTCTTATACCTAACTCCGCTTGATTTTAATGTCATCACTTAGTATTCATTTGAGTCCAGTTTCCTTGCAATCACATTCTTTGTTTCCTGTAATTAAATTGCCAGTTTCGTTCAAGTCAAGTTCTTTGTGGTCTTCTTGAGTTCAAACTCAATATGTGTCTTCTACATTCATTCAAGTATCATGTGGTCCAACTCAAATTCCTGCTTGAGTTCAAACATTCAAGTTCAATTTTACATCAAGTTCCATATGATTCAACTTGAGTTCAGGATGAAGATTGGCTTTCGTCAATGGTGAGCCGATCAATTCTTGGCGATTTGTGGAATAATGAGTGATGAGAGACTCTAATGGATTTATTTGTAGAACTGTAAAAAGAAAGCAGAGTTTTAGGATTGTAACCTCGTTGGACATAGGACTGTAACCCGAATATTTAACATAAGCTTGATAATTCTAATCATGTACTAGAATAAGAATAGATTTACTTTTTGAGAAAGGGAAATTCTTTAGTATTCTTCAAACATCAGCACTAATAATTAGCTTTTTATACTGTGCATCTTGAAATTTATCTCTCCATTTAACTGGAGGGGGAATGATTTTCTCTCTGTGGCTTAAGCATAGCCAGGGTAGAGATCACATCTTTAACAGACTTTAAAAACTCAGTCTTTGACTTCACATAGCTTATAGTATATTTAAGGATTAGGCCATTCAGTAAGGTTTTAAACTTCCTCTTCCTTTTAAATAAGGAGGGCATGATAGGGTTTTTATAAAATGTCATAGGAGAATTTGTTATTCAAAGAACATTATTTTCTTCTATTACAAATGACAAAGGTTGGAAGCTACTTTCACCCAATAGAGGGGAATCTTTAGGATTTCGTACTCAAGAATTTTAGGGTCAACAAAATCTTCAGGTAATTTCTTTATCGATTCCTTAGCTGCAACATTTAATAGGTTCTCCTCACCTAACATCTTGGCCTTCTTGCTCCTCCACCTAAAATGGCAGTTCTTATTTCTCCTCTATAATTTGGTCAATTCATTAACCGCAGATGAAGAAATCCTTTCAAATTATTGTAGATAAAAAATTCAGAGTTCAGAGTAGCCTTTCCCTTCTGGCTAGCAGTATAAATTAGGAAGGTAAGGTAGGAGAATACTAAGAAATCCTTTAGGGAAATTTAGATTTAAATTGATTAGAAGAATCTCCAACCAGAGCGATGATTTTGATAGGGATTTTGATCATAAATTAAACTAGAACCCATTCCAAAGACTTCAGACTGGGTAGAATTAATTTTGTTAGGATTTAGATTTAAATTTAGACCAGGACCTAGTTTGAAGACTTTAAATTGAGGAAGATATGTTTTTGATAATGAATTTAATATTATTTAGATATATATTTAGACTAGGACCCAATCTGAAGACTTCAGACTAGCAGAAGATGAACAGGGATTTAGACTTAAATTTGAACTAGGACCCAGTTCGAAGACTTCTTGACTGGGAAGGATTTACTTTGACTAGAATTAGACTTTGATTTTAGATGAAAAACGGATAGGGTTTCTACCTAACCAAGGACCAAATTAGTATACATTGACCTCCAACTTTTAGATGATGGGGTTACAAATGCAACAAAAATTTAGACTTTCCATCAAACAAAATTGACAGGGTTCTTACTTGACCTATAGATGAATCAGTATATACTAGCCTTCAATTTTTAGATGATGGGGTTACAAAAGTAACAAAAATTAATTTGACCTTTATATGCAACAAAAACTAACAAGGATCATACTTGACCTTGGACCAAATCAGTATATGTTGGCCTTTAATTATTAGTTAATGGGGTTTACAAATACATTCAAAATTTAGACGTTACATACAATGAAGATTATATGGTTCCTACCTTACTTAGGACCAAATCAGTATATGATGGCCATCAATTTTTAGTTGTAGCAATATACATGCAAAAAATCTAGTAAACTCAAACTTTTAATTAAATCTATATATATTGAAGAAGTCTAGTCTTTACTAAAGATGAAATAAAGAGTCTATCTCCAGTGGAGTTAATAGAAAAATCTTGTGGATAACTTTATGGGGCTACCCAAAGTAATTTGGTTTAGTGTTTCATTAGTCAAATTCATATAGCTTAATATCTATTACCTCGAAAGATGAGATGATGCTCCACTATCGATTTGAAAAGATAAACAATTTACTTTCATCTCCAAACTTAACATGAGAAATGTTCAATTCATCTTGAAAGATGAAAGAAATACTCACCTATCATTTTGAATATAAATGTATAAACCAATAAATAAAGCTATAGTCTACGTGTACAGGATTCTTCCCCTACCTTAGAAAGAAACTAAGATAGGGTTTATTTTTTATACTAGGTTCTAGACTCCTTATAGAGGAAAGCAAATATACTTAATTATATCCCAAGACAAATTTTGAGAATACTCTTGATTAAAGTAAATGTTAGACTTTTAAAAGTTTTTAAAGAGTTTGTGAAAGGTTTATATTTAAAAGAACTTTAAAAAGATTTAGACTTTAAATTTTAGATTTGAAATTAAGATTTATATTTTTGAATGGTTTGATAACCCTCTCGGGGTAGGAGAAATTAAGGGGTGTACAATTTGGACTAATGTCTGCCTAGAGTGAACTATCAGCTAACATCCTAAGTGCCAACCAATCATATTATATATGCAAGATAAGATGGCTCTATCCTAGGAATCAAGTAGATTTAATTAAGAGACTTTAATATGGAATTTATAATATGCAAATGCTCCTAACTAGCAAAATACCCTATGTATAAAAAGAAATATAAATGAAACTAGAATTTTATTTATATAATACTGTTAATACAACCCAAGGTCTACTGAAAATTATGGTGGCCAGGTTCCACCATAACATACCTTCATTTCTACTCCTATGAATGTACATTTAAATATGATTGCTTAGTTTAGTCTTTATCTCATCTAGCTCCTAGAACTTTTGTAGGTTTTCATAAAGAGAATGCCTCTCAAAGGAAGAGAGAACATTTCCTTTAGGAATCTACATATATATATAAGAAATCATTTTTAAATATTTTATAACTCTTTACACTTTACAACTTGATCTAAATATACAATCAAGATCGTTACATTTACATTCAACTCTTATAATTTACAATGAAATCTTGATACATTCTACTTCAACTTTGGCAAAAAATAAAAAATATAAATAAACACATAAAAGTGCAATACAATTATATGTAACCTATAGTGGCTTAAGAGCCTAATGCGACTTAGCTATACTAAGGTGCCCCAAAAAGAATTGTAAAAATCTATGCATGACATCCAAAGTATAGAAAGTAAACAAACCAAAAAAAATACCCTATAGGCAGATTACTCTAAGCAAATCAAAATAAACTACCAACCTAACCTATGCTAGAATTAGTTGTCATAGCAAACTATCTAAAGTGTGTATAAAAGGTTATGTGGCTTGGATAGGTCTTAGTAGGTTTAATGATTAAGCTGTATATATTTGAAATTTTTTTGTTTATTATATGTCAGTGGATGCTTAATTTAAATTTGTTGTAATGTTTTGAAATTTTATTATTTAGATTTTAGAATTTTATTTGTTTGAATTATTTTATTTTTAAATTTTAAATAACCCTATTAGATAATGACGTCAAAGTGGATAAGCCATTATTTGCCAAGTCCTACGGCTCATAATTGTAATACATTCATTTCTTTATATAAGATAGAGTGATTGTTTAGAGTCCTTCATTTTATTAACCATTTATTAGATAATTTATTAATATTTATTATAAAGAATATGTTAATTAAATACCCCAAATTTTTTTGGAGTATTCAACCTACACATCCTTGACCTATAAATTTAAAGCATTTATGCCATCTAATGGAATCAAATACAATGGTTAAAGACCTTCCATTCAATGAATATTTATTAAAGTGGCCTATAAATATAATGCATTTATGCCCTCCCTAAAGAATTAAGTATAATGCAAAAATACCTTCAATTTATTAAAGATTTATTAAAAAAATTATTAAATTATTTTATATTTATTAAATGAATTTATTTAATTAAATTTAGTTTGATGTATGATTAAATTTTATCCAATTTAAATAAATTAGATTTTATTTAATATTTTCAAATTTTTATTTAATTTATTTAAATTTTAATGTTTTATTTTGAGTTTTTAATAAATTTTAATAAATTTCCTTTAATTATTTAACTTTATTTAAAATTTTATTTAATTATTTTTTCATTTTTTTATTTATTTTTAATTTTTTAAATTTTATTTATTTATAATTTATTAAAAAAATTTTAATTCTATAGCATTTATTTAGTTATTTAAATCTCTCCCATATAAGTGGAATGTAAGAGAAAAGATTGATTGATTAATTAACCTCAATCAATCAGATGATGGACACCTTAATTTAGGGATAATTAAGTTATAATAACTAAAATGTTTTGAGTTAATTGGATGAAAGATTGATTTTATATGATTTAACTTAATTAAAGCATAATTAAGGATTAAGATTTAATTATTATTTTTTAATTATACTTTGAAGGGAATTTTATTTTTCCTTGACTTTAGGTTAGATGTAAGATTCATTGTAATTTAGTTTGTATTTTTATGATTTTTATTTTTTTATTTATGAATTTAAAAATGTTAGCCCAAAATAGGGGCAAACGTTTTGGATTTGTGATTTAAGTGATTTAATGATCCCTAATTAATGTCAAATTAATTCTTAAGTTGTCAAATGTCACTAAGTCTACTATGTTTAAGTTTCATCCCTATTGAATATTGGGAAAATTACCTAGAATTTTTCTAACTTATCTAGACATAGCCCTAAGTTATTTTTCGTAGGTGTCTCTACTTTTTAATTAGGCTTACACTCATGTGTATCTAACCTTACATAAATATAAATAAACCACACAAGTTTGGTGTCCCATGTTTACATGGTTTAGGTGGATAAAAGAGAATAGGGTTTTAAATGGCTCAAGGAAAATTCAGGGATGTTGGGAACATCCCCCATTTTATCATGTCAAAAATTCATCTCATGTTTAGAACTCATGGTTAGGGATAATTTAATAAAAATAGTAGACATTCAAGTGTAAAATACTCCTTATCCATATATCAAATGCCTTTAAAAATATTTTTAAAATTTAGAGGAGCTCACCTTGGTTCCAAAGTATCTACATGCATAAATTGGATAAGAAATAAATTTATGAGAATTTTTTGAAGTATTGGGAGTTTAAATTCATTTTACGTTTTATCTTAAGCCAATTTATAGTGGCAGTGTTGACTATGCAGTGCTATACACATGTTGACATGTGATTGGGCCTCATGGTTTAGAGGCGGTCATCCACTTAACCACGTAGGTAGGGATCTTATTCCTTTGATTCGTGTGGAATGAAATGGAGGACCATGATTTGGTTTCCTTTTGACAGAGGTCGAAGAAGATTTGGATGGAGCACATGGAATGACTAAATCAGAGCCATCCAAAATAAATAGAAGGATTTTAATGGCTTTGATTTCATCTCCCCTAATTGAACATTCCTAACCCTAAGTTGAAGTTTGGCTTAAACTATTTATAAAATGAGTATAACTATTCTTAATTGTTAATAAAGCTTTCCTATGACCTAAAAAACTATTATACGGAGTTTGGGAGCACCATATAACATTTCATGAAAGTTATTTTTGAACCTAGAGTAGAACCTAGGGTTTAGGTTTTACCTCCATAGAGATGATCTTAGAGGCTATTTAATACCTTGTTCTCCTTCTTAGAGCTTGTAGAGCAACTTTATAGAAGGAACAAAGGCTGAAGGAGTAATAAGGGGAAAGCTTAAAATATCAAGATGGACTAGATCCACCATTTATCTCATTGTCACCTAGCTCCGAATGCTAGGAAAAGATTGGATAAGTGTAAAAGAACCCCTTAAATGCCAAAATGGAAAGAGATTTACTCTGGGGAGGCTCTGGGTAGAGAGTATTTCTTCTATCACTTTTTTGCATAGGTTACCCTATTATAATCCATGGGAGCTAATCCAAAGGCAGTAAATGATTAGGAATAATACTTAGGTGTTTTCTAAGTGTCATAGGCTATTAGGGAAGTAGGAGTTGGCTAGGAGAGGGAGTGGATGAGATGGAAAGTAAATTTTGTCTTTTTGTGCTTATGGGTTCATTTGAGTTGGTTTCAAGTTGACCCAGGCCATGGGTTATGTTCAAGGAAGTCCTAAAAATGTTATATTAACTATTTAAGGCTATATGCATGGATTTAAATGGGTTTAAACATTTGGGTATTTTTAATGGATTTGACTATTTCACTGGTCAACATGGATCAAGCTACATAGGATAGACTATTGGTAGTCTCTAAGGCTACTTGGCTTAAGTATAAGGGATTTGGTTGAGTAGATTTGTTGTTTAAATGAAGGGGGCCCTTTATGCACAAGGTTAACCGATTTTGGTGGGTCGACCAAGTCAATCACCATGAATTGACTAGGCAGAGGTTTAGGAAGCCAATTAGACCAAGCTTGGGAAATGGGAAAGTCGGATTGATCATATGTATTGGTTTGACCAGATCTAGGCTACATTAACTAATATTTGGTTAGGTTGACCAAGTCAACCTTTGACCTAGGTTAGTGGACTAAACATTATCAAATTATGGGGAACTTTGGTGTATTGAGTTTAATTAATTTTGATAATGGTTTGGAGGTTACAATATATCATTGAAAGTGTTTGATTAATTATGCTAGCTGGAGCTAGTTTACTGAGTCAAATGGGTTCTAGCTTTGGAAACCAGGGCAATAGAATTTAGTATCTAGAGCTCCTATGATAATGTCTTATGCAAGGTGAGCGATTAATGGGCAAGTGTAATGCAAAGTGCAATCCACTAGGTAGGTTCAATATAGATCAGGGTTTTGAACTAGTTCGGAAATGTTTGATTTTAATTTATGAAGCTTGGGGTTTGGATGACTTCAACAAGAAATGAGGTCAACACCTGCTAAGGATGAGTTGAAGATAAAGAGGAATGTACGTACTGACAAGCCATCATGTCCTAAGGAGCTATCCCAAAAGAACAAGAAGGCAGAGGCTCTTATTTTCTCCAATGAGAACATAATGCATGAAAAGGTTAATAAAGGCAACCAAGACATGCCTCTCCCCAAGAAGCCAATGATTAGCTTCCTCATAAAGGAGGTTGTTCTACTATTCTAAATGAAACATCTTACTTTGTCAAGTGGAGAGAAAAAACTATGATAAATATTACTAAGAGAGGCTTCCCAACCACTATTTTCGTTCCCCTAGGTCTGAGTTAAAGGATCATCATTAACGAAGATACAACTTAAAGGAGCGATGAGGTGGCTATAGGTCCTAAGACTAAGGTAGTGGAGGGTAAGGGAAAGATGATGGACTCCTCCTTTAAGGATGAGTTCAAGTCAAATATTCTTCTAAAGTTAAAGGTGTTAGAAGAGGCATCCTATATTAAGGGGGAGGTGGGCTCTTACCACTTCCACGTAAAATATATAATAATGGTTGGCTTACTAGCTTGAAGTTATTCTAGGAGGTATTGAAGGAAATTTTAGAGGAAAAGCTTGCCTTTGATGTAATAAACATAATGGGTTAACATTGGAAAAGGATCATCACCATGGTTCGTAGCCATCTGTAGGACATAAAAAAGATAATACTTGGGAAATAGGTGCTCATTTATAGAGTCTCTTCTTAAGTAGTCGATACTTCAAAGATGAATAAAGTATAATACTAAGCATCAATAGAATCCATAAAAGCTATGGAAGTACCTCTCTAGTGTTTATGGGTTAATATGCATTCTACTCAAAAGTTGTAAGGGAATCGATCAAGTCCTTCAAGGTTGTTCTAGAAATGAGGAAAGAAACCCACAAGGTGGAGTCAAAGAAAATGAAGATCAGCCAGAAGGAGGTTGAGAAATTAGTAAGCGACAAATCATACTAAAAAATTTCCAAATTGATACCTATGTTCATAGAAGAAATGAATTAGCTAACCCTAAGCATGAGGAGATCCTTGGAAAGATGCCTATTATCAAGATTGAGTATTACATTATTAAGGTGCTCACCTCAACTCTACTAGACATCAAGTTTAAGAATAAGGTTAATTTCCACCAGCTTATATCTAATGATGAGGAAAGTGATGAGGTGAGTAGGATTAATGATTGATGTCACCTCAAATTTTTAAAGAAATATTTTTTGCATGAAAGACAAATATAATAGAAATTGAAAAGAAATGAAATGAAAAGAAAATCTTTTGCTTACTTGGCTCCTTTCTATGCATATACTAGCTTACATTAATTTAATATTTTCTTTCTTACTCTTTAGCTAGCATTTATTTTATGAATGTTTAAAGTAGACAGTGGTTGTAATATTACTCACTATAAATAACGAATAAATTTCTCTAAGTGTTAGATTTAGCCATAACTGAATAATTATTATAATAGCCACTCGAATCTTAACATAAATGTATTAATAATCATCAAAGTTAAAGGAATATAAATAATTGTACATTCAATAATGAAATAAAATCAACTAATGAACTCAATGAACCTAAATTCAGTTTGTTCAATATATGACAAGTAGTCATGTAAATATAATATTAGTGTTTGCTAATTCATTCCTCTTTGATATGTGAAATTATGATGTTACCTTAGGTGCACCTAACATTATACTAGGCTTTGAAGCATGCAGGGGTAATAGACTAGGCTCTCCAAGTAACAGAGACTCAATGCGCTGCTCAATGCTAACCTCATCATTATGGCGTATGTCACCATCTATCATGCCGCGAGATATAAAGTGAAAGAATGTCTTTTCATTTTTATCTTTATTATCTTTTCAACTAATTTATTTACTACCATATCAGTTTGATATCCAGAGCTAATTAATTAAGTTAAAAAAAATAAATAGCAAAACATATAATTCATATTACTATAACCAATCCTTTCATTTTATTTCTATCTCTATGGTCCAAAATAATATATATATATATATATATATATATATATATATATATATATATATATATATATATATATATATATATATATATATATATAATAGCCTTCATATCCTATAAAATAATATACATAAACCAGATGAACTAAAAGAAAACTAAACTAGCAATGTAGAAAGAAAACTATACATGTTGTCAGTGCCTCATACTATAAGAACCTTACCCTTTTCTGAAATCATGTAAAAATCACATAATGAACAAATAGCCCAACAAGTACTATAATTTTATAACTAAAATCAATGCAATGAAAAAGAGAAATAATTTGCTTTAAATCATATAAGCAAATTAATATTACATCAATATCTGTTAACTGTACCAATTATCTATATCAAATTATCATTTTTTAACACATCACATCTCAGTTTATTATATCATTAGTCACAATAGCAGTAATAGGGATCAGTATTAGTAACCATAATAATAATGAGTAATAGTATGTGATCTCAGTATTCCATATGAATATCAGTGTTAGTATTAATAATAGTAATTAGATATTTATATAAGGGTATCTTTATATTGCTCCTGCACTTATGACTCCCAATCAGTCACCCCTTATGTCTCAGAAGAAGTATACTCCTTATAACTCCTCTTAATCATGTGAATTAATCACCCTGACTCCTAATCAGTCTCAAGCTCCTTATGACTCCCATCAGTAAATCAATAAATCGTAAGGGTATCACGTGGGGTTATCATATCATATATATTTGGTATTAATCAATTCATCCTTTCAGTCAGATTAGTATCATATTCCAATACATATCAATCCTATCAACCATTATAGTGCATACATTTTAGTATTATCATATCAAATAATAGTACATCACTCTCAATCCAATTTTAGTAAACATTTTTCATACTTATTTCATAGAAATATTTATATACATGTTTTTAACTAGTTAAAAAGCAAGAAAATTATATCATATTATTTAGAATGGTTAAATCTATTTTATATTAAAAGTTATGCGCTAAAAGCTTACAAAATTAGGAGATAATGTCTTTCTTTGCAGATTTAGGAGAGATAAAATATGTAGAAATTAAAATCATTAAAAATAAAAGTAAGAGGATAATTACTTTCAACAAATATAATAATTTTCATAATGAAGGATTAAAAAGACTTTGCAAACTTCCTCTCTCCTCTACCTCTCTGCTTCTCTTCCTCTCTTCCGTTTCCTCCTTGGCTAAGCCACACAAAATGAGCATAAGGGACTGGGAATTACATGGATATTTAAATTAGAATATATATATATATATATATATATATATATATATATATATATATATATATATATATATATATATATATATATATATATATATATATATTATTAATAGACAAGTGTCGCAGTACTCAGATCCAATGTCGTATCACTGCAAACAGAATTCATAATTATTATAGAAATAAAGACTTAAATGCCACAGCAGTGATTTCAATTAAGCATAACATCATAGTGCTCCAAAGCAAAACATCGAAGTACTCTAGTTCAAATAGAAATTTAAATTTAAATTTTAAAATATTTTTTTTTTATATTTCAGATTATTATAATCTTTTAACCTTTGTAAAATGTCATCCTCGATATTTTCATATCAATTTGAGAGAGGGAACATGCAAAAATCAAATCAAATCAACTAATCAATATTCAAATAACTAGAAACCATAGGTCAATTCAAATTAATCAATAATCACATTAAAAAACTTATAAAATTAGAAAATAACACAAAATCATATTAATCATATCCTCAAATACTTTAGGAACCTATTTCATTGGTTCCAACTGTCTATGTTCATCTCTCTGTTCATGTCTAGGTAATAGGTACTCTTCTATTCGGTGCCCATAATTATCACACCTAAAAGGTTATCCTATCACCTTATAGCAAGGACGTCCCACATATCTCCTCCCACACTAAATACAATGTAGTGTTGTTGGTGTTTTAACAGTCTTTTCAATCTTTTCTTGCTAGTTTGCATAGTTTTCTTATAGCTCTACCTAGATTATTTTATCAATATATTGCTCACCATTTAAGAGATCATGTCAGCAAATATTTCCACATTCATTGAAGTCACTGAAAATGCTTCTATGGAAGGTTTAGATTTCTTTTCTTTTTTATATTGGGTCAATTTTACCTGATCAATAGATAAATCTAAAATTCAAAATATATTTTTCAAACAAAATAAACACATAAAAAATAAACCATTTGAAACAAAATAAATATATAAACATATAAATAATGCATCAATAATGCAACCCTGATCACATTCAAATTATTTCACTAACCATTATTCTGATACCACTTTGTCATGTCCCGGGATCAAAAGTAAAAGAATTTCTTTTCTTTTTTCCTTTATTTCATTTATAACCATATCAATTTGATATTCAAAGCTGATTAATTACAGTAAAGAAATATAAACAATAAAAAAATTCACTTCATTATAATTAATATTTACATTATATTTCCATCTCTAGGATCCAAAAGAGAACATACAATAGTCTTCATAAGCTACATAATGATATATATAAACCAAAAGAATTGAATGAAAACTAAAATAGCAGTGTAGAAAAAAACTAAACAAGTAGTGAAAAAAGAAAACTATGAATGCTGTCTAGTGCCTCATGCCATAAGGTCCTTACATTTTCCTAGTTATGTAAAAATCACATATAATGAGCAAATAGTCTAGCAAGTTTTAAAATCTTACTCTTGCACTTATGACTCCCAATCAGTCACCCCTTATGAATCCTAATTAATGTACTCCTTATAAATCCCCTGTAATCATATGAATTAGTTGCCTTGACTCTTTATTACTCCCAATAAGTTTCCAGGTCCTTATGACTCTCATTAGTGAATTAGTGAATCTTGAGGGTATTATGTAAGGTTATCATATGATATTTTTCTTATATTAAATAATATATCCTTTCAATCAAATCAAGTCACTATGTCCTTTTAATCCAATTAGTAGTATCTTCTAATACATATCAGTCATATCAATCTTTGTAGCACATATATTTCAACTTATCATATCAAATCATAGTATATCACATTCAACCCAATATCAATGTATATTTTTCCTACTCATTTCATAGAAATATTCATATACACATTTTTAACCAATAAAAATATAATAAAATTATGTCATATTATTTAAAAATCAAAATTATAACATATCAAAAGTTACATGGTGAAAAGTTTCAAAATAAGGAGATAATGCATTTTTTGGCAGATTTTGGAGAGGTAAAATTTGTAGAAATCAAATTTATAAAAAAAATAGATGAGGTTAGTTACTTAAAACAAATAAAAAAAATTTTGTAACATAAATGATGGACAATAAAGCCATGAAGAACTTCCTCTCTCCTATTCCTCTCCCCTTCTCTTCCTCTCATTCTTTTCCTTCCCAACCAAGCCACATGAAATGAGTGTGAGGAAGAGGCAATGTGAGATATATATATATATATATATATATATATATATATATATACTGTTAGCATCCTAGCACCATAACTCTTATACTAGGGCTACAACATTACACACAGAATTCATAATTATTATAGAAATAAAGACTCAAATGTGATTTTTGGCGTTGCTGTGCTCTCAAGCATATCGCTACCACACTTAAAACCACGACATTAAAGTGCTCTAGTTTAGATAGAAATTCTAAATTTTATTTATATTTTTTTCCATATTTTAAGTTATTACAGGATCTTGGGCTAGATTTTTCCTTTTCTAACTTGCAGACACTTTAGATAGGTCTCACCTTATACTAAAATGTTTAGTCTTCTTAGGGTAACCATCCATACTCGCCAACTCATGGAGACCTCCATGTTACTCATTATGGATGTTATTAGAGTAGGGGGGAGTTTCCACCCAGTGCTTAGCTCAAGTTAATGAATGTTTACCATAACTTTAGGAGTTCCTTTTGAGAGTTAGGAAAAGTATAATATAAGTTAGTATATTATAGGACAGTGACTTGTATGAGATTTTTTTTAACCAGTTGTTAGAAGAGAATGTTTACATTAAATCTCCCATAATAAATTAAAATTTTGCAAGGAGACCCATCTTAAATAAGAAAGTGAATGTTGACTATCCATCTAATGGGAACAACTACTCCACTATAGGCCTTTATCTTGGGTGCTTTAGCTTGTATATACTAACTAGTCTGATCAATTTAGACTTAAACATAAGTAGAGACTTTAAAGATTCTTGGCCCCATTAATCAGTCTATTATTTTAAATGGGCAAAGTTATTCTTATTAGTTATAGTTTTCTTGTGTTCTCGCACTTTCCAAAGCCCAAAGTTGGCAAACATTGAAATCTGTAGGTTAGGACAAGACATTAACATTACCATAACTTTGTTATTACTTATATTCATTATATCCATATGAGTTCCCTGATTGTTAAAAAATAACTTGATTACTATTTTGGCTTATCCCCTCTATGGGAAAATTTACTATTTATGTTCTTCTTTCCTTGGAGTGTCTTGAGCACTAAGTCCTTCTAGGAGGTCAAAGGAAGTCTCAATGCCTTCCCAATTCCTCACTTCCAACTTGTTGAGTTTATCTTCAATGAGGTTTTCCACCATGACCACTCACTAAATATAGAGTTCAAATAGGGCTTTTGTCTCATGGGAGAGTTCAAATGGAGTTTGGTCCGTTGCTATGAAGTGTATGGTCCTTAGTGCCCAAAGGATTGAGAGGAGTGTTTCCACCCACATCACCTTGGCCCTTTCTATGTTTTTCCTTTGAAAGAAAGTTCAATATCTACTTATTCACCAACCCAACCTTGTTATGGTCTTGGGGTGGATCATGGAGGAAAATTTGTGGTTGATTCCTTATGACTAGCAAAGTTCTTTATTTTTCTTTTTTATCTGCTAACAATAGCTTATCATTATTATTTTTTATAAGAGGATGGCCATACTTATAGATGATGAATGTTTAGAAGACTTTTTTTTATGAAATCAGCACCAGTCTTGGCAGTACTTTTACCTTAATCCACTTGGAGAAATATGTATATATAATAATGCAAAATATTCTATACCTAAATAAAAGCCAATTCAATTTGCTATTTTCCCCCCAAATATTAACTATTGATAAATCCTTTCCCCAAGCCTTTTTATCCTTAAATAAGGGTTTCCAATGATGAGAATTAAAAGTGGTTGAGGCTCCATAACTTTTAGACTACAATTAAACGAAGATAACTTACCTACAATATTGATCTTTTTATAATGTTATACTTCATTAAGATTATACTAGTCATATTTATCAGGAGACTCATCATGTCAATGATGAGGAATAATTCTCTTAAGAAATTTTACAACATAAAAAATACAGCTTATAGGTAGCTCAAATGATATGTACTTCATGATTTTGATGCTCTACCTATTTTTCAAACACCTCATTTCACTGAAAATTAACATTCATATAACGATTTCAATATCAGCAAGTTGTAGTACACTTAATGGGAGACCTTTCAAGTCGTAATGCATAATTTGCATTTCTTTTAAATACCTTGTACAAATGCTCTGAAAATATCATTGATTTTTCAGTATAATGTACTGATTTTTCCCTTATATATGAATTAAACTTTTTGGATCAATGGAAGATACACTTGCTTCATATTTCTCTTCTCCCCTAGTCATTAATTAGTTAAAAATTAAAATCCTCCCATGAAGATGGTTTAATTGACATGAAAAGTTAGTTCAAGGTAATGGAAAATCAAATTTATCTATAAAAATAAATGGTTATGATTCATAATTCAAGAAATATGAGCATTACCTCTAACCCTCTATTTATATATTTGAGCTAGGGCATGGGCTGCCATAGAATTGGCTTTATATATGACAAAATAATAATGACCACAGTCAGGGATTGTATAGCTTAACTAAGAAATTTTATATTAGCTAGTAATCTCTTGAATACTACCTAATTTTCTTGAGGAAGTCATCAACATAACTTGAGGGAGTCGCCAAGCTCACTTGTGAGGGTTGATCACTAAAGCTAGTTCTTTGGAAGCTTTAATGACCTTTTCCTAAGATAGTAAACTTCATGTGAACCAAGTTAACTTCTATTTTAATAGGATTTGTAGATGTTTGATCGTACATATACATATTGTTATGTAGTATTATTTTATAATAAAAGATATTCACTTGTAAGTGACATCTTTGAAATTGTGAGAATTTAAACAATTCTGGTATATATGATTAAAATAATCTAAACATAGCCATTTTTTTTATTTTGATAACCTAATTTTAATGAGATAAAAACTATATTTGAAAGAAGCATCATAATTATTGTTAATTTTTGTAATTAATTTTATAGTATATATGAAATATAATTTTCAATAAATTAAACATACTATTTTATAATGTTACATTTTAATAATATGATTATATTTTCCATATATGATATATTATAATAAGTACATAAATCCGTTGGTATGTTAATTGTACACACACGTACATACACGTGTTAATAACATCAACCAACATGATGACACCACCTCCACTTTTGACAATGCCACTTGCTCCTCTCTCTTTCTTAACAACATTTTTGGCAAAGGTTAGGCTAATGAGTTCGCAATACCCTAGTGCCAAACTAAGTGTGCATATCATAGGTGTCATCACAACTATTTAACTTAATGTTCTAATAGAAGATACTAGCAAAAAGGTTGTGCCACAAAATCACCGTTCTTTCCAAGAAATGTGTAAATACATTATTTTACAAAGAATTAATCTAAGTAAAATCACTTATAATCAAATTAAACCAATTAAATATACTATAAATCCAAACAGACAGGTCGATATTTTGAGAGAACCAAAAAGTTGATTGTAGATTCTAGTGGAGCAGTGAGTATATCAATCAACTAGATAAGGAACTAACCCCAATCATAAAAGTGAGCCTGGGAGTAGTGAGACATTAACAAGCTCTTAAAAGATTGTAAAATAATTGAATGAAAACATAGAAAAATTGTTCTACAATCACCATGTTTCAACATCAAAGGTGCAACAAGCCAACTTTCATATAGTAAAAGTGCAAAGCTAATAATCATAACAATCAAACCAATTTTCATCAATAGAATATACTTATAACACCAATGAAACCTCCAAGTATCATACAAATAAACCCTAACTAAAATAAAAATTCTTAATCTTGCCTTGTAAGGATGATTTAAAATTTCACCTTCTGCTTTTCAAATGAATTATAGAGTGGATTCTCAAGATTAAGATCTCAAAATGAGTTTTTGTATCTCAAAAAAAAATTTCATTTCTCTCAACCCAAAGATAATAAAGAAAAAATATGAGTAGTAAGCAAGATAACCATATACGCTATGCTACAGTTAAGGTCATCAGCATGATTAAGGGCATGTATGAAGGTGCACACCAAATGAAAAAAAAAAATCCCATTTGATGCACATCATTTTAGAAATGAGAATGGACAATCATATAATGAGTAAAAGATTCATTATTAACATTGAATAAAATGCACATTTGATCAACTGGAATTCCTCTTAAAGCCAATATACCCTTGGTTTTAAGACCATTTATGAGGATTTTCCGAGCAAACATAGAATATTTGATTGCATATCCTTTGAACCAAGCCAACTTATTCAAATTGATCTTTATTGAATGGAATAATGTTTTAAAAAAAGTGATTTTCTAAGAGAGAAACAAATTTTCCTTGCCAACAACAAGTATAGGTGCTAGTATTAACTACCTTAAGAATATGTTGCAAGCAATAATGGTAATTTTTATTAGAGGATGGAGAGAAAACCCTATTACCATTTTAAATGAATTTATCAAATTTTATAGAAGGCTCATAATTTAACAAAGAAAGAACATTTATTCCAAAAAGCTCAATAAGAAGTTTCCTATCAAGCCAAGGTCATGGATGAAGGATAGCTTGCAGAAATCAGATACTTTGAAGAAAATCTTGAGCCAAAATTTTTGGCAACCTCATACAGAAATTTCCCAAAAAAAAGTTGATTTATTGTAATGTTTATGACAAGTTGATTAATAATTATCAATGAATCAAGATGAAAGAGAGGCATCATGATTATAAACCTCTAGATTAATTTGCATTTGCTCATCAAATTGAGATTATTAGTAAAGGAAATGACAAGAGCCCCATATGCAATATTTTTAGTAGTATTGCACCAATATATAGTTCATAATTTCCTATCTTTTCCATTATTAAGTAAAAATATTCTAATCAAGCAGGGATTTTCTTTCTAATACCTTTGCGAAGATTATTAGAATAAAACCAATAAGTGAGATAGTTCTATATAAAATATCTAATAACATAAAATTGGAAAGCATTGGATGAAAATCTTTACTTCCAACCACTCATCTAGGTGTTTAGTTTATCATCAATTTTTGATAAGTCATTTCCATTGAGTATGGCATTAGAGAAAGAGATAATAAGGTAATCCCAAAGAATTTTTTTTTAAAAAATAGAGTGGTGCATATTAAATCCCTCGTATTAATCTCCACATCCTTAGAGAAACAAATAGCTACTTTATCTTTGTTAACATGTAGAACAAATGAATGTTTGATTATATCAAATAATTTATGTAAGCATTTTACAGAGATTGGGTTAGCCCTAACAAAATAAGGAGGTCAACAACATATATAAGTTCATAAATAAAGGTGCTTTTTTTTCCTTGGAATCCTTTAAAGATAAGTATCTCAAACTACATTCCATTAATCTTAAGAAACCGTTCATAATGAAGGTCCCTTGCACTGTCAAGTAGAAGAGGGAGAACACCCTCTCAATTAACCATAGATAAGAACATTGAAATGTGCATTAGATGTTCAAGTAATTATCCAATCAATGAACCTTAAAAGAAAGCAAAGAAAGCCACAATTATACAACCTCTTATAGAGAAACATTAGATTAACTTTGTTAAAGGCTTTTTTATGACAATTTTTTCACAAAAGTACTTTGAAATATTTTTTAAAGTTGAAGTTGTATTGGAGCTCATTAGTAAGAATAATGTTGCCTTTAATGTCTCTGCCATATAAAACTATAGACTAAGCAGGATAGATGAGTGTGTGAAGAAGATGCTTCAATCTAAGTAATGAGTTTGGCCATCACTTAATAGATTATACTGTTGCATACAGAAATTGACTTGTAACCATTAATTCTGTCAGTATGACAACTTTTAGTAATAAAAGTGATAATTAAATGTTTAACACTCTTTAGAAGGGTAGCAGTGACAAATAAATAGGAGATAACTTCAATAAAAAAGCTTCCAGTAATCTCCTAAGTATCTTTAAAAAATTATGATTTGAATCCATTAGTTATCAGAGATTTATTGGAGCCATTATTCAATAAAGTATCTTTATTATGTCTCTTTGTAAAAATAGCCATGAGATGTAAAAAATCCTCCATGGAAAAAGGATTATTAGTGGGAATGTGGTGGAAGATTTTATTATGAGTATAACTGTACCCATTGAGAAGGGAAGAGAAATTAGTTACACCAGCAATTGTAATATCATTCTAAGCATAATTGGTTGGCATTTTAATTGAACCATATGAGATTATTTGTATTGCCACAACATTTGATTCTTTGATAAAGGAATATCAAGTCATCTTCACCGCATTGTTTGATCAATCTATTTTAATAGCTAGTAGCATTAATGAAGCTCTTCAGTTTTCAAGGAATCATTAAGAAGAGAAGAGTCAAGTTGTTCACCTTTGAAAATCTAAAAAAAAAAAGGTTTTCTCATACTTCTGGTAAAAGATCACATTGGAAATGTAAGTGAAGGAATTCTAATTTGTAGCTTTGACATGAAGCTTAACATTATAAAGTTTATTATAAAAGGCAAAACGAGGTCACCTTTATAAAGAATATTCTAAACCTTATGAATAATTGCTTTAAGGGTATTGTATTAACTCCAGTAATTCATATACACAAACCATCTTCTGAGATGTTAAGAGTATCCAAGAGAGAGTTGAAAGAAGAGTTGTTTGAAGATAATTAAGCAAGAACCTTTAAGTTAGACAAGTGGAACTGATTTAGCTATTGAGTTCTATAGAAGGCTCTATCCAGCAAGCATCTCATGCGACTATTTAGCTATCAATTAAATCAAATTTAAATTAGACATACATTTGAGAGCTCCAAAAGACTAGAATCAAATATATAAATATTGAAATCAATAGGTTTGCATTTTAGAGGAGAATTTTATCCAAAAAAGCATCACATGGTAGAGGAGAATTTCCACACCCATCTTTTCCTCCATTTTATTAATGTAATTAAAATCTCACATGACAATATTAGTGTCAGTAATAGGCTTTTAAAATCTTAGATATGTCACAACAAAAGAACTTCCTCTCTCCTTAGCACCATTTTCACCATAAACAATGGTGATTAAAATTTGAAGGGAATTAGAATATCCAAGCCAACTATGAGAAAAGTGGCAACCTTGGGGGAGAAAAGCGAATTAGAGGGAGAGGATGAAATGACAAATGAGGAGGGGTTATTAGAGATTTGGGGAGATATTTGAACTTTCGATGGTGAGGTTTTATGTGACGAGGTGGAAGGATCTTTAGAGGTATTTCAAAACTAGGGGATTTTGGAGAATCCGAGGACTCAACATTGTAAGTATGATTCGATGGAGGCATGTTTAATTCTGGGGCAATAACCTGAGAGTGAGTTAGAGGAGAGGAGAAGGAAAGAGCTTTAGGAATATTCGGGTTGGAATGAATGTTAGTTGCTACTTCTTCCCTATCTTCTGCTGAGCAATGGGGTATTTTATAATAGATTAGGCATGAATATAGATACAACTCTATCCAAAAAAAGAACATATGTTCTGGAATTTTAAAGTCGTCAGTCCACCGACTAAACATTCTAAATACTTTCCAACAGCTATATTGGTACCATCTTCACGTCTTTGTATTTCTGTTACATTCATGAAGTAGAAACAAAATTATTATCATACTTGATTTAAGTTACATTTTTTTGTGAAGAAAGTACTATATCATCTTCAGGTGCTTTTCCTCAAGCCCAAGAAAATAATGCAACAAATTTGTACCTGACATTTCAAATATTATTATATTACTTGATTTAAATAGAACAATAATTAATTTAGAAGTGCTTATATATATATATATGTATGTATATATATATATATATATGTATGTATATATATATATATATATGTATGTATATATATGTATGTATATATATATGAAAAATTAATTATGCAATTAAGTATTGCAAAATAATAACTTAAATTTAAGCAAAGCCGTTTGTTAAAAAAAAAATTTAAAACCAGACAAAATAGCCCGTTAAAATGAAAGGAAGGATTAGGTATTATAAAACAAAAAAAATTAAAAAAGCCACCCGTTTACCAGATGACTTTTAAGTCCAAAGAACATAAAAAAATTTTAAATCATTATATAATTTTTTTTTATATTATATACTATAGAATAAAAATTTATTGAATTACTATTGCCTAGTGTTACTGTATTATTTTTTTACATTTTACACTGTAGCAATAAAAACTATTATATAAATTAATTTATACAATAATTAAATTTATTTGTCTAAAAAAAATAAAAGGTAAAAAAAAAAATTGTTACGGACGGGCAACTTGCGACAGTAACAGGAATTTTTCTTTTTTTTTACACTATTTTCTGTAGAATTTTAATTTTTTTATTTTATAATACTTAATTACATAATTAAGATTTTAATCATACATACTTTAATATTTACCGTATATCATCGTAAACATATATTTTTATGCTTCATGAAGAGTAGGGTGAGTCTTTCATATAAATATATCAGCAATGTGGGGTTAATCTTTCTACTTTCTTTTCTATTTTAGTATCTATGGAAGCAGTAAGCGGATGAATGAGGGAGACTTTGATTGAATTTTTTTTGTCATTAATGCACTTCTGATTCAACAATAACTAGCGAGAGTGCATCCTTTCTTTCACTGACAATGGCCGACTTGTAGTCCCCAACCCGAGTGGCCGACAAATGTGGATAAGTTCCAACGCCAACTCTAAGGTCGGCAAACATGTTGCTGTTCTCCGACTTGATGGCCAGGTGCATATAAAAAGATTGATCATTTTTTATTTATATATCACAAATTTTGACATATATAAACATAATTTTTATATAAAAGTATAATGTTTGTACCCATGCAAAATTTTAAGCTTTAATTTTATAAAAACCTCTTAAAAATAGTTGAAATTCTTAAAATAATCAATTTATGTGCCATTTAATAAACTTTATGGCTCATATTCATTTGCTCATGACAATAATTTGCTTACATATTCTTAGGTCTCTATTTTCGGCCCAGTGGTTTGGTCTACGGCAGATGTGAGAGACAGCGTCAGCATCGGAAGCAATAACAACAGTGAGATAGTTCCTCCGATTAAAAATCTAAAGAATAGACCGCTAATATATAACCTGATCTTCTCCGACCAGGTGTTGTACGACAACGGAAAACTCTCTGACAACGGATACAGCTTCATCATGAAAGATGACTGTGAGTTGGTTCTTCAGAACAGCAGTGGGTTGGTCTCGTGGCGTACAGGGACAAAAGGAAATGGCAAATATTGTTTTGCCAGGCTAAACCACAAGGGAGAGCTAGCCATCAAAGATGATGACTATGAACTTGTGTGGCATAACTGGGCCACAGAGACGGCACCTGTTGGCTAGTACGTGCTTCTCATGCAACAAAATGGTGAAGCCGTTATCTATGGGCCGGAGGTTTGGACCAACACGCATGATAAGAGCGGCCTTATCGAACTGCCTACTTCTTAGAAGTAGTCCAAAGATGTATGTACCACCATGGAGGCTATCATAAAAAAGCATCAGATACATCTGATCTATGGAAGATATATGCCATGTACTAGTACGAGTGAGTTTAATGAGTAAATAAATAAGGCTGGGGCCTTTACATCTATTTTAAGTAGCCGTCCTTCTGGAGCGTATTTAGATTTTGGTAAAATGGTGAAGTTTTTAATTTAAAATTTTGCCGATGTGCAGTCAATAAAAATAAAAAAAAGTTGACAAATTAAATGAAATGTAAAAACTCTACGAAATTTATATGTATTAACTAGTATTATGAAAAAAGTTATAATTCTAAAATAATATAAAATTATATAGTAACATTTTAAAAACAAATTTGTATTTATTTTTTTTTTAAATTAAAAAATTTGTATCAATATATATATATATATATATATATATATATATATATATATATATATATATATATATATATATATATATGATAAACCGAACAAGATTATAAGGTCCTTAAAAAGGATTGCAAACTTAGTAAACACTTAGAGAGCTACAATAAAAAAAGAAAGAAAAACCTATAGAGTTTAAGATCCACAACTAGTTATAGATTAAAAAAAGAAAAAAAGGACAAAAAACCATGACCAAAAAAAACAAAAAACAAAAAGATCCGCATGAAAGAGTTGATCAAGAGAGTCAAAAGATGCGATTGAGCCTACAAAAAACACATATAGCAAGAGAAGCCAAACACCAAGAGCTAACCCCCAACAAACCAATAGTCTAAAAAGCTCAACGAACCAAGACCTGCACATAAATACGTCACACAGGAACAAATCATCAGCTTAAGCAAATCACCAACAGAGACAAGATCAAAAAGTTGCAAGAACCCCTCCACATGAGCACCCACGAAGAAGAAAACCACCAAACACCGATTGAAAAACCCAAACATAGGAAGCCCACCAAACCACCCAAATGCAAACCAGGAGAAGAGCCACCACCAGCCAACAACAAAACATAAACCAACCCAGCCACCAGAAAATAAACCCAGCAAACCCAAATAACACTAGCCAACAACACAACTCAAACCAACCTAACTACCAGAGAATCACCCAGCAAACCAGAACTAGCATAAACTACCCACTCAGGAGACCAAAATAGAACAACTAACCACGGACCAAAAAACCATCAGTATGAAAAGCTATCACCAAAATAGAACTGCAAATGCCCCAGCCATATAAAGCCAAGCACGAAAAGAAAGCCTAAGAATAGGGAAACCAGCAACAGCAACACCAAAGGCAAGTAGCTCAGAAAAGAGCAGACCAAGTCAGGAAGTACATGAAAACTTTTTTCCTAATAGAAGGCATACCAAGCTTGTTTAACCTAATCATACCCCTCAATGCATGTAACTCATTTAAATTATACCAAATACCACTTCAAGGGGTTATTGGATCCTTTTTTAGCAAACTAATCCGCACAAACATACTCTCTCTCCAAATATGGGAAATCACATACTCCACCTTATTAAAAAGGCACAAAATTTCATGATAAGATAGTGGAGAGAAGCATTATAGCAATTTTTTGAATTAATAATATTAACCAACAACAAAGAATCAATCTCAATTTAAATGTTTGATAAGTTGTGCTCTAAAGAAAGTTTAAGACCAGTTAAAAGATCTGTAGCTTCATCAAATATCACCTGGCTAAAAGGAATGGAAGAAACAAAAGCAAACATCATATCACCACGATTATCTCTAACAACACCACTATAAATAGGCCCAAAATTGGAAATTGAACCAGCAATGTTTAATTTTACCAGACCTATTGACAGCTTCTTCTAAAACACAATTCTAAAAACTGAAGTCTTATTTTGAAAAGAAATGAGACTTAAAAAAAAGGTCCAATTCGCATTTCTTCTAAAATGTTTAGGAAGAGGAAGTTTAGCATAAACCAGTTGATGAATTTTATTTTTTAGAGCGATAATGATCCTATCAGAGCACATTCTGATCAATGATGTTTGTAATTTTTCCTTTCATACCAAAGAAGCTAGAAAACCAACATGGGCACCACAGTAGGAATATGACCCGTCGGCCTATGTTGAAACCACTGTGTTAAAAGAGAAAGATAGTAGTGTTAAAATAGCTCATGTTACTGCCTAAGGCCTTATCCAGAGTATACCAAACATTAAGAGTAATCGGCCCTTCCAAAAAAATATCTTAATATCTTGATAATGAGAGCAACATTGGCATTTATACGTAATGTAAATACCTTTATTCCTAAGTATGTCATCCACAGGGATCAAGCCATTAATAATTCTCAAAGAGAAAGTGTTAATCTTATTAAGGATGATAGGATTCCAAATTTACATTAAAGAGAGTTATGATTAGATCTCTTCCTGAAGAAATTCCAAAACACTTCAGTATTAAACTCACCATTATTAGAAATATTGTGAATAGGCTGATCTTCACTACTCAAATTGATAGGAATATCACAAATAAAATCAGTCACAGAAAGAAGGATGTACTCAAGCAAAAGATTCAAGTTCCAATTATCATTCAAAGTGAAATCAGAAACTTTTAAATCACAAAGTGAATGAGTGTTAAAAAAAGAATCAATATATCCATTCCCTAGCCAATTATCTTACCAAAAGTAGGATGAACCATCACCAATAACCCATTAAATGATTTGCTCACCATTGATTTATTTTGCCTGTTGAATAAGCAATATTATGGCCCATCTTTGATTAGCCAACTCTGGGTAGGCTTCTAAAGTATGGACTAATATTGGCACCCATTTTGAGTATTCAATGCAAATAATTAAATTAAATGAAAATTGCTATCAATCTCAACTACATAGGAATTTTGAACAAGATCATATGAAAAATTTTTAGATAGATCTATTTATTTTGAGTTTTTCTTGTTGAAAATTTTAAATTTTATATCATCTAAAAAGGCAATTACAAGATCTTAAAAGGGTTCAAAAATCCATTAGATGCTCAAAGAGCTACATTTAAAAAGAAAAATAACTTACAGTGTAAAAGATCCTAACTAGCACTATAGGAAAGTTGCAAATTTCCGGCGAAATTTCTGGCAAAAAATTCTGAAGTTTCCGGCGGATTTCAAAATTTTTCGACAGATTTCCGACGAAAATGTCTTCTACGGTAAATCGAGCGTCGGAAAATTTTTCCATCGAAAAAATTCCGTCGGAAATTTTTTTCTAGCGGAATTTTTCTTCGGCGAAAAATATCTGCCGGAATAAATAAAACGTTTAAAAAAAAACAGGACACCCCAGCCCCGCCCACTCCTGCAACCAAAGCGCCCAGCCCGCTCCTGTAACCCGCGCGCCCTGCCCACTACGCCCCCGTCCACTCCCGCAACCCGCGCCCAGCCTGCTCCCGTGACCCGCCTGTGCGCTTGGTACCGCGACCAGCGCGCCCAGCCCGCTCCCGTGACCCACCCGCGTGCCTCTCCGTCCTGAGAATCGAACCTAGGACCTCCTCCTCCACGCACACCCGCCCTCGCGTATGTCTGACCACTATACCATTCCTGCAAATGTGGTTAAGTAGATAAATCTTTTTATTTATATTAAAACTGATAGAATATTACAATTAAAACTAAGTAATTTAAGTTTATTATTTTAATTGATAATCAAAATAAGTTATATTTTCAAAAAATTTTAGATTCCATCGGAAACTCCACCGAAAAGTCTGCCGGAAACACATCTGTCAGAAACGCCGCCGAAAAATCTGCTTAAAAATTTGTCGGAAATATTTCTAAATAATCCGTTGGAAATCCGTCGAAAAATTCATCAGAAATTCTTCCACCGGAAAGTCCACTGGTAATGGGAGAATTTTCTGTAGTGTAGTTACAGTTTGAAAGAAACGAGAATGGTTGGAAAGAAGAAGAAGCCCAAAATATCAAAAAGGAAAAGCAGCAGAGCCCAGGGCTCATACAAACATTAAGATTAATCAGGACCCACTAGAAGACCTACAAAAACAAAAGTCATCCAAGGCATAAAATATTACTAGAATTAAACATAGTTAAAACAACCAACACCAAATTGAAATATTGATACCCCAAAGATCATCAGATAAAAAGCCACAATACCATCAATCTCTATTATAAAACTATCACATCAATTACCACCTACAGGGAAACAAGAAAGAAAATAAGCCAAAATACACAACACCCAACCCAAAAGCAAAAAAGATGATAAGAAAAACAACCCAATAGGGAAAAATACTAAGATCACAATCAAAAATTAACAAAGTGATCAGGTTACACAATAGCAAAGAGCCACCAAGTGAGCCACAAATTAATAACAAATCAACCAAGGGCCCAAGCAACAATCCCAGTACAAGAGAAAAAGAACCTTGCTAGAAAGCAAGATAAAGGTGACATAAAAAACATCAAAACACATGACACAAGCAAGCTAATGAACAAAACCAACCTTTACTAGACAAAATTTTGGAAATGGAATAACCTAAAAACTAGAATTACAAGAACTAAAAAAAGGATGTCCGATCATAACCTAAGAAGAGAATTGCCAAGGAAACAAAAGTTTACACATAAAATAGTTTAAAAAACCTAAACTGACAAAAATAGAACAGGCCACAACACTTAAAATAGGAGATAATCTCAATAAATGAGCTTCCTCTAATCTCCAAGGTATCTTTAAAAAATGTTGGTTTGAATCTATTAGCCATTGGACATTTATCAAAGCCTATATTCAATAAAGTATCCTTAATATCTCTCTTAGTAAAATCAGCAATAAGATTTAGGAAATCTTCCATGGTAATAGGATTTTAGTGTGAGTGTGGTGGAAGATTTGATCATGAGTATAACTATCACAATTTTGAAGGAAAGCTAAATGAGTTACACTAGTATTTGTAATATCATTATGAGCACAATTGGTTAGCAATAGAATTGAACCATTTGATATGATATTTATTACCACAACGTTTGATCTTTGATAAAGGTATATCAATTCATCTTCGTTGTCTTGTTTGATCAATCTATTTTCATAACTAGTGGCATCAATCAGTTGGAGATTTTGGTTTTCAAGGAATCATTATGGAGTGAAGATAAGTCATTTACCCTCTAGATTAAAAATAAAAATAAAAATTTCCATTCTTCATGTTAATGATCACATTGGAAGTGCTATGATGTGAAGCTTAACATTATAAGGTTTATTCCAAAAGGAAAAAAAAAAGGAGGTCACCTTTAATAGGAATATACCATACCTCATGAATAATTGCAATAAAATTATGATATCAACCTAGTAATTCTTATACATAAAACATTATATGAGATATTAAGATTATTTAAGAGAGAGTTGAATGAAGACTTGTTTGAAGATAATGGAGCAAGAACCTTAAAGTAACACAAGGGGAACTAGTTTAACTGTTGAGTACTATAGAAGGCTCTATCTAGAAAGCATCTCATGGGATTATGTAGCAATTGATTAAATTAATTGTAAAATAGAATTATAATTGATAGATCCAAAAGACTAAAGTCAAAGATATATTGAAATACATAAGTTTGCAAGGTATAGGAGAATTTTGTCCAAGCTAGCATCTCATGGTAGTAGAGAATTTCCTCCCACCTTTTCCTCCGTTTTATTAATGTAATTAAAATCTCACATGAAAATATAAGGGTTACTAATAAGGTTTTAAAATCTTAGATATATCACAACAAATAATCTTCTTCTCCTCAGCCTAATTTTCAAAATCAACAAAGGTGATTAAAATTTTAGGGCAATGAGAGTAAACAAGCCAACTATTAATGAAATAAGAATAACTGATAAAAGTATACAACAACAACAATAACAACGACAACATCAAGCCTTTATTCCACTATGTGGGGTCGGGTAAATGAATCCTTTTTCTCCACTGTGTCATGTTAAGAGTTAATTTCTCATTTAAATCTATTAAAGAAATGCCATTTCTAATATTTTCTAACCAAGTCTTTTTAGGTTTACCTCTACCTTTCATAATATAAGTCAAATCTAAGACATCTACATTCCTAACCGGGTCATACGAAGGCTGTCAATTTATGTGATCAAACCATGTGAGGCGACTCTCTCTAATCTTATATTGCACTGGCTACTCCAACCTTTTCATGTATATGCTCATTTTGCATCTTGTCACTATGAGTAAAGCTACTCATCCACCTAAGCATCATCATCTCTGCAACACTTAACTTAATATTAGGCTTCTCTTTTAATGGCCAACATTCTGCACCATAAAGCATTACAGGTCTCACCACTATCATATAGAATTTTCCCTTTAGTTTAAGGGGGACTTTTCTATCACACAATAAGCTCGATGCATTCCTCCACTTCGACCATCCAACTTGAATTCTACTAATAATATTCCCATCTAATTCACTATCACTCTGAATAATAGACCTAAGATATTTAAAATGTGTACTCTCACTGATGACTTTATTACCCAAAGTCACAACACCCCTACTAAATCTATTATTACTAAAATTACACTTCATATATCCAATTTTAGATCCACTCAAATGAAATCCTTTAGACACTAATGTTGACCTCCATAATTCAAGTTTACCTTCAACTCCCTCTCTACCTTATCAACAAGTAAGAAAAAAACATACACCAATGTGCAACCTCTTACAAATGTCTAGTGAGAACATCCATGACTAAAGCAAAAACATATGGGCTTAAGGCTGATCCTTGATGTAATCCAACTAAAATAAGAAAATACTTGGTCAAATCACATTGTGTTTGAACACAAGAAATAGCTTTTGCAAGCATATCCTTAATGACTTAAATATAGGCATTATTAACCTCTTTCTATTCTAGAACTCTCCAAAGCACTTCTCTAGGAACTTTATCATATGCTTTTTATAAATCAATAAACATTATATGTAGATCCTCCTTATTCTCTATATACTTCTCCATCAAACCTCTTAGTAAATGTATAGCTTCCATAGTAGACCTAACTGACATGAATCCAACTATATTTTGAGAAATGTTACTATCATGTCACAACTATGCTTCATAACTCTCTCCCATAATTTTAAAGTATGACACATTAGCTTAATTTCTCTAAAATTTGCACAAACTTGTGCATCCCCTTTATTCTTTAAATTAAGAATCAACTCATTCATTCTCCACTCATCTGACATATTTTTACTCTTCAAAACAATATTAAGAAGTTTAGTAAGCCAAGAAATTTCTTCATCACCTAAGCATTTCCATACCTCTATCATCAGGTCCAATAGCTTTTATACACTTTTTTTCATTAAAGCCTCTCTAACTTCGGTTTTACTAATAGGTTGATAAAGAGAAAAATCTTTATTTTCATTCTGGGTTCTAAGGTTACTAAAGTTAATCACATTCTCACAATCTTCAATAAAAAGTTTAGCAAAATATATCATCCACTATTGTTGAATATCCTCTTCTAAAAAGATCATCGATGAAGTGTTTAGACAGCACATGTCACCACCTCTGCCAAATATTCTTTGGGCATATTCTTTCTTTTAATCATGCTTCATACCATATTAAGAATAGTGTGATTTTTCCTTTATGCTACTCTATTTTGTTGGGGTGAAAAAGGTGTTATTAATTGATGCTGAATGCCATGATCTTCACAATATTCTTTAAACATTTTGGAAGTAAATTCACCTCCTCGATATGTTTTAAAGGATTTTATTGAAAAGTTTCTTTCTTTCTCTGCTCTTACTTTGAATTTCTTAAATGTAATGAAAGCTTCTGATTTTTCTTTTAAAAGATAAACCCACATTTTTCTTAAATAATCATCAATAAAAGTTAAGAAATATCGATGCTTACTAAAAGATGCTAGAGCAATAGGTCCACATACATCTATGTGGATTAATTGAAGAGATTTTTTTTCTCTAAATCTTGCTTCATTTGGAAAACTCTTTCCAGGTTGTTTTTCAAATACATAACCTTCATAAATTTGATTTGGATGATTGATATTTGGCAACCCATGCACTATTCATTTTCTTAACATATTCTTTAAATCTCTTAAATTTAAATGCCCAAACCTCATATGCCAAAGCCATGATGGATCTTTCACACATGTCTTTAAGCATTTCATTACAACATTTTTAATAATAAGGATAAACAACATATTACTTATAATCTCCACTAGGAAATTAATTCATTTGAATTATTCATAATAGTTAGCTTTTTATCCTTCATATGAATGTTAAATTCTTTATCAAGTTATTGCCCCAAGCTCAAAATATTACTTTTCATATCCGACAAGTTAATAAACATTAGAAATAAATTGATGAGTTCAATCTTTAGGAATAATAAGGATTTTACCTTGTCCTTTCACCAGAATTTTGAAGAGTTGGAAAAAAAATTTCCTCCATTTCTATGAACATGCTTTTAATCCTAACATATGATTACTTGCTTCAGTATCTAAATATAATTTATTTCCTTTTTCATCTTCTTCTCCTTTCAATGCTACAAATAAAACTGGACCCTCTTCCTTTTCCTTAACAAGGTTAGCTTTCTCTTAATTATGATAATATTTAGAAGCATAATGATCAAATTTTTTGCAAATATAACAATGAACATGAGAATTTTTGTACCTTTGGTATCTTGTCTCTTTCGTCCACTTTTCATTTCTTGAGTTTTGACTATCTTCTTTACTTCTTTGATATCCACCACATCCTCATCCACGTCATCGGCCTCTCCCAAAGCCACAACCATGATCACAACCTCGACCTCAACTGTGGCCTTGTCCATAAATGCCTTGAGCATTTGAATTATCTTCATTTTTATGTCATCTTTTTCACCTTTTAATGTGAGCTTTGATTGGAGAATTATTTGATAATATCTTATTTTATCTTATTTTTTATTTTCTTAAGAGCCATTCACTATAGGAAAATTGCCAATTATCGATGGATTTCTCCGACGGTCATGATAAATTTTTTGGCAGTTATGAAAATTATTGGCTGTTTATTAACCGCCGGTATAAACCGCGTAGGAAAAAAATTATGGCGGTCAATTTTTGGAGGCTAAATATTTTTGTGGCTTTTTGATGGCAAATACAGCTGGTAATTTTTGGTGGTCATAGCGCCAGCGACCACCGGTTGATTACCGACGACATACCGGCCTTCTCAAATATGGGGATTAAATTGTCCGTTGGATTTATATCCTTGAGAAGACCAATGAAATCATTGAAATAATCCCGAGGAATATTATATTTAGTTTTGATACTTAGCATTCTCATAGTAATTGATAATTTTGAATGAGTTTTACAACCATCCCAAATTGGTTTTTGAGCTACATGTAGTAACTCAAAGAATTTTTTGGTTTATGCATTTGGTGGCACTTCCACACTAGCCGTTAAATTAGGACCTGCTACATCAAAAGTAAGTTCTTCATACGATTTAGTCATTTGATCTTCATCAAATATTTCAAAAGCTGTGGATGGACCGGCATGAGTATCTCTGTGTGGCTCATACTCTCCATGTGAGGTCCAAATCTAGTAGTCTGGAATAAATCCCCTATGATATAAATCAACCTTTACATCATCAGGCTTAAGGAATGCTTAATTTTTGTTCTTTGAACATGGACATCTAAACATTCCCATCAAACTTAAAGGAAGGTAGTTGAGATGCAACTTGAATAAAAGTCTAAACCTTCTGCATAAATTCATCTATTAATCCTCTTAGACTCGGTAACAATGTGTTATACATCCAATATCTCTTTTCTTGGATAATCATTTGTATGTTAAAGCAAACGTTCCCTACATAGTTGTGAAATCAATTATTAAAGATATGCAGGCTTAAATCTTGTTTAAATCTAAGAAAGAAATATCATTTACTCTCCTAACTGGGTTATCATATTTTTTTTTGCTTGATGTATGTAGTGTATGCCTGCTACATCTACAAGTTGTGTAGTGTATGCATAAAATATGTTTGCATGTAACATAATCTATGCATATGACATATCTGAATATAGGATGATACATATGCCTAATATATTTGGCGGTTGTATACATGTATAAAGCATTTACATGTTACATGACTAATATGTATAATGCATTTACATGTTACACATTATCACACAACAAGTTCGAAACATTCCTCCACTTTAACCATCCAACTTGAATTCTACTAATAATAACACTATCTATTTCACCATCACTCAAAACAATATACCCAATATATTTAAAATATATACTCTTAATAATAGACCCAATATATTCAACAAGAAGAATATCTTTAATAAAAAGCATACACCAGGGTACAACCTCTTGCAAATTTCTTAGGAGAACATCCATGACTGAAGCAAAAAGATATAGACTTAAGGCCGATCCTTGACATAATCCACTAGGTATCTCATACAATACTATATCTTTATTATATATATTTTACTTATAACTAACTTAAACCTCACTTTTTAAAAATAAAGATGCAAACAATTCAATAATAGGCTTAAAAAGATCCTCCTATCATCCTAAAGATAATATAAAATGACTGCGAAAATACTAATTAAAAAACTAAAAGCAGTAACAAAAAGCTTCGAGTTAATAAACTTTACAAAACTAAACTGATGAAGAACAGTTGAAAACCCAACCATAATAAGAAAAAATAAGAAAAAAATACACTATGAAAGAAACAAACTGAATTAGCAACAGTAGAAACCTTCTGAAATATGCAAAACTGACCAGCAGCTTTGATAAACCCCAGTTTGAACAAATGAAGGGCAACAACTTACATTCTTAAATAAGAAAACCCCAATTTGTAAAGTTGAAATAATCCTTTCACAACCAAAGGCAAGGAACTAAACTCAAGAGACTCTATAATACCAAAATCATGTTTCGTTAACTACTCCATATATCAATTTCCTTCTCTATAAATATAAAATATAAGAATTCTATTTTTATAAGAATGTTCTTAGAATTCCTCAAAATAACAAAAAGCTAAACATTAGAGCAACCATACCAAATAATTAGATTAATAATATTATAAGCAGCAACCTCAATCCAGATTTCATGAATAATCAGTGTATTACACAATTTTAAAGCATAATTAAGGGTACATAGCTCAAACAAACTATAAAAAATGCATAGCTTCCATAGTAGACATACCTTGCATGAATCCAAACTAATTTTGCAAAACATTAGCATCATGCCGCAACCTATGCTCCATAACTCTCTCCCACAATTTTAAAGTATGACACATTAACATTAAAAAGTTTAGTAAGAGAAAAAATTCAAACCTTTGGGGCGTTGCCGGAGTGTTCGACGGGTTTCGATGGTAGAGTGTGGGCGTGATCGGCGACCGAAGTGAGGGAATGATCATCGGCCAGAGTTACGGTGCCAGCAGCCGAATTCCTGCAGAGGCATTCGGAGGTGAGTGTGAGCACGAGCGTCTGGAGGAAAATGATATGAGAGCAAACAAGTAAGAAGGCTCAATTTGGCTAATATTAGGTCAATTATTGTCGGTTCTCTGATGATCTAAACCACAGGAAAGAAATACTTAAAACCGGTGGCCTGGCCGCATATAAAGGTGCCTCAAAAATAGAAAATCGGCGGCCTACCCGAGGGTTATTATCCCTCTGGCATTTTCGGCGGTGTATTTTTAAACACCGCCGGTTAATACCGGTAGTCAGACAACCGGTTAAACCGTCGATAATTCTGATGATTTTTTGATCGCCGGAATGACCACTGGAAATTGTTGATTTTCCTGTAGTGATTAAAGATGCATAAGTTCATAAATACTCATTATTTCTAAATCTTTAGCTTCCTTGATAACTACGACAATATGCTCAAATTTGTCATTCACTTAACATAGAATTTTTTCTATATCTTCTAATTCTTCATACCTTCGTAGTTGATTGACGATACTCAAGACTCATGTGAAGTAGTCCTCCATATTTACTACTTCCTTCATTTGAAGTGCCTCAAATTCAGCTCGGGAATTTGAAGCCGATTCTTCTTTATTTTATCTAGGCTTTTATATGCAACTTGAAGTATCTCACACACTTGCTTAGAGGTGGATGCACTGGCTACTTTTTCATAATTTGCCTCATCTAATGCTTGATAAATGAAAAAGAGCGTTTCCTTATCCTTCTTTCTACTTTCTTTCAATAATTCAATTTGGGCTGTTGATAATGTTACCTCATCTTGATGCTCGACATAGCCTTTTTTAACTATATTCCAAATGTCTTGAAAACTAAATAATGCCTTTATTTGAAGATTCCAACTACCGTAATTCTCCTTAGTGAGACGGGACACTTGTAGGTTAGATTTAGACCACTTGCCATCGAACATGGCTCTGAAATCACTTATTAGAGATAAAATATTTGTAAATAGTAGAAGAGATACTACGAATGAAAAAGGAAGAGGAACTTGGTTACATTTTTGTCTCTTATATCAAATGGACAAGGCCAAAAACCTATTTATCTTGCACAAAGACTATTCTAGAATCATTATATATGCATTAACACAATCTAGAGAATTGTATAATAAATGTTCAACTAATAACTAACTAGAGGAGATTCTTCTATATTCTAGATATTTCTTCAATAAAAAGAACTAGAAACAAAAAGACACATGATAATTTATTTTGGTTTATATTTTCAAATACTTTTTCTTGATAGTTCTCATATCAGCAAGCGGTAGCACGGTTGTAACAAAAGTTTTTCTGACGTGGCAGACCCTCAACAAGCAAGCTACGCTCAGCTATGAGTACACCGACATCAATTTAGTAATGCAATATGACTGCAACCACGTTACATATGATGGCCATGGAAATGCAATCTAGCACACCAACATTGCTAGCAAAGGGAGCCAGGACTGCTTGCTTTCCTTCATTTACAATGGTTAACTTATTGATGAGAGTAGTTGGCATTAAACCTGCAGACATATTAACGAAACCAAAAGAAGAAGAATAATCACAGAGGAAAGAAAAAGAGAGGAATTAGAGGAACATCATATATCATACCACTTGTCCACAGCAGCTATAGTGATACATATATATGGGAAAAGGTAGTTAGGAAATAATGGTCTTGATTAAATACCAGAGATCACACGGTAGTCATAAATAGAAGGACACTGGCACCGAACAGATGTAGTGGAGCTGCAATGCAACATGAGCTAGCTTATGCATAAGTCTTCTTGCATATCAGGTATTCTTATCATCCCCCCTCAAGTTAACGGATGGTGATCGAACAGTTAACTTGTCTCGAAGAAAGGCAAAACGGGCTACACTGAGAGATTTTGTAAAGATATCGGCTGGTTTATCCATGGTGGAAATGTGATGAACTGAGATGTATTATGATCGAATGCAGTCCCTGATGAAGTAGAAATTAATTTTAATATATGTTTAGTGCAAGCATGAAAGATTGGGTTGTTAGCTAATGCCAAAGCTGAGACATTATCACAGTATAGTTTGGTGGGAGCTGTAAGTGGCACTTTGAATTCACTGAGAAGATGATGAAGCTAGATAATATCACAATTTGCAATTGAGATGGCTCGATACTCAGCTTCAGTTGAGGATCTAGCAACTGAAGTTTATTTCTTTACAATCCAAGAGATAAGGGTACGACCAAGAAATGCACAGTGGCCTGTAATTGAGCATCTATCAGTTTTATCTGATGCCTAGTCCAGCAAAGGCAGTTAGCCATAAATTTTATCGGATGATTGGTAAACCTAGGTGCAGTGATCGCTGAACATAGCGAAGCACCCACTTCAATAGTTGAAAGTGGATGATATGTGGCTGATGTATATTTTGAGAGAGAAGTTTGACAACAAAGAGTAGATCCGGATGGGTTATGGTCAAATATTACAGGGATCCAACAAGTTTGCGATAAAACTCAGGACAGGAATAAAGATTGACATTTGGACCCGCTGTAGGTAGAGTTGCAGGTAATGGAGTAAGCACTGGTTTGCATTCAGACATGGCTGCTTTTTATAGGATTTCCTTGGCATAATTTGATTGATTCAAATGAATCCTATAGGCTGTGTGGGTTGCTTGTAGTCCGAGAAATTGATGTAGTTGGCCAAGCTTGTGGAGTGAGAAGATGGATTTAAGCGCAGCAATAAGTTTATCAATTTCAAGTTGAGAATTTCCTGCTAAAAGGATGTCATCAACATATACTAATATATAAAGCTGAATGGAGTCTCGCTAGAGTAGCAACAGAGATGGGTCGGCAGTGCTAGTGTTGAAAACATTATCGAGAAGATATGAGGAGAAGGTTGAAAACCACTGTCTCGGGGACTACTTGAGACCATATATAGCTTTTTTTAATAAACATACATGATGTGGGAATTTGGGATCAATGAACCTAGCTGGTTGTCTCATGTAGATGGTCTCATTTAAGGTGCCATGTAAAAATGCATTAGACACATCTAGTTGTAAAATTGGCCAGCTGTTTGTAACAGCTAAGGTGAGCAAAATGCGAATGGTAGAAAATTTTGCAACCAAACTGAACGTCTCATGGTAGTTGAGACCTTGTTCTTGTTTAAAGCATTGGGTGACAAGTCTGGCTTTGTAGCAGGTGATGGTTCCATCCACATTGTATTTGGTTTTGAATAACCATTTACAACCCAAGATATTTTGGCTAGGATCCTACGGAACTAAGGTCCAAATGACTTATTTTTGTAAGGCCTCAAATTCAGCACTCATAGCCTATCTCCAAACATGATATTTATATGCTTAAGTAAAGCCAGTGGGATGTGTTGGTATGAGAAGGTGTTGAAGATCTAGAATCTATTTTGGTTTTAGTTTGCCGATTTGAGTTCTTGTGAGCATGGGATGTTTCGGTGGTTGGATTTATGGCTCAGGAATGATGCAAGAACAAAAGATAGTGAGGGAGAGGTAGTGTCCTCTAAAGGAGGTGATGGGGTGAGATCAGCAGGATGAGTTATAGTAGGTTGCTGAATTGGAGATGTGGTGGAAGATATAGTGGATGAAGGAATGAGAGTTGTTGTAATGGATGTTAGAGAAGGTTGAGGAGTAGGTACTGATGAAGGTGAGAGTGGAGGTTGAAAGGGGAAAATTGACTCATGAAATCTAACGTGCCTGGAGATGTATAGTTTGGAATTTTTGAAATCAAAGCACCAATAGCCTTTGGTGTTGTTGGCATAACCGAGAAATATACACGGTTGGGAGCGTGGTGCTAGTTTATGAGAAAGTTGAGTAAGTAGCCAGGGATATGCTAAATAGCCAAATGTCCTTAGATGAGAATAATTGGGTGGTTAATTGAATAGACATTCATAGGGGGATTTGTGGTTATTGGGTGAGGATGGTAAGAAGTTAATGAGGTAAACAGCGATAAGTAAAGTATCAACCCAGAATTATTGTGGTAAATGAGCTTCAAACAACAGTGCCTGGACAGTTTCAATGATGTGTATATGTTTTCTCTCAGATATGCCATTTTGTTGAGGGGTATAGGGGCAAGTTGTTTGATGTATAATACCAAATTTCTTTAAGTGTTGTTGAAGATTGGCATTAAGGTATTCACCGCCACGATCAGTGTGAAGAATTTTTATGTGTTTTTGAAATTGAGTCTCAACAAATTTCTTAAAATTTAAAAAGGTTGCACAAACATCAGATTTTGAATGTTACGGAAATACCCAAGTATAGTGACTGAAATCATCCACAAAAATAGCATAGTAATGATATGATTGCATAGAAACGGTTGGGGATGGTCCCCATACATCACTGTGAATATGTTTCAAACATTGGGTGGACCTAATAGAAGCTAACAAAAAAGGTAAGTGAGTACTCTTAGCACGAGCACAAGAACTACAATGATAAGATCGTGTGATAGCAGAACTATTGAGGAAAATTATGGAAATGAGTTGCTGAGTAGTGGGAGACGGATGTCCTAGCCGCTGGTGCCAAATAGAAGGGGTAGTAGTTGTTGTAGCTAATGCTGTTGTAGAAAAACATGAAATGGTGGGAGACGCTTTTGGTTGGGAATTAATTGGATAAATCCCATGAAGATTTGTCGTGGAGAAGTGTTTTGTTGGTTCGGGAGTCCTTTATCCGAAAGCCATGGGCATCAAGAAGAAAAAAGCAAGGGTTATCAGTGGTTAGTTTATGAATAGAGATAAGATTGTGAGAGAGTTGGGGAAAATGAAGAATTTTAGATAAGTGGAGCTTACGGTGTGGTGCAGGTAAGAGGCCCTGGCCACTATAGGCGATTGGAAGCTGTTTGCCATTTCCTAATTGAACATGAGAGGATCTAATGTATGGTTGCATATTTTGGAGTTGGTAAGTGTTGGAGGTGAGATGCTCAGTAGCTCCTGAATCTAAATACCATTCTGCATTCTGAGGACTGTCTGTTGTAATATATGCTTGTGACAATGAGATGTGGGTCGGATCATTTCGGTACCAGCAATTTAGAGCAGTGTGACCAAATTTGCCACAATCTGACATTCAATAGTGGAATGGGGTCATCGACCACCCTGATTTGAAATAGGGTTAAAGTTTACACTAGGTGATCTTCCAAGAATGATGCGACCTGGAGCTAAACGGCCAGAGAATGATCCTCTGCCTCCACCGTGATAAGAAGAACGACCCCTGAAGGAGCCTCTGGTGGCAGATAGTGCGATGTTTGGATCTGCTACAGAGAATACTAGTGAATCTCGACTAGTATCTATATTTAAATGGAGCTCTTCACTGTAGAGAAGAGCGTAGAAATCATAGGGAGAGATGGGGCTCAGCTGTGTGCTGATAGCAGTTTTAAAGGACTGGTAGGAAGCAAGCAGACCATTCAAGGTGTAATGTATAATGTCTTTTACATCTATAGAAGACCCAGCAGCAGCGATGGCATCAATTTTGTTCTTAATGTCAGAGAGGTACTAGTACATGGTTTTATCACCGAGCTGCAGTTGATGAAGTTCCCCTTTGAGTTGGAGAAGTCGAGAACGGTTGGAGGATTGTAAACGATGCTCAAGCGTTAACCAAATTTCATGTGTAGAGTCAAGATTAAGTATGTATGGGAGCAATGAAGGCATAAAAATGGAGTAGATGGCGGAAGCTAGATGCTGATCGATGAGCATCCAGGTGGAGTATAAAAGGGTTTGGAGCACTGCGACCATCGGAAGTGACAATCTGTTTCTCCTGTGTTACTGTAGAGCCAGTAAGGTGGCCTTCGAAGTTGTTCGCGGTGAACCATTTTAATAATTGAGATTTCAATATAAGATGGTTGTCTAACGTTAGTTGCACAGTAACCATTGTCTTTACATTAGACATGAAGAACTTGAGCTGGGCTGGTATGGAAATCTCGGTGGGGGAGGAGCTTGAATCTGAGACATCCATCGGAGTGGTGGTAGAGGAAGTAGCCATGGACGATCTCAAAAAAAATTATAGCTCTTATACCTTGATGAGAGCAGTTGAAATTAAACCTGCAGACATATTAGTGAAACCAGAAGAAGAAGAATAATCGCAGAGGAAAGAAAATAGAGCGAAATTATGGGAACATCATATATCATCCCACTTGTCCACAGCAGCTACAGTGATACATATATATGGGAAAAGGTAGTGAGGAAACAATGGTCTTGATTAAACAGCAGAGATCACATGGTAGTCATAAATAGAAGGACATTGGCACCGAACTGATGTAGTGGAGCTGTACTGCAACGTGAGCCCGCGTATGCATAAGTCTACTTGCATATTAGGTATTCTTATCACTTATCATCCACCACCCGAGTGGCCGACAAATGTGGATAAGTTGCAACGCCAGCTTGAAGGCCGACAAATATGTTGCCGTTCTCCAACCTGATGGCTGGGTACAATTAAAAAGTTTAATCATTAATTTATTTAAGGGCAAATTTAAAGGGAGTATGAAAATATTTTATATATCATAAAATTTAACATATATGAACATAAGTTTTACAAAAAAATACTATGGTTTTGGCCATTCAAAATTTTAAGATTTCATTTTGTAAAAATCTATTTTGAAATATTGATAATTTTGTTAAAATAATCAATTTGTGTCCCATTTTATAAACTTCATGGCTCCTATTCATTTGCTCATGACATTAATTTGCCTATTCATTCTTAAGTCTCTACTTTCAGGCTAAAGGTATGGTCTGTGGTAGACGCGAAAGAAAGCGTCGGCATCAGAAGCAATAGCAGCAATGAGATAGTCCCCTCGATAAAGAACCTAAAGGATAGTCCGATAGTCTATAACATCCTCTTCTCCGGCCAGGTGTTGTATGACAACGAAAAACTCTCTGACAATAGATAGAAGACTGTGAGTTGGTTCTCTAGAAGAGCAACGGGTTGGTCTTGTGGCGTACAAGGAGAAAAGGAAATGGACAAAATTGTTTTGCTAGGCTAAGCTATAAGGGAGAGCTAGCAATCAGAGATGATGCCTATGAATCTGTGTGGAGTAACTAGGCTTCAGAGAAGGCACCCATTGGCGAGTACGTGCTTGTAATTCAACAAAATGGTGAAGCCGTTATCTACCGTCCAGAGGTTTAGACCAACATGCATGATAAGAGCGGTTTTATCGAAATGCCTACTTCTGAGAAGTAGACCAATGTGTATGCTCTATGGAGGATATAATAAACAAGCATCAGATATATCTCATCTATGGCAGATATATGCCATGTACTTGTGCGAGTGAAGTTAGTGAATAAATAAATAAGGCTTGGACCTTTTCTTCTATTTTATATCTCCCTTCTAAAGTGTATGATTTAGGTAGAATGGTCAAGTTTTAGTTCAAAATTTGATGATGAGTACATAAATAAAAAATAGTCAACATATTAAAAATTGTATAAAAAATGTACAAAATTTATATATATTAACAAAAAGTAGTACTATGATAAAAAGTTATATTTCTAGGATAATATAAAATTATATAAGTACATTTTAAAAATTCATTGATAATTATATTATTTATTAATAAGTTTGTTTCAATAAATAATGATTCAGTTGGCTAGTTGAATAAGCCATCATATGAATCATCTTTGATCAGCCAACTCTGTTTTGTATCCTGAGTTAGATTAGGTGGTGGTTCAGTTACCCACAGTTGAATTCTTGGGTTTGTTTGCGCTTGCTGCCTCCAATAGCTCACATTCATTTCAGCTATCTTCCTCAAGGCCACAAACTTCCAGTGCGTTAGGTGTCAAGGTCTAATGGGATAGGAGAAACTTTAGGCTCATTGTAAGGGGATAGATCGGCAATACTGAACATCATAGAGATCTTAATAGTTTTTTGTAGATAAATTTTGTAGGCTTTATCGTTTATTTACTTGATTATGTGAAAAGGTCCATCAGCCTTTGATTTGAGTTTCCCAAAAGCACCTATGGGAAATTGATCCCTTCGTAATCCAATCCAAACCATATCAACTTTTTTGGATTTTTTTTTATTTGCTTGTTCTTCTAACTTTATCTTGACATTTACTACTATGTTTTTGTATGATTTCCCGAGCATACTTATGTAGTTGCTAAGTTTCCTTGCTGTGTTGCCCCCATCTGTACTGTAATTTACAATTGTTGATTGTGGTCATCAGGTTGAGTGGGGTCAAGGAATTGTTTCCATACACGACCTGGAAGGAACTTTGGCTGGTGGCCAAATTTGTTAACCTATTAACCTTAAATTCTAACTAAGCCAGAGTTAGATCCCATTGTAATATATTTTTTTCCCACAAAATAATACAAAAGATTGCCCAAACTTTTATTAACCGTCTTTGTTTACCTATCATTTTGGGGGTGTGTGGTTGAGCTAAATTGAAACTTTGTGCCTAATTTACCCCACAAGGTCCTCCAAAACTAACTAAGAAATTTGACGTCATGATTATTTTGGGTATACCATTCAAATGAATAATTTCTTTGAAGTTTAGATCAACAACATAAGTAGCATCAAGAGTTATATGGCACAACACAAAGTGGACATTTAGAGAATCAGTCAACTTCTACTATTATGGAAAGTTTATTTCATTGTGTTTGTGGAGGCCTAGTACAAAATCAAGGATGACATCAATCTTTGGTTCAACAGGAGGAACTGGAGCAGGCACACATAAACTGAACTTTTGATTATGTGCTTTGACTATTTTGTAAATTCTGCTCTGTTTGATGAATTTATCAACATCTCATTTGAGAAGTGGCCCATGGAAATGCTCTCTTACTAGGATATGGGTCTTCTCTCTATCGAAGTGCCATCTAGACCTGATTTGTGGCATTCAGCAATGATAGCAAGGCGAGTTGATCTTGTTGTATGCAGAGCTAATTCCCTTTGAAGAGATGGTTATCTTGAATCAGATAAAACTAATAGGGACCAATTTTACATTAGGCACCACGTGCTACTAAAATTAGGATCATTCAAATATAATTCTTTTAATACTTCAAACCCAATTAGTTTGGCTAGGAAGGTTTGTAAAAGCACATGTTGGTGGATAAGAGCATTAGCCACTTGATTATTTTACTCAAATTTATGTTTTAAGACATAATGGAAGGTTGACAGATATTCTTACTAGGTAGTCAGCCTGCCTTTTAATTTAATTTGGTCATTAAGGAACTAAAGAGCTTCATGGTGTGAAAAAAAGATAAATTAGCCTACTAGCAAGTGATCCCAATGTCCAAATGCTCTCATTATGGCATATAACTCATTTATCATACACAAAATATTTTTTATCTTTCTTTGCTAAATTACTTACGAAAAAATGCGTTCAAGCCTACTAGCTAAAATAGAACCAGTGCCCACATTCGGCATCGAAATCTTCTTCAAACACTTCGTTATGTTTGGGTAGAGCTAAGATTGGTCTAGAAAAATCTAATTTCTTGAGTTGTTCAAATCTATTTTGACTTTATTGGCTCTAATAGATCTGTTAGCTTTGAGCAATTTAGTGACTAAAGCTGCCACAGTGCCAAATTTTCTTATGAACCTATAATAAAAAGAATCTAGGCCAAGGAAATGACTAACTTCAATGAAAGACTGGGAATAGACCATTATATGATCACTTCTAATTTTGTTAGATTAGCTTTAATGCTTATAGAAGTGACTGTGAAGCCTAAAGATGACCTATTATTAGACAAATATCGACACTTCTATGGGTTGGTGAATTGCTTCTGCTCTTGGAGAACATTGAATAATTTTCTCATATGTTGTAAATACTCATCTGTTGTATGGCTATAAAATTGAATATCGTCGAACTAACTCGCTATGAATTTGAATAAAAATGGTTAAAAGATTTGTTTCATTAGTTTCATGAATGTTCTCGAGGTGTTAGATGTGCCGAAAGGCATAACATTCCACTCATACAAATTGCCTCACATTTTGAACACAATTTTCCAGTCGTCCTTTGGCTGCATCAGAATTTGGTGATACCCACTTCTCAAGTTAAGCTTTGAAAAAATTGTAGAACCATTCAAATGATAAAAAATATCATCAATATGAGGAATAGGTAAGCCATAGTTTACTTTTATTTTGATGATGGATTGATAAATCTATGCACATTCAGAATGTCTCATCTTCCTTGGGTATAAGTATAGAAGGGACAACGCATGTTCTGATGCTTGCACGTACAAAGCCTTTGGCAATCATCTCTTGAAATTGCTGATGCAACTCTTCATGTTTACTAGGCCTAAGTCGGTAGGCTGGTCAATTGGAGAGTACAGAGTCTTAAACCAAGTCTATTACGTGTTGAATATCGCAAAAAGGTGATAGTCCTTAAACCATTAATAAGCAATAGTCATCCATTAGCACTACATCGCATAGGACCTGATCCTCAAAATGGATAATGGAGAAGTTCACCAAGAACCTTTAACTTATATGGACCTCATTATTTTTTTTGAATCTAGGAAAGAGTATATCAATTAGGGTGATCACTTGTAGCCAATTGAAGCTTTTCAACCAAGATGGCTACCATAACATTCTCATAACTTTTGCTATCAATGATAACAACACAACCTCTTTCCTTCACGATACATCTGGTTCTGAATATGCTATGTTGCATCCATTATTCTACCTTATGTGCGTTTAAAACTTGCCTCAAGACCATAACTTTCCTTCATTAGCATGAAGACATGTTAGCTCATTATCAATTGCATCAACATGTTTGTCGACGAGGGAATCTTTGAGTTTGGTTACCTCAATAATCGACATTTAAAATATTGGTGGGTAGGAAAAGAAGGTCGGGCTTGTACCATAGGTGAGTTCTTTTTGTTGGTTTTAGTATTTTTATGTTCATATGTTAACAATAGTAGGATTATTCTATGTTGGCTTCATTTTTATCGCTGAATCTTGAATCGATTCTTAACTAGTTGATTTCTTGAAGCAGCTATATTTATTTTCTACCTTGAGAGATAAATTAATTTCTTGGAAGGTCTAATAGAGTTATAGATACACTATGTTTGTAATTGAAGAAAGAGAACCTCCCAAGAATCTAGTTATGGTATAATCTTTTAGTTTGACGAGACTGCACTTTAACAAGAATTATTTAAATGCAAACACATCTTCATTATGGTTGATTGTTATTTTTGTAATTGTGTAAGCTTTAAGAACATATAGTGTCTGTATTGATATGGAATATATTTTATGCAACTCATTTTTCATTTTGGCCCATGCCACAATCTTGCTTCACCCTTTTCTATTCTTAGTTCTTTTAGGTTTCCCCATCATAGGGTGGCAATTCTTTTTAGTTTGTTTGCTACCAATTTGATGATTTGATCAGCTGATACTTCTTTGAATTCAGAGTTCATTCCATAATGTGTAGCCAATTAATGAATTCATCAAGATCCATTCTTCCATCAAACTCAGGAAGTTCAATCATGATTCCATAATCTGTTGGCTTTTTTCTTGCCAGCCTACCCATATATTTGTCTACCCATCTTGTCCATAATGGAGCTTTCTTGATTAAAGGGGTTGATATCTCTTCTTCTTTATGTTGCATAGTCTCCCTAAAGGCTCCCCCTATTTGAACCTAGCAATGCATTGCTATAGTTGGGTAGTTTCTCATTGCAAATTGTTGACTTCACTTTTAGCTGAGGTCATTTGACCCACATTACCATGATCCAAAGTCATTTGATGTATGACCCTTTGGTTGACAATTATCTAGCTGCCATCCATCCAGTCTATAAAGCTTCAATTACACTTCAATCAACAACCAAACAACCTACAATCAATTAACACTTTAATCAACCTTCATTTCAAGCAATCAAATCTACAACCAACTTATCTAAACTCAATCAAACTCCAATCATCCTTGGATATCAAGTCACATTGATCAGTTGTCACTTCTACAGTCAACATACACGAAGTTACAATCACCTGGATAATTGTAGCCTTGCATTACAATCAAGTGGCTTAATGCACTGCCTAGCTTAGCGCACTGACCCATTAACCTTAGCCATAACTCAAACAACTTCATTAGGACCTTTATATGGTAGACTACCAATCACTAGATCTCTCAATCATTAACTCACCTATTAGACCTTGTTGGGATAGCTCAAGCTATCCTAATTGATTATGCACACCACTTACACCCAATTAATCTCCAAATGAATTGTAAACTTCACCAGACTCTTCTAATATCACTCCTAGTGAAGTGAGCACGACTGGTAACCCTGATCTAGTCACTTGTTGACTTGGTCAACTAAACCAAAGCTTGGTCAACCTAAGTTAACTTTATACAATCAAGTCAAGCACTTCAACCCTTCCCAACCTCTTTAATGCATGGTGTAAACATCTTCAAGCTTATGATGAGTTAACCCATGGTGAGTTTAACTTGGTCAAATCCTCATGTGAGGATAAACCTTGCTACACACACACACACACACACACCCATTTGCTCACATATTGATTCCACCCCTATAAACTCCTTGCAATTCATCCAAATTGCAAACTCACATCACCTAGACCCCACCTCACCATCATTGATTAGTGGACTAGTCAAACTAGTCAACTCAAACTAAAAAGAAACCTCTCATGGTTAACACAACTCTCAAGCTATCAAGACTTTGCTCTAACACATGGATTTCCATTGAACCAATATTTATACACTCCGCAAAGATTAACTCAGTAGCTCTTTGTTGACCTTATTATTTGAGGTCAATTTCCCTGGAATAAACACTAGCAGCTCGATTTTTATAGCCTAGTATAGACGTCACTCTTCTAGGACTTCTGTTAGGAGGATGCCTAACGATATAGCATCAACTTGTTTCAAACCAACTTCTTTAGATTGAACTTTACAATGTAAATTAACATGAAATCAAATTAAATCGACCCAAAATGTATCCAATTTTAACACAATCCAGCCCAAATCGACTTGTCACAAGCCAGTCAAAATTGAATCAACATTTGTCGAGTTAATAAATAAAATAAATTTGAATGAACTTAAAGTACAATTTCTAACTAACCTCGTTTAAATTAATATACTAATTCCACTAAAATAAATCTCTATTATAGTTTTAAAATTAATTAATTAGAAACTTAGCACATCATTCTATCTAAACCAAAATTAAAACAATATTAATCATCATCTCTCAATCAAATAAAAATTTAAATCAAGGAAATAGTTTTGACTTGCCTCTCACGATCAAATGAGAGGCGGACGGTTCGGACCAGGACACCCACGACCTCCCTTTTATTCATGAAATTGCCTAACTCCCCCCACACTATTCATAAGTAGGAACGAACTCTCTGATTCTGGAACTCTTCAGTCGCTCCCTCTCCATTCACACGAACCGAGACCCCTACTCCCTCTCTGTTCGCAAGCTCCAGGTGGAAGAACCCCCAATCCAGCCCGTCGCCTCCCTGCGCCGCAAGAAGCCTAGGCAAGAGCTCTCCCTCTCCCCCTCTCTCGTCTCTCATATTTGTTCTTCCCTGGTGGAGCCCGACGCTCTACCCTAGCCGAGGCCGAGCCCCTTGCTGCAGCAGCCACTCATAGATTTGCCCTAGCCATCGGTCATTTTTGCTATAGGTATATCTTCTACATTCTCATATTCTTTCTCTTCCTTTTAGCAATCTTGATGATGAAAAAGTGATTTGGGAAAGTTTTGTGCTATCATTTTGGAAGGAGAAGAAAGCATGCGAGATTGAAAATATGGGAATGTTTATTTCCCTTGCTTTCTCTTATTACAACGAGAAGGATTCTCTTTTGTTGTTTAAGTCAATCTTGTTTGGATTTTCAATGGTTCTTGAATGTATGAGATACTTGATTGCAATACATGCTTATTTCTCATTACCATTGGATGAAGACTAAACACATTTCTTGAAAAATGTTTTTGAAAGGAAAATTTGAGAAAATCTGATTAAAATTCAGAGGTCTTCTTTTTCACTCAAAAGAAAATGTTTGAGATGAAAATTTGATGAGTTTTTATCAGTTATGGCAATTACAATATATGTTTTAGAAATGTCTTTAATTGAAAATATCTGTTAAGAATGAGAAGATACATTGTTTACTTTGTCTTCTATTCCTAACATCTAGTTAGTCATTTTATCTTTAGTTTAGAACGGATATGGGAACTATTTAGATCAGTGGTTATTTGCAAAGAAAATGTTGTTGGATTCTTTCATGACTTTCAGTATTTCCCTCTCCTTTTTATATATAAGATTTTTTGTTGTCGAAGGAAGTTTTGGGTCTTTGAAGAGGATTGGAATTACATTTGCCATTTTACTGCTTAATGATATTCATTAAAATCTTTGAACCAACCAAAATGCAAAAGATAAGAAACACCTAAGTTTGTATACAGATAATTCAAAATGGTTGTCTTGACTGTTTGATGAGATTTGGGCTAAAACCTAAAGTAAATGAGAGCTTTTCTTCTAGATCATTGCATTTTCTTTTACATAATGAAGTCCCACTCAATATGTGAGTATGAATAATCAAATATATGTTACTCACGCATGGCATCATGTGTAAGGATTTTATTATGTTGATTTGTATGCTGTATCGCATGAGTGGAATTGTGATTCATCAAATTACACATCATATGACTTAAAAGAGGGAAACATATATTTATATATCTTGAAAGGTAAAGTGAAATGTGCATGTTAAGGAAAAGTGACTTGCGTGTGTGCGTTGAAAAGTGAACTTGTGTGTTTTGGAAGGTGAAGATATGAAGTTTATATATATTTGGACTTGTATTTCGGAAAGTGGTGATGGGGAGTTTGTGGGTGTTTGAACTTGTGTATGTTTTGCAAGGCGGTGATGGGAAGTTTGTGTGTAGTCGAATTTGTGTGTGTTTTGGGAAGCATGTATGTTAAATTAGATTCATGAAAATTTTGGAAAGTGAATTGTAATTGGGTTGGAAAAGTGACTTTGCTGTGTTGTGCTCAAGTGAGGTGAATGGTGTATATGTTCAAAAGGTGAATTGCTTATGTGTTCAAAAGTAAAGTATTTTGAAAAACTAAAGTGTAAAAAAGAAAAGGTGTTTGGAAAGTGTATGTATTTGAGGGTGAAATGCTTTGAAAGGTAAAGTATGTGAACTTTGAATATTGAAATATGTGAGTGTTGGAAAACATGTGCATTTTAAAAAATGTAATGGTTTGAAAGAAATGAAATAGATGTTTTGAGAAGTGTATGATTTTGTGAATGGTGAGGTGTATGTGTGTGAACTTTAATTAGTGAAGTATGTGGATTGTGAAAAGTGTGTGAGTACTGTAGAAAAGCAAAGTGTGTATGTTGTGTTAAAAAGTAAAATGCATAAGTATTGAAAAGTGGAGTGTAGGGATATTGGAAAATAAAGTGTATGATTTTTGAAAGTGAATTGTGTATAAGTGGAAAAGTAAATTGTGTATATGTTGAAAAGATGAGAAGTACATGTGTGTGTTGGAAAATGAATTGGGGTGTGCATTGAAAAGTGTTTTATGAAGTGAAAAATATATGTGTTGAATAGTAATGTGTCGGTTTTGGAAAAGTGAGAAGTGTGTATCTTGACAGTGGAAGTGTGTGAGTTTTGGAAAAGGAAGTGAAAGTGTATGTGTGGAAAGGTAAAGTGTGTGAAAATGAAAAGAGAGCTTGGATTGTGAGAAATGAAGTGTGGGTATGTTAAACAGTATTTTAAAGTATTGTTGAAAGTTGAAGTGTTTGGAAAGTTGAGGTGTGTGGGTTTTTGGTAGTGAGTAATTTGGGCGTTTGTTGGAAAGCAATGACTCTCTTTCTCTCTCTATCTCTCTCTCCCCCCTTCTTCCCCTTTCTTGTACCTCAGGGTGAACGTTGGAAAAGCACAAAGTATGCTTTCAAAAGTGAAATGTTCAAAGGACAATCAATAGAACCAGTGTCTAAGCCCAAAAAAAGCTATGTCTAGATTTAAATTATATTTTTTTCAATTATTTTAGTCTTAATTATTGAATGTGCTTCTAATCCCTATTTTATTCTCTTTATTTGCATGAACCGCGGGGAATGATACCAGTCGAGTGAATAAAAGGATAAAGGACAAAGGCGTCAGTCGCCTCTACCTAACCGGGTAGAGGTGCTACGGGCGGAACCACCGGGTCATAGCCCCCGGTGTTGTAAGTTTTCTCAAAACTTAGAAAGTCCCTAGGAAGCCTTGGTGTGGTTTATGCGAACCCGTACCTTTTAGGTCCCTGTAGTAACTTTAATTTTATTAGAATTATTATTTTATTTTATTTTTAGATCCTTAAACCCTTTTTACACATGCGTAATGTCCCAAGGGTTAGTGATAACAACCTTTTTCATCCCATACAACATTAGTAATATTTAAGGACAAAAATTAAGGATTTAGTCTTAGAAAACTTAGACTTAGGATGCATGCACACTTTAAGAAAGAAAATATAAAACATAGAAAACTAAGTGAATACCTCTAACCTAATTACAATCAACTCTAAATAATAATAATAAATCATTAAAGTTCTCTTTTAAGAATTAGAAAGGATAATTATAAACAATAATTTCAACTAATATAAACCAAACTTATAAAATGATAAATAACATATATTTGTTTAATAAAAATAAATCAACCCTTAAACTGAAAATAAAATACATATATAATTAAATGTTGAAATCACAAATAGAATTATTATAATTCAACAAAAGATTAAAATCATAAACTTATAACCAAAATATCTTAAATAATTTTTAAAGAAAGGTTAATAAATAACAATCAAATTAAATAATATGAATAATAATAATAATAATAAAGATAATAAATCTAATAAATCATTAAAAATTAAATAAAATTTTCAAAAATTTAATATATCATTGACAATTTAAAAAATCAATTAAGGATTCAATAAAGCATTTAAAATTAACAAATCATCGAAATATTAAATAAAAATCCTTAAAAATTTAATAAAACATTAACACTTTAATAAATTATTAAAAAAAATTAATAAATCATTTAAAATAAAATAAATCATTGAAAACTAAGTAAATTATTAAATTAAATAATATAAAGATTAAAAATGGTTAACCAAAATACACTAAAGAACCAATCATATTAATCAACTTTAATAATTAAAATTCAACCTAAATTGAACTCCAAAAATACTAAAGACACTAAAACTTAAATTTGAACATAAAACCCCACTCTAACCTTTCAACAAACCAAATTCAATCAACTAGAAAATTTCAATCAATAACTGATCTAGGATATATCCAAACCACACGGCCTACTATACACAGTTAGATTTGTTGGCTAGGACAATTGACTTTAGCTTTAGGTTAGGCCGGTGTTAACTTTCTTGCTGCTGTGTGACAGGTTTTCTCATGGTTTTTACTGCATATTGGTGGTAAAATTGTTGAGGTATTTGTTTATTTATTCATTCCTTCAATTTGAGAATTGATGTGATGGGCGATAGGTTACCCCTAGGCTAGGAATGATCTGGATGCTAATAAAATTTTTTGTAGGAGGTCATGCTCTTGCAGGGCTAAAATTAAAGGGAGCAAATTAAGGATTTAAACTAACAAAAGTCTCTACATGTGCGAAATGTTAAGCCCCCTTAAAATTAAAAGAGCATAACTAAGTGTGGCTGGCGAATTTAATTTAAATTCAAATATATAACTGCTTAGGATAACCTATTGTAAATCTGGTTTTAAGGATTATAATTTTGATGATAACAAACACTTCTGTGTTCTATTTCTATTTGGCTAACATTTTAGGTACAAAAGATCAAATGAAATTTAAACCAACTTAAGATCAGATCTGAGTGTGTTTAAATATAATTTTTCCCTTTCTTGAGTCATATGTAATGTAATTGATCCCATAGCTAAGTAACCTTGCACACACACACTCAGGGGGAGAATTTTAGTGAATTAGAGTTTCTGTTTTCAATTTTTTGTTCATATCATCCTGGACAATCTAATGAAAATAAAAACCCTAATTAGGGTGACCATGTCAAGTCGATTTGATTAAGCAGATCGTCTTATTCGATAGACCCATCATACGGGACGATATGCTTAGATTGGAAAATCCCAGCCACTTGAGTGAGTTAGGAAAGTTTTATTTTTAGAGATTTGGTATGATCATCCCGGATGATATGTGTATCATCCTAGACTATTCTTTACATTCATGCCTAAATTAGTCTGGTGATTAAGAAAAGCAATTAATATTTTATTGATACAATCATATCATCCTAGACGATCGTAATATCATACGAGATGATACATACAAAATCCTGACCGTCTAGAGCATTTCACCTAGACAAACCGAACTATGCTTTGGATGATATGCCCTAGTTTGAACTAATCATACGGGATGATATGAATATCATCCCGGTCGATCAAGTCATTTTTAATTGTATAGCACATTTTGTGCAGGCCGATCCGAATATGTGCATGATGATTTTAGGTGTTTTGAACTAATCATACATGATGATAGAGATATCATCCTGGATGATCAAGTCATTTTGAGATTATCCAGCATCAGTTACCCTGGACGAACCTAACTATCCTCTAGATGAAATTCCTAATTTGCATTAATTGTACCAGATGATCATAGAATCGTACGGGATGATCTGAATAAACTGTCTTCTAATCGTCCAGAGAAACTAGATCGTCTAGGCTAATATATGAGATTTTACACTTATCGTACAGGACAATCCTTTGATTGTCTTTGACGACCAGTTGAGATTTAGGGTAATTTTTGATCCCTCCTATTTAAGATCTTTTTCTTCCAACAAGAAAAATCTTTTACCACTTTCCTTATCAGAGAAAACCTTGAGAGAGAGAGAAAGCTTGGGAGAGAGAGAGGATCTTGTGAGGGGGAGTTTGTGAGGTGTTCATAAAGGTTGCTCCAAGCAAGGATCTGAGTCGTCTTCTCCGGTCATCGTCTTTTATCTTATTGGTGATTATATGGTAGGATCATTTGTAAGAAGATCCGGGTTCTCTTCCTGCTTCAGGAGGAAGCGAAAGGAGTTTAGGTTCTCTGCCTGCTTCAGGAGGAAGTAAAAAGAGTCCAGGTTCTCTGCCTCAACAGGTTGGTGGAAAGAAGTTTTTGTATAGGCTTCTCCGCCTTGCTGTGGGAGCAGAAAGAGAGTCACTTAGTGTTAGTGCAATACCCAAAGGGGAGGCTCCGGGGAGTGGACGTAGGTCAAGTTGACCGAACTGCTATAAAATTTAGTGTGTTCTTTCTGATTATTTTTCACACTTATTTTTCTATTGATGATTGTGTGATTGTGATTATTATTCTGTTATCATTAAATATCTGTACATCATCACGTTACTGTAATTAGTTTTAAAAATATTCAAAAAGATTTTTCTAAATCACTGTTTGCTCATAAATTTTTAAAACTACCAATTCACCCCCCCCCCCCCCCCCCTCTTGGTTATCCTCGGGACTAGTTTATAAGGGCTTAACATCCCTAAAGAACTTTTATAACCTTGTAGGTGGTCTAGATTTTCTTTTTATCTGGGATGTAATGTAAATGTTCTTGAAAAAGAGTTGTAATATGAAAGTGACATGAAAGTGGGATATCAAACCCAACTTGGAATCCAAAGAAAAGAGAATATCTCTTAGGGGAATGTTCTTTTTTATTTGGAAAGCCAAGTTAGGGTAATTTTAATATCTAAAGAGAAAAGAAAATACCCCTTTGGGGATGAGGGTATCTAAAACTGACGAACGCAAGGAGCTCGTAGAAGGAAAGAAGACAAAGGAGAGAAGATGGAGAAGTGAAGAAAAAAAGAGATATCCCATTTCAAAATCACTTGCATCAGTCGTAGGATTAGAATTTGGATTTGTTGTCAGTGGTACCTGGCCACTTTACTTTTCAGCAGACCCTGGGTTAAGTAAAATGGCACTTGTCATATGGAATTTGGATATTATATATATATATATATATATATATATATATATATATATATATATATATATATATATATATATATAATTTTATTTTGGGTAATTTAATTTGATTGTTTATATTATTTACGCAGTAGTTTTTTTTTAGGATTCTTGCATGCCATATTTTGTTTTAGCCTGGATACGATCGGAGTGTTTTTTTTCGTAAGGGCACGATAAAAATGTTTCCTACTTAAAATTTAAATAAATTTTTTTGGCTCACATAGTAACTCTAATGATCTAAGAATTATAGTCGGGATCGTCGAGATTCAGCATAAAGTATATTATTACTTTCTCTTCCTTGTTAGGCACCTCCCTGCGTGCGGGTACTGGCAGACCACCTGGCTTATTATGGTGCAGTTCTGTCAAGGGGATGTTGTACAATCTCTAGGGAAAATTTTTTTTGTAAGCCTGATTTTAAAATTGCTTCATAAATCATTTTATGCATTCGAGTCAATCAGCATGCATCACATTAGGTACAAATTGAAAGAGTTTAAAATTTTAATTGTATTACTCTCTCAAGCATCATTTACCCTATATAAGTAAAGGGGACAATTATGATTTATCTTAGATGTCGGCCCTGATTCCTCAAAATTTAAATAACACCCCTACCCATCTTCCATAAAGAGACTGGACACATGGTTTTAAAGCACCTAAGTGGTTAGCTGGCTCCCCAATCCAGGCCTGGGTAAGTCTAGATTTGCATTTCATTAGCTAGGTTCAGGTCGCTATTTTGTAGTGTCCAAATTAGATTTAGGTTCTGAGGCATATTTTTCAAATCTTAAGTCCTCACCCTTCCGGAATATAATCTTAAATTTTTAATAAAATGCCAACCTGAACATAAAAATTCTCTTCTGAAATGTAAAGCCCAACATAAGATAGACTGAGGTTGCCTTTGAGCTTCTCAGAATCTGGCACCTCCTACTTTTTCTCCTTTGACTCGCTAGAAACTGTTCAACATTGAGCTTTTTCCTTGAAAAATTCTCTGCTTCTTTCCTTGCCTTGTACTTTATAAATCAAATGGTATAGAAATCACTGCTTTAATCGAGAGTTTTCTTAGGAGCACCCCTCCTAAGATGTAATTAACTATAGGGGCTTGCCTCTATAGGGATTTGAGAACTCCATATTAAAATAAATCTTCTTTTATTTATATAAAATAAGGGAAAATCTTTAGGAACACAGATTATCTTTTAAAACTCATTTTTAATTTTGAATATACCCGTATAATGTTTTTTTCATCTCTCCAGATAATATAACATTCTCCTTATTATATTCAATTTTAAAAAATGATGAATTTTATAAAACTCATTCTTATTTTTAGATGCCTTAAAGAATTATACGTTTATCTTTTAATATGATGTTGTATTCCCCTTGTTGCCTCTAATCAGAAGAGTGGTTGAATTTTCAAAATCTCATTTCTATTTTTAAACACATTTTGTAGAATGTCATATTCATCTTTCAGGATGATATGTTATCCTTTGAATTGTGTTTGATTATAGAAATATCATTTTTCAAAACTCTATTTTGATATTGAATCTGTTATTGAACATTGTGTTAGTCTCCCGAGACTGTACTTTATTCTCAAAGTAGTATTCGATTACAAAATAGGAGAAAGCAAAATCTGTGTGGTGGTAAATTTAATCCCATCAGGTTTTTTTGGTGACTCCATTGGGAATCAATCTTCTCTCCATCTTTAGCAGTGATTCATACCTTTATATCAGTAGTATACTTGTGCTCTGCATAGGTTGTAACTTCCCTTCTTCTTCCGGTTATTTTATTCATTTCATTCATGGATAATTTGGCCAATATCTAAAAATATTTTAGAGGTCTTATTTTGGACCCCGTCAAATATTGACGGGAAGTTCGTTTAATGACCTTTTTGTTTAAATAATCAGAAAAGAAATCCCTATGTGCTAATTTGAACGTTGTAGTTACATTTTTATTGTAACTTGATATTTGACTTAGCACTGGGTCCAAATTCTTAAAGTAAAAATTAAAACACTAAATAAAATTCTTTCTTATCTCAATATTATGTATCGTAGTTATATTTCTATATAACGCGATATATTTGCAATAAAATAAGACTTAAATTATTTAGTTAGATTAATTAAACTTTGTAATTAAAATAATTTATTTGTAGTCTAATTCAAAATTTTACTTAAAATTCAGGAAAAAATGACGGGTAAATTAATTTTCTCCATGTCTAATAATATGAACCTTTCCTACAATCCTTTTGTTGATGGTAGCGTAATCAAGTTTGGAAAAGGATTTGAGGATTTGTAATTGTCTGTTAGTGGACCTGAGTTCACTATTGTCCTATCTACCGAGATTGCAAATCAAAAACCTGTTCTAGAATTCACTTTGGGATGTGGGTCTCAAACTGTCCTTGTAGCCCCTAAGCCCTCAGTGTTTGTTAGAATAGAACAACCTAGTCAGGATCAAAAGCTTAAGTCAGTTGTCATAGTAGACAGTGATGTTCCTTTTAGTGTCCCCATACAGTTTGAGATGGGTTCCTCTTCTAATTTGTCAACTATCATGACTAACACACAGAGAAGGAATAGAAATCTCCGTGTAAAGAGAAGGATGGAGAAGTTAAGAAAGTCAGGAGAAAATGAGTCTACCCCTCCCACATCTCCACACCTTAGGTAGTAGGTTCCATCTCCTCTCTACTGCTGATGGAGAGGAAGATGTGAGGATGATTACTCGTTCAGCTCCTACTCCTGTTCAAAAGTCTGACACTGAGCCTGTTAAGAATAAAGAAGTACATATTTGAAATATGGTGAGAGCAATAGTACAAGAGTGTGCAGATAATCATTTCCAAACTAAGGAAGGATTTTTGAGGAACATGAAAAGAATGATCAATGAAAGGATCGAAGAAGAAACCTTGAGTCAGAAGAGTATTGGAACCTGGTTAGTGGGTCAGTCGAGGGCAAGAGTAGTAAAAAATATTCAAACCTATTGCAATCTCTGCACTCATTGATGGATATCCTAGGGAACCAAGGAAATCTTACAGGAAGATAGATAGTATTATTTTGACTGATACGTTAGTAAAGATTAAAGGTAATCAACATATTCCACAGAAAGTCAGTCGTTGATTTTCCCCTTCTTCTACACTGCCAAAGGGTCCTAGAAAAATCCAGCGTTATTCTCATTCTCATTCATCTCTCCAGATAGATAGGCACCCCTGTACGGGTCCTTCTTCATCTTCTTATCCTTATGTATAGCAGTTGGAGCCAACAAACCAACCCGCTCCAACATCTGATGAGAAGAAGATTTGGAGACCCAAGGAGGAAGCTGCTTCTCTTGTAATGGCTTCACCTAAAATGCCTGTGGAAGAAGAACCCAAAGTAGAAGATAAACTTAAAATTAACCCTTCAGATCATATGGACTGTGAAAGGTATGTCTCGTTGATCCCCACTATATTTTTAGAAGGTCTATAGAGGAGATGCTACGTGAACTAAAAAATAACATTAAAAATCTAGAGGATGAAGAGACATTGAACTTTTATTTAGATCAAGATGACATGTTGGATGATGTAGTAGCCGATGTCCTTATGATGGAAACAAGGGGATCAGCTCATGGTGAGCAAGCTGAAAATGTTGGAATACAGGATGTTGTAGTTGAGGAAGGCATTGCGTCGGATTTAACTCAACATCTTATACAACATTTAAAATAAAAGGATGAGCAAATCTCAAATATGGAAAAGAAGATAGAGGAAATGATGGCTAGTATGGCTTCCTTCCAATGACAGGGTCCTTTACCACCATTAGTATAGGTTGAGTCTTCTCAACCCGAGTCTGTTCAGGTGGTAGGAAAGAATCAAATAATTGAGGCTATAGAAGAGCACCAATCAAATCCAGAGATTAAAGCCTCTCAATCAAAAGAGAAAAAGCAGATGGTGAAAAGAAAAGTGAGGGAAGCACTAGCAGAGTCATAGAGTGCATCATATACTCCGAAGGGTAGACCTTACCAGAGGAATTTGATGCAGTTCCTTACCTAAAGGGGTTTGTGCCTCCATCCTTCAAGATATTTGATGGTACTGGAAAGCCGAGGCAGCACATATCATACTTTAGAGCCAGTTGTTGCAATACTGGGGGAAGTGATGCTTTACTTTTCAGACAATTTGTTAGTAGCCTGTTGGGGGTGGCTTTTGATTGGTATACAGATCTACCCAATGGCTCGATGCATAATTTTACAGAGCTAGAAATATATTTGTTAAGAGATTTGCAGGCAGTCAGCATTATACTACAGTTGGAGATCTTGTCATAGAAAAACAGAAGCCTGGGGAGGAGCTAGTTGATTATATACTAAGGTGGATGAATTTGAGCATGAAGTGTGAATCTCAATTGCAAGAATAACATGCGATTGAGATTCTACTTAAGAATATTCATGGACTGGTAGCCACTCTTTTGAAAGATTTTACCATTAAAACATTTGAAAAATTGCTCAATAAAGCCTCCTGTCTACAAGAAGAAGCTTCATAGTTCACTTTCCTTGCTGATCGGTCTACTTTAGGCCCTAAGAAGCTGAAACCCCATAAGGTTTTTGAGAAGAAATCTGGGATAGTGTCAGCTGTTGATAAGGGAAAACAACCAATGAACGTCCAGCCAAAAAATCCTCCTTCACAGTTCTATAATCAGCAGTATCAGAAGCCATAATATTTGCCACCAAGTATCCAACACCGTGATTTCAGCCACAGTTTAATCAGCAAAGGCCTTACCTTACTCCAGAAGAAAGAAGGGAGAATTGGGAGAAATTTAATGCATTGATTGGTAAGACTTACCCCTTTAAACAGGAGGCTTTAAAGAGGATATTCAAAAATCTTCTGAAAAAGCCAGACTTTAAATTACCTGCCCCTAGGAGGCCAGAAGAAGTGGGTAAGTTGGATCAGCTTAATTATTACCCTTACCATCAGATGTTGGGTCATCAACTTGAAGATTATGTTACTTTCAAGGAATGACTTGATAGGAATATGAAATTTGGAGCTGTAGTGATTCCCAAGGAATACTTAATGGATCTAGGGTAGGGATTAGCTAAGTGTGTGGCTGGTGAGCCTATTGTTCCTACTTTTTTTTTTAAATTTTGACTCTACTTGGGATATAGCTTTATCCCGTTCTACAAAGAAATTCTGAACAAGCATTACTTTTCTTCTCTTTAGGAGTCTTTAGGAGCTCAGGAGCCCCTTCAGGTTGATTTGGTAGTTCCAGAAGGTGATGTAGAGATGACTCCATCTTCAGAGCTCAAGGAAGCCCAAATCAGCTAGGGTCCCATAGCTCAGGAGAAAGAGGATACTAAAGATTATTTTGTTGCTTTTAGTAGTGTTAGTTGTGATGTACCTAGCAAAGTTGGGTTTTCTATGGATGGGGAGGCTGTTATCCTCAATCCTCTCACTCTAGATGATTTTTATTTTGTATCGGGTGATGTTATGAAATTAATGAAAAAGGATTATGTGTATATCTTATCCATTTCTAATAGGGATGTTACAGATGACTTGAAAAATATATCTGAAAATGATTCTCTACATAATCAATTTGATTTTGAAGAATTAAAACATTCTCTTGGCTATTATTCAGATAGTGATGCCCCTATTCTTAATTTGCAGGGTACACCTATCTGTATTGAAACAGAGATGTCAGATTCTAAAAATTTAATAAAAATGCAATCAAAGTTGGTTGAGGTTAAAGTAGATAACCTGTCTGTCGCTTCTTCTGAAGAGATAGTGCAAATCAAACTTTGTAGCGGCAAGGTGCTACCACCCCAAGCTTCTTCTAAAGATAAAGGGAAGCAAGTTGTTGACAAACCAGAGTTTTTTCTTCCACCTCAACCTATTCCTCTTCAAGGTCCAGTTGAGAGTGGAATACCCAAGGTCGATTATAATGTCCTAGCTCATATCAGGAAATTGCCTGCGACACTGAGCATTTATGATGCATTGATTCTTTCCAAAGAAATGAGGGAAGCATTAATCAAAGCTCTGTTAGATCGAGATATTTGCATGGCCCAGTTAGCAGCTGCACAGCCTGATGAAGATCTTTGTTCTAAAAGAGTTTCTAAAATTTCGTTCTCTGATGAAGATCTATGTTTAGGGACGGTAGATCACAACAATCCACTATACATAACAGTAAACATAGATAACCTCAGATTGTAACGTACCCTGGTTGATCCTGGTGCATCAGTTAATATTATGACTCTCAAAACTCTTACTTATTTGAGAATAGACGTTCGTTAGCTTAATTCAGACAAGATGATCTTATGAAGGTTTAACAAAAATGGCGAGAGGGCTTTGGGTTCAGTTACTCTATTGTTGGAGATTGAAGAATTCAAAATTGAAACAAAGTTTCATATTATAGACTCTCTAACATCTTTTAATGCAATTCTAGGTAGACTCTGGCTTCATGAATATAGGATGCTTCCTTCATCCCTACATCAATGCATTAAATACATCAGAGATGGTGTTGAGCACTACATTAAGGGAGTTTTGCAACCATTCTCGATTCATGAAGTAGGAATTTATGAAGATGCCGCCTACTATTTGCCTAAAAAGAAAACAACTATTTCTAAAAATCTCAAATTGGCCAAAAAAGAAGTTACACTAGAAAAGAAAAATGAAAAAGAAAAAGAAGAAAAAAGAGATGAAGAATATCCCTGCCTTAAAGATAGCATCCATTGGCATCCTGCTCCTCCCTCACAAAGAGGTGGTAGGATTACCCAATGGGGGTGAGATAGAGGCAGAGGATTGCAAAATTATGAAAGTGCAACGTATGAAATCATACAAAAGCAAACCGTTACGATACATATTGATTTAGAATCTGGTTCAGAGGATGAATTATGTGTATCAAAGGCTTAAAATAGTAACAAGAGGCCAAAATTTGAGATCTCTTTGGAACACGACAGAGATGATGTTAAAATTAAGGCAAATATAGAGGATGATTCAGATTTTTCTACTTATAAATAGCTTAAAGGATATATGAAGGCTTTGGCTCTAACCCCACTATCGCAAGATAGTATAGCCGGGTTGGCAGTTAAGGTTTCACCCACTTTGAGCGATGATTATAAAACTGCTAAGTTTATTCCTTATACTAGCAAGACTATTGAAACTGATGTACACATTGATGATCCTTTGATGAATGAAATAGTGGAACTCCCTTTTGATTGGTATCCTTATGGTGTTAAAAATTTAATTGAGCAGGGTCTAACCCCATCTACTTGGACTAAACGTCAAGCTCTGTCCTTTGAAAATCTTTGGAATATAGAAGACTATAAACCAAAGTTAATAGCAGGACTGGGCTTTAATACTATTTATCCATTTAATGATGATGATTATTGCTTGGTGATAACTAACAATCTAGGATCTGATCATCTCTTTGTAAAGGACATTGAAATTTTTGATGAATCTTGTCTAGAAAATTTAGATGATTCGGATGACTTTCAAGTTAAGGAGGCACCTCCTGAACATGAGGAGGAAATCTAATCAACTATAGATGAACTGAAAGAAATCAGCCTTGGTCATGAAGAAAATCCATGTCCGACATTCATAAGTGCTTTATTGAATGAGGATGAGTCAATTAACTTAGTCAAGTTACTTTCAGAGTTTAAGGATTGCTTCGCTTGGAGCTATGACGAGATGCCTGGGTTATCTCCAAAAATAACAGTCCATAAACTTAAAATTCAACCTGACATAGTCCTTGTCAAGCAAGCCCCACGATAAATGTGCTTAGAAATTGAACAACAAGTGGTGATTGAAGTTAAAAAACTGATCGATGCAGGCTTTATTTGAGAGGAAAAATATCCCTCTTGGTTGGCTAGCATCGTCCTAGTAAAGAAGAAGAATGGTCAAATTCGTGTATGCATCGATTATATGGATCTGAAAAAGGCTTATCCAAAAGATGAGTTCCCGTTACCTATACCGAAACTCATGGTAGACATTGCCTCTGAGCATGTAATTTTCTCTTTTATGGATGGTTCATTTGAATATAACCAAATCAAGATGGCCCCTAAAGATGAAAAATTTACTACTTTCAGTACACCTATAAGGGTCTTCTGTTATAAAGTCATGCCCTTTAGACTTAAGAATGTTGGTGTGACTTACAAGAGAGCTATGACATGAATCTTTGATGATCTAATACACCAACAGGTGGAATGTTATATCGATGATTTGGTCATTGAAAGTCATCAAAGGGAAGACCACCTTCATGATTTGATAATCATTTTTGAAAGGTTGCATCGCTATGATCTAAAGATGAATCCCTTGAAATGTGCTTTTGGAGTTACTTCAGGGAAATTCTTAGGATTCGTAGTGAGACACCGAGGTATAGAAATTGATCCTTCCAAAATAAAAGCCATCTTAGATATGCCGCCTCCTAAAAGTCTTACCCATTTAAGATCGTTTCAAGGTAGGTTAGCATACCTATGAAGATTCATTTCCAACTTTTTTGGTAGGTATCAACTATTTTCCTCTTTATATAAGAAAGCTGCCCGATTCCATTAGGATGAAAAGTGTCAAAATGCCTTTGATAGCATAAAGCAGTATTTGTTGACACCACCAGTTCTAGCAGCTCCTATCCCGGGAAAACCTTTAATACTTTACACCGCATCTTTAGACAATTCTCTTGGCACCTTATTAGCCCAGACTAATGAGGAAGAAAAAGAGAATGCACTTTACTACTTGAGTAGACGAATCCTGGTGACTGAAGCTAATTATCCGCCTATTGAGAAACATTGTTTAGCCTTAATTTTTTACTGCCCAAAAATTAAGGCATTACATGTTAGCTCATAAGATCAATCTCATTTTTAGTGTCAATCCACTCTAATACTTAATGACTCATCCAATGTTGTTAGGGTGTTTAGCGAAGTGGTTAATGTTTCTACTCTAATTTGATATCATATTTATACCATTACGTGCTATCAAAGGTCAAGCCGTGGCTGACTTCTTAGCAGCACACCTGATCCCTGCTGAGTCCCCTTTAAAAGATGATCTCTCTAATAAACAAATTATGAGTTTAGAGAAGTAGAAAGGAAATACTTAGGAATTATATTTTGATGGTGCCACATCTTCATAAATGATTCGAGAACCGTAAGAGGTAATCCTAGGGAAAGTCGGTATCGGGTTGGTTTTCATAACTCCTGAAAAAGGTTTATTACGTTATTCTTACCATTTATTAGAGCCTTGCACAAATAACAAGGCTGAATATGAAGCTCTAATAAATGGGTTAGAATTAACAATATTAATGGAGATCAGAGAAATCAAGATCTTTGGAGATTCACAACTTATTATTAATTAAGTTGTTAGTATTTACAAAGTCTTGAAACCTAAACTTCTTCCGTACCATCAGTACACTATGAAACTTCTCGAGCAGATTCCAAGTGTAACTTTATATAGGATACCCCGTGGAAGAAATTCTATGGTGAATGCCCTTGCAAAGCTCGCAAAGGAATGAACTTGTATAGAAGAAGAATTAATTTCTATAGAAGTTCAAGGTCGTAAGATCTTGTCTCCTATAAACTTGGATATATCAATAAAAAGTTTCCTTCTGAGGGTGAGATTGTTCTTGCTATTGATGATGAGACGATTGTCTGGAGACAATCTTTCATTGACTATTTGAAAGAAAGGAAACTCCCTCGAGAGAAATCTGTCATAGATCAAATTAAGAGAAGGGCTCTCTCTTATACACTGATAAATGACATTTTGTACCACTAGTCTTTCGATCAATTGTGGCTGCGTTGTCTCAATAAATAGGAAGCCCAAAAGATTGTGATTGAGGTACATGACGGATTATGTGGTGCTAACTAATCAGGCCCTAAAATGAAGATGAAAATTAAGAGACTGGGATATTATTGGCCCTCATTAATTGATGACTGTATGTCCGTTGTACGCCGTTATCACCAGTGCCAAGTACGTGGTGTAGTTCTACATCAACCTCCTAATATTCTGCATCCAATAATTGCTTTATGGCCTTTTGAAAGCTAGGGCATGGACATCATTGGCCCTATCGATCCTCCCTCTTCTAAAGGTCACAGGTTCACTCTAGCAATAATAGATTACTTCTTAAAATGGGCGGAAGCTGTCCCACTGTGAGAAGTTAAAATTTATAATATACTCCAGTTCTTCTGGGACCATATTATATATCAATTAGGCATTCCTCGTCGAATTATATCCGATAATGGTCCTTCTTTCAAAAGTACCAAAATGAATAATTTTGCTAAACGTCATAATATTGATTAAAGATACTCCATGAGCTATTACCCACAGGCAAATGGCTTGGCGGAGGCCTTCAATAAGAAGTGGGTAGGAACTCTAAAGAAAATTTTAGAGGATAATAAGTGATAGTGGCACGAAAAGTTGGGTGAGGCTTTGTGGGCTTACCATACCACATATAGAACCCCAACTCAGTCTACAGCATTTGCTTTGGTCTTTGGGGATGAGGTTGTTCTCCCATTTGAGGTACAGCTTCCCTCTTTAAGGGTCGCAATTAATAATAATATCACATCTAAATAAAATGCCCAACTTTAATTAAAAGAACTCGAAGGTTTAGAAGAGAAGCAATTACAGGCTCAATAGAACCTCGAGTTATAGAAATCCTGTATGGCTCAAGCACATGATAAAATGGTTCGTCCTAGAACCTTTCGAGTAGGAGAGCTGGTGTTGGTCCTACGTAGACCTTTCCTGACTCATCAAAGGTTTGGGGTTAAATTTAAGCCTACATGGGAAGGTCCTTTTATGGTGGAGAAAGTCTACCAAGGAGGATCTTACCAATTGGTGGATTGTAAGGGTGATCGTCCTATGTTGCCCATCAATAGGCAGTATCTTAAGAAATATTGTATGTAATGATGTTATTATGAATATTTGTAATAAAATTACAAATTTCTCAACATACACGTTGTTCTCAAGCTTATGAATATGATATGTACTGGGTTCAAGTAGGTTGTATACTTTTGAAAATCAAAATTAAAGGTTTCAAGATCTAAAGTGATTGAGATGTTCTGTAGTACTATTATAGAATTGCTCTTTTATTAATTTCCCTTCTTCACATATGATGATCCGGTATAAAAACATTATCCCCAGTGGATTATTTGTAAGTTATAAAGATCATGTATAATGGAGGAGGAGAACAAATTTTCAATCCATAAATTTTCAAATCTATCATCCTTCCAAATATTTTCCCCTCCACTTCTAGAAAGTGATGTAAACAAAAGCTTTTGATCTCTAGCAGAAAATTTTGTAAATTGTTAACGTCATTTATGACGAAGGGTTTCAAAGAAATTAAACATTCATTAAAATTCACAAACTTGACTAAATTTTAAATTCGGCTTTAGGTCTAAGTTCGCTTTTACGGCATCCTACTGACTTCTGACTTATGTCCGCTTTTACGACAACCATCTAGTTTAAATTCGTCTTTAGGTCTAAGCCCACTTTTATGGCATCCTACTAACTTTTGGCGTAAGTCTGCTTTTACGACAGCCATCTAGTTTAAATCCATCTTTAGGTCTAAGCCCACTTTTACGGCATCCTACTGACTTTTGGCATAAGTCCGCTTTTGCGGCAGCCATCCTAATTAAGTCCGTCTTTAGGTCTAAGCCTGCTTTTAAGGCACCCTACTGACTTCTAGCATAAGTCTACTTTTACGGCAGCCATCCTGATTAATCTTGCCTTTAAGTCTAAGCCCACTTTTACAGCATCCTACTGACTTCTAGCTTAAGTCCATTTTTACGGTAGCTATCCTGATTAAATCCGTCTTTAGATCTAAGCCCACTTTTGCAGCATTCTACTGACTTCTGGTATAAGTCTGCTTTTATGGTAGCCATCTTGATTAAATTCGTCTTTAGGTCTAAGCCCGTTTTACGGCATCCTAATGACTTCTAGCTTAAGTTTGCTTTTACGGCAGCTATCTTGATTAAATCCATCTTTAAGTCCAAGCCCACTTTTACGGCATCCTACTGACTTCTAACTCAAGTCTGCTTTTACGACAGCTATCCTGATTAAATCAATCATTAGGTCTAAGCTCGCTTTTACGGCATCCTACTAACTTCCAGCTTAAGTCTGCTCTTACGACAGCCAAACCTGATTAAATTTATCTTTAAGTCTAAGTCCGCTTTTATGGCATCCTATTAACTTCTGACATAAGTCCGCTCTTATGGCAGCCATTCTCAAATTTTGTTATAAGCACCCACTTAGTCGTATCCATCCTCTTGAACTAGAAAGAAGACCTTAATCTTATCAAAATCACATTCAAACTTTCACATTCAAATCAAAATCAAATTCAAGCTCTTTTTTTCATATCAAACTACTCTCAAATAAATCAATCAATTCGAATCTTTCAATAAATCAATTCAATTCTCAAATCTTTATCACTTTTTCATTTTGATTATCTATGAAAGCTCAAGATTCCTAAAATCTACGTACTCAAATCTCCAACTCCAGTTTTAGATCTAGTTGATTATTTTGGTCAACACCAATACGCACGATAAACTTTGGCAAGTTTATCATGCTTATTAGGGGTCCATTTGTTGACCTCATTATTTGAGGCCAATTTCTCTGGAATCAACTCTAGCACCTATGTTTTTGTAGCCTAGTGTAGACATCACTCTTCTAGGACTTTTGTTAGGAGGATACCTAATGACGTAGCATCGACTCGTTTCAAACCAATTGCTTTAGATTAAACTTTACAATTTTAATTAACATGAAATCAAATTAAATCAACCCAAAATGTATCCAATTTTAACACAATCCGGCCCAAATCGACTTGTCACAAGCCAGTTAAAATTGAATCAACATTTGTCGAGTTAATAAATAAAATAAATTTGAATGAACTTAAAGTACAATTTCTAACTAACCTCGTTTAAATTAACATACTAATTCCACTAAAATAAATCTCTATTATAGTTTTAAAATTAATTAATTAGAAACTTAGCACATCATTCTATCTAAACCAAAATTAAAACAATATTAATCATCATCTCTCAATCAAATCAAAATTTAAATCAAGGAAATAGTTTAGACTTGTCTCACATGATCAAATGAGAGGCGGACAGTTCGGGCCAGGACACCCACAACCTCTCTTTTATTCGCGAAACTACCTAACTCCCCCTACACCTCTTTTCGACTTAAAGTACAATATTATTATTTTTATTATTATTATTATTATTATTATTATTATTATTATTATTATTATTGTTGTTGTTGTTGTTATTATTATTATTATTATTATTATTATTATTATTATTATTATTATTATTATTTTAATATGTCAATTCATTTTGTTAATTTCCACCAAATATAAGAAAATAATATTCAACATTTCAAATATATTGTATTAAGACTAAATTATATTTATGATACATTTAAATTCTAAATACTTACAACCAAATACAACTTGTTAGCTATTTCCATTTTGCACTTCAACAACCAATATAGTAGCAAGAAAAAAAGAAAATAATCACATCCCTAAAACTTTGGGTCACATGCTATATTGAGGCTATAGATTCCAACATAAAATATTGTCCAACAATGAAAATATGATTTATGTCAGATTTAAGCAGGATTCATGCATGATTTTATACAGAATTTATGCATGATGGTGAACATTAATGTGATTTTCTTTTGAAAACATCGAAGATATTGAAGCCACCTTACTTTCATAGCAAATATGAACGTTAATGTGATGGAATCCACTCATGCTAGTAAATAATCTCACGAAAAATGAGATCTTTTAAGTTGTTATTCTTATTATGATGTATAATATGACCTATTGCCTAATTTATGCATGAATGGAAGAAAGATGGCAACCTTCGAAATGAGTAAGGTCCTATACCTCAGACTCGATAGGAAGGAATGTCGATGAAGTAGACGAAGTCAAAGAGCAACAACACTTGCCTGATAAGAAAGACATTATTGAAGAAGGCAAAGTCTGCTGAATGGGATGGCATGAAAGCAAGCAAAGTGGAATTGCAATGAATAGGAAGTCATTTAAGCAGGAAAAGTAAAAAAGCAATGAATTGGACATTGTCAAAGCATGTGAAGTCGAAGAGAAACTAAAAAGCAGAGAATAGGAAGGAATATCGAAGCAGGCAAAGTTGAAGTATAGCCGTAGAAGACGAAAACCAAACCGAAAAAGGTGGGAGGATGGGAGAATGAAATGGTGAATTAAGGGAACTTCTAATTGATTTTTAGTGAACATTTCTGCCAAAAATTATGGCAAAAATTTCTACCATAATTCTATTGAAATATCTAAAATTACAAAAAATTTTGGCGGAGAATTTTGCCGGAAATCCTCCATAAATTCCTCCAAAATTTTCTTATGACTTCTCCTCCTTAATTCCGTCAACCTTTTCAATGAACAATATTCCACAAAAAAATCCATTAGAAAATCCTTTTTCTCCTATAGTGTGTGGACAATGGTATGTCTATGGATTAATGTAATAATAAAAACAAATTTGTTGGCTTTAAAAAGAAATTACTCCCTATTTATTATCTTGGAACTCCTCTTCATAAAGGGCATAAAAAATTATTTATGTTTGATAAAATGTTTAGGAGTATTTCAAATAAACTCTCTACTTAGGAATTTAAACTCATTTCTATAGGGGTTAGACTTGTGTTAATAAATAGTGTTGTGTTCTATACCATGTATTTATTTTGAATGATTAATATCACTATGGAAGTATGCAATAGGTTAGATAAAATAATAAATAATATTTGGGGGGCTCCTCTTCAACTTCTAAGAAAATTCATTGGTCTAATTGACCTTCTTGCACTGATCCTAATCATGTGGGGGGCTTGGGCTACAAATCTATTTTTGACTTTTCTAAAGGTTTTTGTTTTAAACTATAGTGAAATTTCAATACAAATGATTCCTTATGGGCTAAATTCATGAATAGGAAATATTGTTACAATACTCACCCCACTCTTTGTTATTTAAAAAAAATATTAATCATGTATTTTAAGTATATTAATAAAACAAAATAGCTAGGGGATTCTACTTTTCATCAGGGAATAAGGAATGGCTCATCTAATTTATGGAGGGATGACTAGATTGGTTTAGGGTTTCTTGACTGCTACTTTAACACTAATTCTACCTCCATATTAAAGGTAGCTAATTTCATTAGGGATGGTAAATGGTGTGTCAATCCTCTATTGTATCATGTGCCTCAAAGCATTATTGATATTATTTGTGACATCCCTATTGATTCCTCTTCTCATGATAGCCCCATATTTAAATTATCAGAGAATGATACTTTTGGACTTAAAATGTGTGGAATTGCATTAGAATAAAAAAGGATTTTTCTAGTATTTATGATAAAATGTGAAATTCTTCAACACCTACTTATGTTTTTGTCTTGAGTTGGAGAATTTTGAAGGGCTTTATTTTTGTTGATTGCAGATTACTAGTTAAAGGCATTCATTTGGTTTTAAAATATTAATGTTAATGCCATATTGAAACCCCTAAACATGTTTTTTTTTAATGGCTCTATTGCCATTAAAGTAGTCTGAATTAATGAATAGATTAGCGGTTAAAGTGTTGTGCAATAATAACAACATTTTCTCTTTTTGGCTGGTTGGTTTTAGAAAAAGCTAAAGGTCATATTCTAATTGTTACTCTTATGCTTGTCTTTTGGATTTTATGGATAGAGAGGAACAACTGCAAGCATAACAACACTAAAATGAGTTCTAAAAGGATAATCATTTATCTAAAAACTAATGTTTAATGACTTTATGCTACTAAGGTTCTAAAACCTAAGCATTTTAGAGGCAACATTATTTGTTTCTCCTTCTTTAACATTAATTGCCATAATTTTGAGAGAGTCAACACTCCCAAAATTCTGAGGTGGATCAAACCTCGCATTCATGAATGTAAACTCAACATTGATGGATCGGTGAATAAAAAATGGTGTTGGCTGTGGTGGTCTCATTAGGGACCATCAAGGTAAATTTCTTTTTGGCTTTGTTTCTAGCATTCCTAATGGTAATATCCTCTTTGTTGAATTGAGTGCTCTTTATAAGGTGATCCAGGTTTACATTGAGAAAAATATTGTCAATATCTGGATTGAATCTAGCTCCGAAATATTTGTTTCATTAGTTACTTCTCATAAATGCCATAATGCTAATGTATTTCTTCTATTCAATAAGTTAGTATTCTTGTTTAGTAAATTTAATTATACAATTTCTCATATTTGGAGAGAAGATAATATCAGTGTTGATATGTTGGCTAAGGAAAGTTCTAAGATTTTGAATATGATTTATTTTTACAAAGACTCTACTCTTGGTATTCTTAAGGGCATGATGAGGCTTGATATTTTAGGTATTCCAATTATTAGAATATACTATCAAATCTAAGCTTTGTTAACTCTTTTCTGGGGTTTGCAATATTTTTGCCTTTTATTCTTTCGATTTGCTTTTGTTCTGTTATATTCTCCGAACAAATTTTTCTGTAGGCAAAGTTCCTTCTTACACTATTAGGGATATATGTCTACAAGATTTTTTACTCTATTTTGTTTTAACTTTTGTGGCTATATGTCATCTCTTCTATGGGAATTCTCTATGTTTTTGGATTGTCAAACCCACACGATAGTCTACTCCCCTGCCAATGCCCTATTATTTATTTCTGTAGAAATATAGAAATGTTGATGAATCATCTGAAGAAGGTCTTATAGATGGTTACTTGGTTTGTTTCTTTTGCTATAATTGATGCTCATCCGATCTAAATTTTGATCCCTTGGATGCTATGCTTGTGGGTAGTTTTGAATTTTCTACTCAGGTTATCTCTTAGTTTATTTTCTTCACTTCTTTTAGCTTTCATTTGCCTTTGGTTGTTTTTCATTGCTGTCTCTACCTATTTGCTGGAGCATTCCTGTTTGTTGATGTCGAGTGCAATCATGTGCTGGTTTGTAATTTCGATTTTGCAGGAGAGGTTTCACTATTCTCTATATGAGTTGTTTGTGTTGGGTGTTTCTATCCTGTACCTTTCTCATTATTGATTTTTCTCAATTTTAGGTGTTTTGTTAGTCTCCATACCATGTTGACTTCATATAAGGTATGGCCAGATTACTTGTTTCATTTTCTTTCCCATATATTTTGATGCTTTGTTGGATGTTTTTTTGGGCGCCTACTAGATTTGTATATTTCGGTAGTGATCATGCTAGAGTTTTTAGGATTGGCTCGTAGCCTGCCTTTTTCTTTTCTTGTTGTATCTAGATAGGGATCAGTGTCTCTTTAGTTTCTTTTATTATTCAATGTAGCACTTTGAGAAATTTGCTAGAAGTTGATGGATTTAAGGACTATGTAGCATCTTTTGAAACGAAATAAAATTAACAATTCCCTAAAAAAACAAGCAAAACATGACACTGACGCCTATGATGAGGACCTTTCCCCATCGCTGCCAATCCTATATCGTCAAAGTAGCTCTCCTATCTTTCATGGCATGACTTCAACTCAGTTGAATGTAAGCATTCTCTTAAAGAAATTAACATTTTTTTTTATTTATTTCTCTGAAATTTTAATCTTTAAATATTATCTTTGGAATGTTCATCACATTTTTGTTTTGTTTATTTTGTAATTTGTGTTATTTCAGTAAATGTATGTTTGTTTGCAAGGAATTTGTGAAACCATTACTTTTTAGGTTTTCTTTATTTTTCTTTTTTGTATTATAAATTAGATTTTTTTTGTATAATTGTATGTGGCTATAAGCATGAAGGTGTATATCCCTTCTCCTGCTCTGGCTCTGGCTGGTAAGTCCCGCTCTTTTAAGGATGTTTTAGCTAGCTCGGCTTCTTTGGGATCTAAGATTCCTTTTGTTCAATCATCCTTCAAGGGTTGTCCGGCTTTGATGCTTGAGGATTCTGTTATTTCTTTGTTGGCTAAGCCTTTTGCATTTACTTTGGTCGGAAAATTCATGTTGAAGCATCCTAACGTTGATGTTATTCAAAAAATTTTCTTAAATCTAAAATTGGCTGGTTCTTTTCAAGTGGGACTTTTGGATCCTTGCCATATAGCAATCCAACTTAGCAATGATTTGGATTATAGCTGCATTTTTTCTAGAAAAGCTTATTATATTCAAGGTTGCCAAATGAGAGTCCTTAAATGGTCTCCTGATTTTGATGTTCATGAAGAATCACCAGTGACTCCTGTTTGGATTTCATTTCCTAATATACGCTTGCATTTCTTTAACACTCAAATCTTATTTGGCTTAGCCTCTATTTTTGATAGACAGTTACAAACCGACCAAGCAACAGCCACCATTTCTCGGCCATCTATGGCAAGGGTATAAGTTGAAATGGATATCTCTAAAAAACATCCCAGTGAGGTTTGGATTGGTTCGGAACTTAACGGTTATTTTCAAAAGTAGACTTTGAAAATGTCCCTATTTTTTGTTCTCATTGTAAAATGTATGGGCATGGTATAATTGATTGTTTTAAGCTTCATCCTCATCTGAGGAAGGGAAAAGATTCTTATCTTCTGGTTGCTAACAATGGAATTAATGCAAAGGAACTGGCTTCGGTTACTCCCATTCATGGTAATGATGGGAATTTTGCTAATGAGGCTAATGTTGCTATTCTTGGTAATGAACCTTTAAACTTGGTTTCTGATTACGTGGAAGCTAACCCGATTCATTTGGAGAATGTGGTTCAAAGCTAGGAGGTTAATTGTATCTTAGACTCTTCTATTCCTAATGTTTCTCTTAATGTGATTGATCAAATTCCTCCATCTGAGCCTATTAGTAAAAATTATTCTAATGAAATTCTTTTGGTTGTTGACTTGACTAACAATAATACTTTGATTAAGGATATGGCTCCTACTAATGTGTCAGCTCCGATTCCTCCCAGTTCTGCGGTGGAGAGGGGGAATGATATGCTTTTGAATAATGAATCGTACGTGGGAGGTGATACTTTTTCGGAGGAAGGTGACTTGTCTCCTTCTCGAAAGCACTCAGGTATCTTTAATAAAGGTAAATTACCCCTGAATGATTATTATCATAGTGACGCTTGTACTAATTATGATGATATGGATTTGTTGGCTAAAAGTATTCCTAGAGATGATACTAGCTTTTCTAAAAGCCATGGTAAAAGAAGTCGCAAACCAAAGAAAGTTGTCCTTCGACCGCCCCGTAATCCCCGTTCACATACTTCTTATTAATTTCCTATTTTTTATGTTTAATGTTATTATTTGGAATGTTAGGGGGATTGGTTGCTCCTCCTCTAGGTGTAGAGTTAAAAACTTATGTCGTATTCATAATGTTTCGCTTCTTGTTTTACTTGAGCCTCTTATTGCTTCTGATAAATTAATTAGTACTGCTAAATTTTTGGGTTTTAAAAATGCTTTTTCTAATTGCTCTAATAAAATTTGGGTTTTTTGGAAAGATTTTGTTTGGCTTGACATTATTGGTGATTTTAACCAAGTTATTCATTGTAATATTGAAAGTGCTAATCGGCAATGTTGTGGGTCCTTTATTTATGCTATTTCTTCTCGTAATAATAGAAAGATTTTATGGGATAATATATCTCAATTTCATAGTATTTGCAACCTTCCTTGGTTGGTGGGTGGGGATTTTAATACTATTGCTAATCCTGCTGAGCGGCTAGGGGGTTCTCTCCCCATTTACCACTCTATGGAGGACTTTAATAACATGATTCTTAATTGTAACTTGATTGATATTGGCTTTTCTGGTGATAGCTTTACCTAGAATCATGGCAATCTTTGGCAAAGATTAGATAGAGTTTTATTTAATGATGCTTGGTTAAATTCGTTTGATTCTACTAATGTTGAACATCTTAGTAGGACCCTTTCTGATCATTCTCCTCTTCTTATTAAAATTAAGCCTACTTTAAGGGCTTCTCCTTCTCAATTTAGATTTTAAAACATGTGGTTACTTCATGATACCTTCATGGATATTGTGAAGAATAATTGGTCTGCTCCTTTATTTCCGGACAATTCTATTACTGGTATGAAAAGGTTGTGGTACAAATTAAAAAGACTTAAGTTTATTTTAAATTAGTGGAATAGTTTGGTCTTTAAAAATTTATTTTCTAATATCTTAATTGCTGAAGATAAGGTTGCTGTTCAGGAGTCTCTTTGCCAATTGAACCCCTCTGCTGATAATCTGACTTATTTGTGTGAGGTTAAATAAGGGCTCTTTAAACTTCAAGCTCAGGAAGAAGCCTTTTGGAAGCAAAAAGCGGCTATGAAGCATTTGGTGGAAGGTGACAAAAATACTAAGTATTTTCATTCTATGGTTAAGAGGAAACATAATATGAATGCTATCCATAAGATTTGTCAGATGGATGACACTCTCACTGAAGATAAGGTTGAAATTGCTAATCTTGATATTTTGCACTTTTAACAGCATCTTAATAAAAATTTCCTTCCTTTTACTCTTACTAATCCTCACCTTATTCCCTCTATTATTTCGCATGAGGACAATATTTTTTTATCTCATTTTCCTACTTTTGAAGAGGTTAAGGAAACGGTTTTTGGCATGAATTCTGATTTTGTCCCTGGCCCTGATGGTTTCACTACGAAATTCTTCCAGAAAGCTTGGCATATTATTGGTAATGATCTTTTTTTAGCTGTTATTAATTTTTTTGGGGGTAATCCAATCCCTAAATTCTTTAATGCTACTTCTATTGTGCTTATTCCTAAGAATAATTATCTCACTACTTGGAATGACTTTAGACCTATTAGTTTATGTACTTTTTATTATAAATTGATTTCTAAGATTTTAATGAATCGTCTTTCTATTTTTTTGCCTAAACTTATTTCCCCTTTTCAAATGGGTTTTGTGAAAGGGCGTGCTATTGCTGACAATATCCTTTTGGCTCAAGAATTTTGTCATTATTTGGATGCTAAAGTTACTGGTGGTAATATGATTTTGAAACTGGACATTGCGAAAGCTTATGATAATATTGATTGGAATTTTCTTTATGAGATTTTGAATTTGTTTGGTTTTGATTTATATTTTATTACTCTTATTAAGCTTTGTATTGAGAGTCCCTATTTTTTGATCATTGTTAATTATACTAGTCATGGTTTTTTTAAGGCTTCTAATGGCTTGAGATAGGGTGACCCTCTTTCTCCTGCGCTATTTATTATTGCTGCTGAATATTTGTCTCGTGGTCTTTCTGACCTTTTTGAACACTTTCCTAGCCTTTACTTTAGAACTTTAGGTGGTTTTCATATTTCTCATTTATGTTTTACTGATGATTTCATTATCTTCACTAATACATCTGTTAATAGAAGTAAAAGGCTGTTAAGGTTTCTGAATCAATTTGAATTGGTTAGTGGCTTAACTTTTAATAAACACAAGTGCAGTTTTATCCCTGCTAAGAAAGTTTCTTTGAATCCTATTTTGGCTATTAGGAATTTAACTTGTTTTAATCATGTTTCTTTTCCTTTTAAGTATCTTGGTGTGCCGATTTATAAAGGTAGAAAGAAAACTTTTCTGTTTGATGATTTAATTACTGTTGTTCAGAAGAGGATCTCATCTTGGGATTTGAATTTTCTCAGTTTTGGAGGTCGTTTAACTCTTATTAAGAGTATATTATGCTCGATCCCCGTTTATAGTTTTCAAACTCTTTTCCCTACTCAGGTTGTGTGTAATAGGATTGAAAAAAATTTTAACAGTTTTTTCTGGGAAGGGGTTTCTATTAACTCTAAGATTCACTGGTCTTCTTGGATTAAGTGTTGTGGCACTCTGGAGGAAGGTGCCCTTGGTTGCAAGTCTTTAAATGATTTGGCTTCGGCTTTCTCTTTTAAGTTATGGTATAATTTCCGTGCTAATATGTGCCTCTGGGCTAAGTTTATGAATGCTAAGTATTGCGGTGATTTCCATCTGTTTTAGTAAAGGGAACTCTAGGGTTTGGCATCGTTTGTGTTCGGTTAAATGGTCCATTGAGCCTTCTATTTGTTGGGGGCTTGGTAATGGTAATATTTTCCTTTAGCAGGATCGTTGGTTGGGGGGTAATTCCATTGACTCTTTTCTTAATTCTTTTTCTATTGCTAATGTTAAAGTTAATCATTATTTTTCTGGTAATAGTTGGAATGTGGAGAAGCTTTCCAATGATCTGCCTGACTTTGTTACTGAGCTTATTCTAAAAATTCCTTTGAACATTAATACTTTGGATGTTCAATTGTGCTCGTTGTCCAAAGATGGGTTGTTCAGACTTAAGGATGCTTGGCACTTCATTAGAATTCGGAAAGAGTCTTCCAAAATCTTTAAAATGCTTTGGCACAAAAGAATTCCTCCTACCATCTCTGCTTTTATGTGGCACATTTTACATAAGTTTATTCCTACCGATGATAATTTGATTAAACGTGGTTTTATTCTTCCTTCTAAATGCCAATGCTACTATCATATGGACAATATGCATCATGTTTTTGTTTCTGGTCCTTGTGCTATTAAAGTTTGGATTTATTTTGAGGACATTTTACATTTAAATTTCTTTAATGCCAATCTCTCTATAACTTCCTTACTTAACTTTTGGTTTGTTAAGCATAAAGGGCATATCAGGAATCTTATTCCTTCTCTTATTCTTTGGTTTTTGTGGCTGGATAGGAATAATTCTCGTTATAATAGTGTTAAAATGAGTCATCATAGAATTATTCAAAATGTTAAAGATAAGATTGTTGCTCTAAATTCCGCTAACTTACTTTCTTTTAAGAGTTTCAACAACGTCCATAGGTATGTGGCTGATTTGGGTATTATGTTAGATGCTGATATGCCTCATAATGCTCTTAAATATATTTTTTGTTTCAGGCCTAAGGCTAATTTTTTCAAGATTAATGTGGAAGCTGTTTGTAGTAATTTGTTGATGGTCTGTGGTGGGCTCGTTAGAGACTCTTCTGGTAAGTGCATTTTGTCTTTTACTGGTCCTTATATGAGTGATGTTAATGCTGCGATTATATATGCTATCCTTCATGGTTTAAGGACTTGTTTCTCTCTTGGTTGTGTTAATATCGTGGTTGAAATGGATTCGAATTTTTGTGGTCAATCTTGCTTTGGTAGTGAGGGAAATAGTTGTTCTTCTCTTGTTTTCTGCATGAGAAGGGATATTAAGCATTTGGGGAGCATGCTGAATTGCTCTTTTTCTGTTATTAATATGGGTGGGAATGCTTGTGCTCAAGCTATTGCGGTTTTAGGGACTGTTTTAGACTCTATGGCTAATTTTTTGGTCTCTAATCTCCCTATTCATATTAGAGGGCTGATCAACTTGGAGATGGATAATGTTCCCTATGTTCTTCTTTAAGTTTTTTTGCTGGTTGGATTCTGGGCTTTGTTCTTTGTTATTTTTTCTGCTGCTGTCAAGCTTTTCTGTTTTAGTGGCTGTTATCTCTTTACGGGTACTGCGTGTTGGGGGTTTTGCTCTTTCTGGGTTTTTTATCTGTTTTTTTTTTAGAGTTGGTCGGCTGTTTTGTTGGAACAAGGCCTAGATTTTGGCTGTTTGGTTGTTGCTTTAGAGTGGTATTGCTGGACTGTTTTGCCTCTATGTTATTTTTTGGCTGCGGGCTTAACCTGTTGGAGGTGTATATTGTTCTTTATATCACTCATTATTTCTATTTGCTGGTTGGTTATGGGGCTTATTTCGGTGCTGTTTTGGGTAATTTGGAGGTTTATGTCGAGACGGTTGTGGTCATTTCTTCTTGCTGGCTTTGGTTTTTCTGGGAGCTAGGGGTGGGTTTTGGCTGGTCTTCTACTACTTGTAAGTGGTTATCTTCTACTTGTAAGTGGTTTGTGTGGTTTAATTTTAATAGCTGGAACGGGTTGACCTCTTTTGGTTTGGAGTCTGGGTGTGTTTCTTGTGGGTTTCTCATGCGATGTTGTCTTGGTGTTTGGGCTTTGGTGCTTATCTTGGCTCTGCTCCAGGTGTTTATTTTTTAAAATTTTCCCGGCGTGCTTTTTTGTAGGAGGTATTGGTTTTTTGGCACTAGCTCTTTGGCTTGGTGTGGTCTGGAGCCTTGCTGGCAGTATCTCCTTATGAGTTTTGCTTCTTATTACTATTTTAACTCCTGCTTCAGTGTTTTTTGCTGCTCGCAGGTTCAGGTTGTTGACCTCAAGGGTCTGCTGTTGAGCTGCTTTACCTGGTCATTCCCTATTATCATTGTCGGGTCTCTATTTTTTCAGGTTATGTTTATTCCTTTTGTGCAACTATCTAACTTTGCAGGTACTTATGCTGAGAACGTGCTGAAGATGGTTTCCATGTGGTTTCGTTTTTGGGTGCTCTTTCTTGTGCACCGTAGAATGTACTTAGGTTGGCTTGTCCTTTTATTTAGTAGAGGCCCCGAGCTCTTAGGTTTTTTTGCTTTAATTTTTTGTAGCTCTTTTGAGCGTAGTGAGCTTGGGGCTTCTTTTAAGGACTTGTAATTTTTTCCTATATTAACACGTAGGCCCCCGCCGAGGGGTTTTCCCTAAAAAAACAAAAAAAAAAAGGAAAGAGTAATGGAATGCTTAGAAAAATTACATCAGTTTTAGAAATGAATTTGGTTTCATTTTAAGAACAAAACATAACGCTTTATCATATATATATGAGACTTAATGGATGGAAGAAACAAAATGTTTCATGAGGAATCTTTTTAAGAAGAATTCCTAAGATTCAACATTTTTCTATTATTTTTGCTAATGAATGTAGCAATTTGTCTTATTATAAAATGATCGTTATGTACATAAAATAACTCGAACAATAATCAAATAAATTAAAAACAACAATATTGCTAGTAAGAAATGAAATTAGTTAACACAAAAGAAGCACTAAACTAATGAAAAATTCAAATAACATAGAGGAAGAAAATGCAAGAAATTGCTTGGTACCAAATGCTTCATCTATAATCGTTAACACCTATTAACAAACCCCAAATTTATAAGATTTACTCAATCCTCTTATAAAAGTTTTAAACTATTAAACTGTGAGAGAAGAGAAACATTGTTAGCTCAATATCTATATCATGAATGCATTTTCTTTATGTTATTAGCTAGTATAAAGTGTATAAGTCTTTCTATAATTTGTTGTATAAACTGTACAAGTTTTTCTATAATTTGTGGTATTTTCATGTGAAATTTATTAATGCATTTTTTTATTTGTTCTATATAAATATATTAGTGTACAAGTATAGCAAGTTAGTAACTATCTTATATATATATATATATATATATATCATAGTTTCACAGTTATATTAGTAAAAAATATTATTTTGATCATTTTAATGTTTGGAGATTTACTATTAAGTGTTTTCCTATCAGTTCAGCGTGTTGCTACTATAGGTCTAGGTCCCTCTAAAGTTGTAAAGAACTCATATAGTAGAGTAACATGAATTACGGTTCTTGTGGGATTGTGCCAACTTAGTGTTTAAGAGATTATAAAAAGAGGGACATATTTTGCTGCAAAAATTTCTCTGCTAGATGTGACAAAGGCTAGTATGAATATGATTAATTTCTTTTGGATGCATACCTAGTCTTTGTGGGCCTACAATTTCATATAAGCTAACTTCATATGCAATTATAATTCTTGGTTCTTACTAATCTCTCTTAGTAGGATTAAAAAATCTATCTTAAATTGTACTTCCTGAATGATGAGAATGGTGTTGAGGCACTTACTATGGCAATTGAGTTGAGCGTAATTAGTAATGACAACATGGAATGGTACCAAAGATGCAACACATAGTTGTTGGAGTTCAAGAACTTGCTGTTGGATAATGTTGTATGTAGAGTTTCTATTGATGAGAATGGAGACATGATGCAAATTGAGAAAGCCAAATAGATGGAATGTATGGGGTGTTAATTGACCATCTGAGGCAAGGAAGCTAAATTGAAGGTTCTCTATTCATCATGTTATGTGTTCGTAAAGGTGCATGAAGTGGTGGTATTAAGAGAGTCACACATATAATTTGCACTAATTAAGGGGCTCACATCTGTGACCTGAGGTTTTTAAATGTTCTGAGCCCTCGAAGAGGAGAAGAGCACACACCAAAAAAAAAAAAAAAAAAGAAAGAGAATAAACCAACGATCAATAATGACATTATAATGGTAGTGTATATCTATAGCATTCATTTTTCAAGAAATTAATAGTCAAATAATTAACTTCCGAAGAACAAAAGTATTAATTTATTTAAAAACAAAGTAATTTGATCATAAAATTTGTTGCATGCACTATAATTAACATTCTTAAAAATATTCAATAATAAGAAATGATAAAAATAAGAAATGCTACATTAGTTTAATGCAGAAGTCCGAATGAAAAAAAATGAAAATTTTAATTAGTAGATTTTGAGAAAGTTTGATTATTAGTAATAACTTTATTCTTGTCACCTCATTTGGATTTATTTTTCAACAAATTTTTCGAAACCATATAATACTCTCAATATTTAATGTTAAGGTTTTATTTGATCACATTGACATTTAAGACCTTAACCATGGAGAGTGAGTTCATTGAAGACCTTTAAGGCAGTTAGACCTTAAACTTGATCTTTGTATCATCTTATAGCATCATTCATATGTGCTTTGCATAAAAAAAAGCATATTTGATCAACAACAACATCAAGCCTTTATCCCATTATATGGAGTTTCTACATGTATCATACTAAGAGTCAAATTATCATTTAAATATAATAAACAAAGTTCATTTCTAATACTTTCTAACCAAGTCATTCAAGGTCAATGTCTGTTTTCTTAATATAGGCCAAATCTGAAACATCTACTCTTCTAATTGGGTCTTTGAAAGTTAGTGCAAGTAATTAATATTATTTAGCTTATGTGAAATAACTTATAAAGTATGAAAATTATGAGAATTAAAAGTCCTTAATAATACTATAATAATTTTTTCAACTATTTTATAAACCTGATTAATTAGTTGTTGCACTAATATTCATGCACACTCATCACATTCTACTATTATAGTGGGCAAGTTGGCCTTTAGACACTGCTTTGTGTTATCCTCTCCACTTTCATTAGATTTTCAACAAATATTGAATTTCTTTCATAGATAATTACTACATATAATTGAAATATATCATATAATTAAATTAATCAAACTCAGCATTCTTCACATATTGCAGTGAAAGGAAGCAATATTACTATTGACAAAGATAATAAAAGAAATTCTATTTTGCCCTACAAATTAGAATAAAAGCTTGTTTTAGATGTCATCATATTTTCACTAGCAAATAAATGTCTCAATGCTAATTTGGATATTGATGTGGAAGAAAAATATAATGAATTTAATGCGAATGATGGTATTGATAAATAAAGAAATGATTTTAAAGGTGTTATATTAGAATATTCCTTAAATATTATGAGTTACATTAAGACCACATTTAAAGTTGAATCCAATAAAAAATGAACTATATCCAAATATACTTTTCTTAAGGAAATATTTCCTTCACTACAATACTATCTAAAAATGTGGCTATTTGCTCACAATTTGTATGTGGAGGCACTGCTAGTTATTGGTTGTGGTCTATTCATACATGAAATATTGTTGTATATAAAAGCAAAAGTGATACTTTAACATGCATATATGTCTAACTTAAGACCAAATTTAATAAGAGTATATGGAAGGTGGGATTCTGTAAAAACAAGGATTTGAACTAGCTTTCATGGCTCATTTAACTATATTACAAGATTAGTGGATGGAAGGGGATTTTTTTATATACCTTATCTATATAGCAGTGGATCATACATAAAGGCATATTTATTTAAAAGATGTGTTGGCTGGTTCTTCTTCTACATCTTCTAAATTGAATTTTGTTCACTCTTCCTTCAAGGGTTGTGCTCCCGGCCCCTTTGTTTGAGGATTCGATTGTTGATCAGTTGGCTACTCCTTATGCTTTAACGTTGGCGGGTAAATTCATGCTGAGGCTGCCGAATCTTGATGTTATTCGAAAATTTTTCATTAACCTAAAGCTATCCGGATCGTTTCTTGTTGGTTTGCTGGATCAATGACATGTAGATATTCAACTTTCTAATGATCTTGATTATAGTCACATATTTGCTAGAAGAACTTACTATATACAATCTTGTCAAATGCGGGTGCTCAAATGGACCCCAGATCTTGATGTTAGGGAGGAATCCCTTGTTGCTCCAGTTTGGATTTTTTTTCCTAATTTGCGGCTTCATTTCTTTAATCCTCAAATTTTTATTTTTTTAGCTTCTATCTTTGGCCAACCCTTACAAACCGACCAAGCCACTGCTGCTATGTCGAAGCCGTCTGTGGCTAGGGTTTTAGTGGAATTGGATGTTTCTAAGAAACATCCTACTGAAATCTGGATTGGGTCAGAGGTGAAGGGTTATTTTCAAAAAGTTGAGCTTGAAAACCTACCTTTATTCTGCTCTTTCTGTAAGATGCACGATCATGGTTTAAATGATTATTTTTGAAAGTACCCTCATCTTCGCAAAGAGAAAGAACCCTGGAAAGAAATGAATGTGGTGGTTGGTCAGGATGTTCCTAGTTCTAAATCGATTCTTCTAGAGGGCAATACCTCTCAAACTAGTGAGGAACCATTGGTTGATATTGTTTATGGCCCTCCTAATATATCCAATGTTGTCCCTTTGAATCACGAGCAGGGTGTTCAAACAATGTCTTCTTTGGCTATTAATTGTGAGAAAAATGAGGAGCAAACTTTGCCTAGTATAGAAGTCCTAAATGAGGCTAATGTTGTGGTTACCCATCCTTGCATTAATGTGCAAAATGTTGCTGTTTCTAATGATAATAATATGCCTTCTCATTCTATTTCATTGTATTTGGCTGAATAGGAAGTTGATATTGGTCCTAACAACGTTATTCAATTACCTATCGAGGAAGATGAAAGGAGCTTAGAGGAAGGGGAATGCATTATCATCGTGCGTAGCTCTTCTCCTGTCAATTGCAATGAAAAACCTTATTTGGAGGATGATGGTGTGTTTATGGAGGTTGTATGTCCTCAAGAATCTATTTTGAGGACCCAACAAAAGGATAAAGTTGAGAACAATAACTCGATTCTAGGGGATGGAGAATTTATTTCTATGGAGAATCATATGTTACCTTCTTCCTGCGTTAAGGAGTCGGTCATGAAGGGTACTGATAATTGGGAAGATGATGGTAGGTTTTTGGAGGATGATTTTCCTAATGTTCATGAGGAACAACCTAATGATGGTAAAAGTCCCTCAACTTCTAATTAAAATAGTGATGCACTTACTGATTCTGAGGAGATGTATATCACTGCTAGGTGCTTTACCAAAGATAATCATGACACTAGCTTTATTAAATTTCATAGTAAAAGAGGGCATAAGCCCAAGCATATTTCTTTGCAATCAGCTAGGACCACTGTTAGAAAAACTTACTCGACTACTTCTCATTAATCTTTCTTTATGTTTAGTACTATTATTTGGAATGTTTGGGGCATTCGTTGCCCATCTTCTAGGATTCATGTTAAAAACTTATGTCGTGTTCATAATATTTTTATTCTTGTTTTACTTGAACCCCTTATCGCTGCTTCTAGGTTACTTAATACCTCTCGTTATCTTGGCTTTAACCATGCTTTTTCGAATATGTCTAACAAAATCTGGTTTTTTGGAAAAATCCTATTAAAATTGATGTTATTGGATATTTTATGCAAGTCATGCACTGTAAAATTGAGGCTTTTAATTTCCACTGTTGTGCTTCTTTTGTATATGCTTCCTCCTCTCTTTACATTAGAAAATTATTATAGGAACAGCTGATGAATTTCAATACTATATATCAGTTGCCTTGGTTGGTTGGTGGAGATTTTAATGCTATCACTACCTCCTCTGAACGGATTGGTGGGACTGCTCCTTCTTTTCGTTCTATGTCCGACTTTAACAATATGATATTGTCTTGTAATTTGATTGATATTGGGTTTGTTGGCAATAACTTTACCTGCAATAGGGGCTACTTATGGCAAAGGCTGGATCGTGTGCTTTTTAATGACTCTTGGATTAATGCTATTAATTTCACTAATGTACAACATCTTAGTAGAACTTTGTCTGATCATTCTCTCTTGCTTATTAATATCAAGAATAGTCAAATTAATGTTGTTTCTCAATTTAGATTCCAGAATATGTGGTTACTTAATAATTCCTTTTTTGATGTGATTATAATTGACAAGCTCCTTTATATCCAGATAACTCTATTTTTGGTATGAAAAGACTGTGGTACAAGCTTAAAAGGTTAAAGGAAGTTCTGAATTGGTGGAATCACAATGTGTTTAAAAATATTTTTTCTAATATTTTATAAGCTGAACAATGTGAGGCTTTTAATGAGAATGTTTGTCAGAATGATCCTTCTGATTCTAAATTTTCCTTGCTCAAGCAATCTAAACTTGATCTTTTTAATTTTCAAGCTCAGGAAGAGGTCTTTTGGAAGCAGAAAGCTGCTGCTAAGCATTTGGTTGAGGGTGATAATAATACTAAATACTTTCATGCTTTAACTAAGACAAAAAGGATTAAGAATAGTATCAATAATATCTAAAGGGAGGATGGTTCTTATACTGAGGACCTGCTTGAGATTGCTAACTTAGTTGTGCTCCATTTTAAAAATCATTTTAATAAAGGATTCACTCCTAAGGCTGTGGATCACTCTTTTATTCTCAATCTTGTATCCCCTGAGGATAATGCTTATCTCTTTAAGCTTCCCTCTATGGAGGAGGTTAAAGATACTTTGATGGACATGAATAGTGATTCTGTTGTGGGTCCGGATGGGTACACGACTCTTTTCTTTCAAAAATGCTGGAATATTATTCATAATGATATTTTCTCTGCTATTTTGGATTTTTTTGCTGGTAACCCTTTCCTTAAATTTTTTACTTCTACCTCGTTAGTTCATATTCTTAAAAATAATTCTGTTCAAACTTGGAATGATTTCCGCCCTATTAGTCTTTGTACATTTTTTAATAAATTGATTTCTAAAATTATTTCTAATCGTCTTTCTTCAATTTTACCTAAAATTATTTATCCTTTCCAAATGGGTTTTGTGAAAGGTAGGGCTATCACCGAGAATATTCTTTTAGCTCAGGAATTGACTCAAGATTTTAATGTTAGGGTGAGAGGGGGGAATGTGATTTTCAAACTTGATATTGCTAAGGCTTATGACAATATTGATCGAAATTTCATCAACTTTATGCTTGATCTTTTTTGCTTTAACTCTATTTTTATTAACCTTATTAAGAAAAGTATTGAAAATGTCTATTTTTCCATCATTCTTAATGGTTCCAATCATGTTTTCTTTAAATCTTCTCATGGGGTTAGGCAGGGTGATCCTATTTCCGCTGCTCTTTTTATTATTGCGGCTAAATTTTAATCTAGGGGTCTCTCTATCTTATTTGAGTGTATTCATGGCCTTTATTTTAGAACTTTGGGAGGCTTTTATATTTCCCATTTATGCTTTGCTGATGATTTTATTATTTTTTACTAATGCTACTATTAATTGAATTTATAAAATTATGGAATTTTTTAATCTCTTTGAATTGGTTAGTGGCCTTTCTTTTAGTAGAAATAAATGTTGTTTTATTGCTTCTAAAAGGATTTTCAACGATCAGATTTTAGCTATTCAAGATGCTACTGGCTTTGTTCATTCTAATTTGTCTTTGAAGTACCTTGGTGTTCCTCTTTTCAAAGGTAGAAGACAGAATTTTTTGTTTGATGATCTTATTACTTCTGTTTATAATAAACTCTTATCTTGGGACTCTAACTTTTTTAGTTTTGATGGTAGACTAACTCTTATTAAAAGTGTTCTTTGTGCTTTACCTGTGTATATGTTTCAAACTATATTTCCTACCTAGATTGCTTGTAGTAGTATCCACAAGCTTTTCAACAAGTTCTTTTGGAAAGGTACGTCTTCTTCTTCTAAAATTAATTGGGCTGCTTGGGAGAAATGTTGTGGTGTGTTGGCTGAAGGTGGTCTTGGTTGCAAAAATTTACATGACCTTGCTAAGGCCTTCTCTTTTAAACTTTGGTATACCTTACGATCTAAAGAGAGTCTTTGGGCTACTTTTATGATCTCTAAATATTATGGTGGCAGACATCCTACTAATATTCAACCTAAAATTGAGGACTCTAAAGTATGGAAAAGGCTTTGTAAGGTCAAATGGGAGGTGGAATTAACCCTTTATTTTCTGGAGACTTTGTGAAGGTAACATCTTCTTCTGGCAAGATAAATGGTTAGGTAAAGATTCTATTGACTCTATTTTGAACACTACTTCCTCAGCCTCTATTAAAGTTAACTATTTCTTTAATGAGAATGGTTGGAATTATGATAAACTTTCTAGTACAATTCCTGATTGTCTTACTCATCGTATTTTAAATCTCCCTATTAATGTTTCTTCCAAAGATATTATTTTATGCGATTTTTCTAAAGATGGTGATTTTTATCTTAAGAATGCGTGGCGTTCCTTTAGAGAGAAAGGCAATAGTGAAAATATTTTTTTCTATGATCTGGCATAAGAGCATTCCTACCATAGTTTCTGTTTTTGTGTGGAGAGTTTTACATAGATTTATTCCTACAGAGGATAATCTCATTAAAAAGGGTTGCAATTTAGCTTTCAAGTGCGAATGTTGTTTTTACATGAAAAATATGCATCATGTGTTTATTTCTGGCCCTGTGGCCGTTAGAACCTGGGTTTCCTTTGATGATATGTTGCAGCTTAATTGCTTCAATGCACATCTCTCTCTTTTGTCTTTACTCAAGTGTTGGTTTATTGGGACTAAAGGCCACATTCACAATATTATTTCTTCCCTTATTCCTTGGTTTCTTTGGTTGGAGAGGAATAACTCCATTTTTAATGGAGTTAAAATGAACCACCTTAATGTCATTCAAAGGATGAAGGATAATATTTTAGCTATGGTGGCTGTTAATTTGATTTCCATTAAGAGTTTTAAAAATTGTTATAAAATCAACACTATTTTAGGGATCAATTGGGAACATGCTCCCCCTTCTCCTAAGGTTCTTTATTGGATTAAGCCTCCTCCTAATTTCCTTAAACTGAATGGTGATGTTGTTATCTCTGATTCTATGGATGGTTTTGGTGGCCTTGTTAGGAATACTAATGGCCATCTTATTGTTGCCTTTGCGGGTCTATTTCAAAAAGGTAATGTTGATACTGCTATTATGAGGGCTATTCTTTATGGTATTCAGTTATGCCGGCCTCGTAATTTAGTGAATCTGTATATTGAAGTTAAGTCTGGGCTGAATATTACTCCTTTGCAAGATGTGGAGGAGGTGTGTTGCTCCCCTAATAATTTATATCTTGTTAGGGATATTAAAAGGCTCTAGTTGTTTACCAATTCTTATTTTTGCCATGTTAGTAGGATGGGTAACTCTTGTGCTAATTGGATTGCTAATAGGGGTTGTAATTTGGATTATTTTACTGAAATCCTTCCTGCTACTATCCCGAGGCAGCTTAAAGGCTTGCTTTATCTGGATGAATGTGGTACTCCTTATGTTCATACTTAATTCTAGGTTTGGGCTGTCTTGCTTGATCTTTTCTCTGATCTTTACTGGCTGCTGGGCTGTTTGGTTGTTCTGGCATCTGTGGGTTTTTCAGATTCTCGTTTTAGATGTTGGGGTGTTTTGTTGGATTGATTGTTTTACTCTGCTGGCGGTGTCTTTATTTGGTCTGGGCATTTTGTGCCAGTGCTTCTTCTGTTTTGACTGTAATAGATGTTGTTTTTCCCATGTTTGGATTATGAATGAATGGCATTTTGAGGTTGTTCCTTGTTTAGCTTTTGTTATTGTGGATTTGGTCTGGAGTAAGGATATTTATGGTTTCTTTGCCATTGTTCATTCCCTCTGTTGCTCTCCTATTCATGTTGAGGGTAATGATGGGGTTTTGACTGGGTTCTTAGCTTATTTTAAGGGGTCTGTTCTATTTTGGTGCTGGTTATTTTTGGCCCTTGTTCTGCTTTCTGATCTTGGACGCTTTTCGACCCTTTTCCTGCTTCCCTGCTGGGTCGCTAGGGGGATCGGTTCTATCCACCACTGGTAGGATTGAGTGGCTTGTGGACTGGTCTTTTGTAGCTAACACCTATGAGAGTATTCTGAGCTCTATTAGTCTGATGTCTCTGACTAGCTTTACCTTCGGTCTGGGTCTATTTCCAGGTTGTGCTTCCTAGAGAGTGTCTCCTGGGGGTATCGTGTGTCTTGTTTACTTCCCTTGTTGTTTAATTGTTCTGTGTTCCTAGGCGTATTTTAATTTACTTCTCTGGTGGTTGATCTATTCCAATGATGGGCTGTTTGGTGGTTTCCTAGGCCGGTCTTATGTGGTTTGTTTTTGGCCTTGCTTAGTTCGTTTGGGCTGGAGTTGGTTTGTTGCTGTTCGGTTGTGGTTGGTTATGGTTCAGGTTGTTCCCGCTAGTTTTTACCTTTCGAGTTGTTCGGACTCCTTGGTGCCAGATCTCTTTGGTTTCACTGATGTTGATTTGGCTTATCCCTGCTTTGGTAGCTTCTCCTCTTGTGTGGTGATTAGTAAGTTGGTGACTCGTATTATTTGGTTTAGCCTTATTAGAACTCTCTTTGATAACAACTGTTGGCTTTGGTATATTAGACTCTACCCTTATTATTTTTATGTCTATATTTGGCATCATCTCTTTTTGCAGATTCTTAACTTTGCAGGTACTAATAGAGAACTTGCGCTGGAGAAACGGATGATGCTGGTTGCGCAGTTTTTTGATGCTCTCCTTTTTTTTGGGTGCTCATCCTTGTGCACCATTGAATGTATCTATGGGATTTTGTACTTTTGATTAGTAGAGGCATCGAGCTCCTAGATTTTTTATTTTTTTGTCTTTTTGTAGCTCGTTTGGAGCAGTAGTGAGCTTGAAGCCTCTTTAAGGATTTGTAATTTTTCCCTATATTAATGCGTAGGCCCCCTCCGACGGGTTTCCTTTGAAAAAAAAATAATAATAAAGGCATATTTATTTGTTTGTAGCTAAATAGAAAAGTAAAAGAAAGTGAAGCTTATAATTTTTTGCATTAGATTTCATTTTAAAGATACTAATATGATATAACATGTACGTATATATATGATTATTTAAATATATATTTGTATATTAAAAACTATATATTATAAGAGGAAAATATCGAAGAAAAGCCCGAAGAATCTTGAGTAGTCAATTCTTAGCATTATCCCAACCATCTCTACCACAACATCTCTGTCACATGAGAAGTCGAAGCTGCTGGATTGAACCATTGACTTAACACCACAATATATGCGTATTATACTTTGCTATTTAGTGTTTGATGAGGAGGAAAGTAAGGAGAGAAAGAAAAAAGAAATTTATGCGTATTTCTTTCTTTCTCTATAGAAAAGAGAAGAACAAGTTGATACTATGCGGTGATCTGAGATTCAAGAATTTATTATTATGTTTTGTGTATTTTTTTTCTTTCCGGCGCTGGATTCCCTAAGCGCTGATCTCTGTTTTCCTGGTCCTGGCGTTCTGCAGCTCTCATCCTTCAGAGCTCCGTCTCGAGTTTTCAGGGAAGATCTCTTAACTTTTTCATCTTGGTTTCTATTCTTCATATCGGCCTTTGGCCAACTATTTTCTTTGCGGTTTGATTTGATATATTCGGTTTTGAAAGAGGATCTATTGAATGCTTCATCATCTCGGTTGGCTAATAGCCCTCCCAAGATGATGGATCCGGGATTTCATGCCAAGAAAAATCAGTCCCGTTCTCTTAATGAGGTTTTATCACGTGACTTATCTTCTATGGTTTTTCATTATGGATTCTTGAGGAAGAAGTTAAAGCTTTAGCAGTGCCTTTCGAATTTGTATTGGTTGAAAAATTTTCCATCGAACCAGTCTCAATAATATCCATAAAGGGACTGCTGAAAGCTGAAAGCTGAAAGGATCTAAGTTATTTCAAAAACTAAGCCCAACAAAACACAATCATAGATTCTTGAAGTTCAGATCATCGCATATTATCAACTTGTTCTACTCTTTTCTATAGGCCGGATAGATAGAAATGCTCATATCATTTCTACTTTCCCTCTCTTTTGCTTTTTCTCCTCATCAAACACGAAATAGCAAAGTATAATTAGTATATATTGTAGTGTTAAATCAATGGTACAATCCAGCAGGGAGCAGCTTTGACTTCTCATGTGACTGAGGTGCGGTAGTAGATATATGGATTTATTGATATGCATAATTAATTTTAAAACTAATTAAATTGCTAGTATAGCTTCTTAAATCCTTACTGCTATTCTTCTTGCCAGATGACTCTTAATGTGGAATCGAGTGGTAGCAGTAGCTGCTTTCTTTGAATTTTTTGGGCATTGACTTCTTACCTTTCGTTTTACTTACTGAATTAATTTTATAATGTAGGTCAAAATTTTGTGCTTTATAGGTTTTTTGTCTTTTTTTCGATTATAGCTCATTGAGCATTAGCGAGCTGCATGTGGATATTCAAGGACTTTGTAATCACCTTTTTTGATAAAATAAAACTATCCTTTGAAAAAAAAACTTAATTTATTTATTTTTTATTTCCATCTACACAAAAAATCAGTAGCTAATAGTCAAGATATTTCTTCTTTTTTCTTAAGAAAAATTATATGTCAAACAGATTCAAGCTTTAAAAAGAAAAAGAAAAGAGGTAAATGGATTCTAATTTTTTTAAGCTGGAAATTAAGTAATTAGGGTAAATTATCTTACATATCACAATAAAGTTTATTACATAAAAGTATATTAGTAAGAACTTAAGGTGTTGTGATAGCAATTTTATTTTTAAAAAATATTAATGCATATCAATAAATCCATACATTTGTGAGCCTTGTTGCTAGATAAAGTCATAAACTAATTCACACCATAACCGATATTATTGATTTGTTGTAGATACTTAGTTGTTGAGCTTGTTGGTTAATCTATTTCTTTATTTGTTATATTTATATTAATAAAATGCACAAATTAAATGAAAAATTGGAGTTTTACATAATAAAAATGAAGAAAAATTGAAGAACTTGAGTCTTGCATGACAATGCCATCTTATCTTTCAAACTGTTAATCAAAATCTTATTTTTGTCCAACAAGAAAAATTGTCTTGTACTTTTGACCAAATTTTTAGATATTTAGATAATTAATTTTACACTTTAGATTAAAAGAAATCAAGTAAAATTATTTGTCATTCAATTTCCCCTTTCATGCTTGAATTCATATCCTACTTTAACATTATTATGTTGTTTCTTCCGTTATGAAGAATAAAGAATATGATAACCTGTTATACATTATACTAAATGTCTATTAAAATCTACAACAAAGCAAAAGAAAGCATTTATTTATTATAGTATTAATGTAGATGATTCATCTTCCCCAAAAATATTTGAGAGAAGAATTTTTATTTCTCTTGCACTTCCTGTTGAATTACATAGTATATATACACATTTGCATATCCAAATAAGTAAGGAGACTATAATAGAAATAAATTAAATAAATACAATGGCTCTCCTACCTTCATTGTATATGGTCTAAGTGAATGTTTGGTAATGTGAGCATGTAAGGAATGAAATAATATTATAATTAAATAACATATGGATCATTTAACCCATGAATACAGCACAAGAATAACTTGTTATTGCAATTACAATCCACTAACATTTTCCTATGAGAGGAATAAACAAAAAATGAACAAATTAAAATGTTTGGGAGAAGACTTTTTCTATTTCACTTCATGTTAGATTACATGGTATCTATACATATTTACATCCAAAATACTAAAGAGTCAATGTTGTATAGTATTTGCATCGATAGAATTTATTAAGGTTATTATGATTAATGCACGTACATATGACAACATTTAAGATAGGAGTTTTACAAGGTGGCCATCACATATTCCAAGTAGCGCATGATATAATTAGAAAGAAAATTTAAGTAGCGGGAGAATATTTATTTACCAATACATATTGATTTTAACAATATTAAATAATGATTTCTTTTGTGTTTTATATGGTTAAGTCTCAAGCAAATGAATTTTCCAACTAATGTAAAAACAAATGGATATAAGCTTGAAAATTGCACCACAAAATACTCTTTTTCATATATAAGCAAATGTTTTTTCATATATTCCTTAATATATTTTAAAATTTAAATCCATTTGTTCTCTACAATAAAATTTCTTTCTATAATATTAATCATGTGGAATAACACGTCATACACATTTTAAATTAGATTCTCATTGTAAATAAACAATTTTTTTCATTTTATTCACTTTTTTCACACTTAAGAGACATATCAATTGCAATGTAATGATCTAACCAATTCTAATTCTTGCTTAAAAAGAAAGGAAAAGCTTTTCATTACTTAACTGAATCATTTAATGATCTCCAAACTACAAGAAATCTTGATACTTAAAAAGTATATTAAAATTAAATAAAGAATCTATTATTTCAAGGTCGCAAATGCACACCTGTAAACCACTTAAATAAAAGAGTTAAACAATTTGCTAACTAATCTTTATCCTTCAATTAGTACAAGATAATATGTTTTAGTGTAGTCATGATAGTGTCAATAATAAAGTAGCCTAGAAGAATCTTTAATGACAATTTAAAACTAACAACCCAAATAAATAATTTATAATTAATTAGATATATCTTATTCACTAAAATTTTCACAAATTATACTAAGTTATTCTTGCAACCAAACAAACACATGATTTTGGATAAACATTTGCAAAGTAATACCAATAGTATTTGAGTGTCTAAATAAGAACTTCTTGCAAACATTAATAGGGCAAACACAATCACCAAAATCAGCAAACAAAGATATGTAAATCCCTATTAAGAATCTACTACAAAAAATATAGAAACAAGGAAATTAAGCCATAAAAACAAGAACACAAAGATTTACATAGTTTGGCACATATGTGTCTACATCCACAGAGAGAAAGAGAGGGCTTATGAGATTTTCATAACCGCAGGCTTTATCTTATGAGTACTAATTATTCAATTAATATTCTTTTTATAACCAGACAACAATATTCTCAAAACCATTGGATTTGGAATATTTTACACCCTTTTACTCCAAACGAAACATCCTCCATAAAAAAATAAATAACTATAAAAACAAATATCTCGCATTCATTCACAACGATTTTTTTCTCCTTATCCTCAGTCGCTATTTTTGGGCTTACCAATTAAGAAGAAGTGGTGGAGGTCTGAACTAGATTCCAAGGGCTTTCCTTCCTAATATTTAGTCTTCATCATCAATAGTCTTGGCATTTTCTCCTTCTTCTCCACCCAACCACACACACACACACACACACACACTCTCTCTCTCTCTCTCTCTTCCTTTTCTTCAATGAAAATTTAAAGATGATTATCATGATATCTTGGTATCTTTTTCTTTGCCTCCTCTTATTCATGAGTTAAAAAATTAGCTCACATCCCATACATTCCGTCTCAATGGATTACCCAACTCACACCAAATCGATATCGTTATTTATAATGGCTTGATATAAAATATCATCCAACATCATGCCATTGAATTCTTATGACTTTCAGTTACCTCAGTGACACCATTCATGATTTGGAGGCTAAGATTTGTGGTGGTAATGCTATCTTTAAAATTGATATTTCCAAAGCTTATGACAACCTTAATTGGCATTTTCTCTATACTATGCTTACTGTTTTCGGTTTCAGTAATGGCTTTATCAAAATCATTAAAAATTGCATTGAGGATTGTTTTTTCTCCATTATTATTAATGGTAAAAGTCATGGTTTCTTTATGTCCTTTCGTGGACTCAGGCAAGGCAACCCTTTATCTCCGGGTTTATTTATTTTTGCTGTGGAAGTGCTTTCTAGAGGTCTTAATAATCTTTTCAGAAAATATCTTAATCTCCAATACCGGACTTTGGGTGGCTTTCCTATTTCGCATCTGAGTTTTAAGGATGATTACATTATTTTCACTAACAGATCCAAAAAAATGCTTAATATCCTTTTTCAGTTTCTTAATCTTTTCCAAAATGTTAGTGGTTTATTGTTTAATCCCCTTAAAAGTTATTTTATTACCGCTAAGTCTATTTCTTCCCAAAGGATCATGTCTATTCAGAATAATTTTGGGTTTTATCATAAACAATTACCTCTTAAGTATCTTGGTACTCCTCTCTTCAAAGGGAGGAAAAGATCGCACTTATTTGGGGATATTTTTGCTAATATAAAATCTAAACTCTCTTCTTGGGCTTTTAATTGTCTTTCTTTTGGTTGTAGATTGGTGTTGATTAAGAGTGTTTTGTGTTCTATACCTCTTTATTTATTTCATACTTTATACCCTACCATGAATATCTGCAATAAGCTTGAGAGGATTTTCAATAAGTTTTTCTAGGGTTTTAAAGAAGGTAAATCGGCCAATTGTTGGACTACTTGGGAAAAGTGCTATGGTACCCAAGATGAAGGTAAGCTTAGTTTCAAGAATTTAAGGGATATGGCTCTTGGTTTTTCTGATAAACTTTAGTTTAATTTAAGAACTAGAAATAGTCTTTGGGCTAAATTCATGGATGTGAAATACTATGGTGGCCAGCACCCTCTCTTAACCTTCTTTAAGAAAGGGGACTCTTTTGTTTGGAAGAGGATCTCTTCTGTTAAGTGGGATGCAGAGAAATTTATTCAGTAGGGTTTAGGGTGGGAGGATATTTATTTTTGGCAAGATAACTGGTTGGGGCCTTTTTCGATTGATAATTTGCTTAATACTCATACTATCAGTATTTGCAAAGTTTCTCAATTTTTTCATGATGGTAAGTGGAATGTGGAGTATCTCCCTGAAATGGTGCCTGACTTTGTTATCAATCTTATCCTTAAGATTCCCCTCCAGCTTGACAAGAAGGACTATATTTTGTTCAATAAATCTAATGATGGTGGCTTCAAGTTCAAAGAGGTTTGGCACTCCATTAGAAAGCCGTTTTCTAGGTCTCAGTCTTTTACTGCTATTTGGAATAAAGGTATTCCCCTTTCTTATTCTATTCTTACTTGGAGAATTTTACGCAATTATATTCCTGTTGATAATAATTTAATCAAGAGAGGTTTAACTATTGTTTTCAAATGCCAATGTTGTTTTCACTTAGAGAATTTAAATCATGTTTTTGCTAATGGTCCCATTACCACAAAAGTGTGGTTGTTTTTTGATAACTTGTTTAAAAACCAATTTTATAAGTAGTATTATAATATCAAGAGTATTTTGCATGATTGGTTTACTTCTTCTAAAGGCAACATTCATAATATTCTTCCTATTATCATTTGTTGGTATCTCTGGAAGAGTAGAAATGAGTCAAAACATGAAAACATTTGCATGAATGCTTTGAATATTATTATGAAGGTTAAGGATGAAATTAAGTAAATCTTCATGGCCAACCTAATTAATGGGAGTAATTTCAAGGGTTATCTTTATATTGCTGAGTTCTTTGATATCTAGCTTGCTTCTATGAATTCATCTTGCAAAGATATTATTATCAAATGGTTGAAATCTGTGATTGGGGTTCACAAACTCAACACTGATGGGTCTTTTAAAATGGTTAATGCTGGCTGTGGTGGGCTTATCCGTGATCATTTGGGTTATATTGTTATTGCCTTTGTTGGTCCTTATCCTTTTAAAAATGCTATATTGGCCGAGCTTCATGCTTTGAGATATGGCGTTCAGATGTGTATTTATTTAGGGATTGTTAATGTTTGGATCGAGGTTGATGCCAAGCTTGTGATCCACTATATCAATAGTACTGCTAATGTCAACCCCTCTTATTTTTACATTATCAGGGAAATTCAATAGTGCCCCTTTTCATCTCTTTTACCATCTCTCACATTCATAGAGAGGGCAATTCTACGGCTGATTGGTTGGCTAATATGTGTTGCAATTTAATGGATTTTGTGGATTATGTGGGCAATTCGATCAATGGCAAGTTTGTGGGTCTGGTTAGGATGGACCGTATGGGGATTCCCTATATTAGGAGCCACTAATGTTGGTTGTTGTGGCTTTTCTTCTGTTTCTTGGTTTGGCTTCCTATAGCTCTTTTGGGTGGCACTTCTCAGTTCTGTTAAATCTGTTTGTTTGGTTTTTCTTATTTATGTGGTTTTTTTTAATGTGGTGTCTTCTTCCTGGCCTTCAATCCCTCTTGTTTGGGGCGGTTGTGTTTTGTTGCTCCTTTCCCTTTTAACTGTTTGTTGCTGGGGAGGATGTTTTTTTAGCATTCGACCTATCTCTAGAGAGTATTTTGAGAGCTGGTTTATATTTAAGCATGAGGATCTTTTGTTTGGTTCTATTTTTCATATCTGGTACTCCTGGAACAATATCTTTGTTCATCTGGAGGTTTATTTTCCTAATGTTATGAACTTAAGTGCTGCTCTTTTTCCTTATGTGGGTAAGGGTGATGGCTGCTCTTAGAATTTTGTTTCTGTTTCTCTGATCTATAGTATGATTTTTCACTACAACTCGGTGTGCATGGATCTTACCTATGAATCGTTACATTTTTTTTGAGAATTCTGGTTATCTGCAGCACCTTGGTGGTTACAGGTTCTACGTGAAGGATATATATAAGCAATGTTGGAACACTATCCGTACCAATTTTAAGGCTTCCTTAAGTTTCCATACTTTAGTAGAGGGAATATGATCATTTATTTACTAATCCTATATGTGATATTTTCTCATTGTTTCATTTTTTGTCTACTACTATTGTCCCTGCAGGCATCTTTTGCAGGTTTTTGGAGATTCTCTATCATTTTGTACAGGGTCAATTTTTGGTCGAGAAGATTACGCTGATTGAGATCATTATCATCTTCTTCTTTTGGATTGTTATTTTTGTTTTTCGTAGAATGTTTCTAGGGTTTCCAGTACTTTTCTGTAACAAGAACTTCTGGCTCTTAGGTTCTTTTTGCATTTTTTGTGTAGCTCTTATGGGCAGTATAGTGAGCTGGAGGTCTTTTTAAGGACGTTGTAACCCTCCTTTTTTGAATTAATACGTAGGCCCGGTAGAGGGTTCCCCCCCCCCCCCCCCCCCCCCCCCCCCAAAAAAAAAATGACACCATTCATGAACTTATTGGTAATGATTCTAAACTAAAATGTCATAGTAAGTTCCTCAACACAATCCTCTTGAGATAGGAAACACCATTCTAAATATATTTCTTAATATTAAAATAGGAGGAGTGGGCACCATGCTTGGTATTCATTGACTCTAAATTTTAGGTGATATTACTATTTTTCATACGAAATTGTCAACCTTGCATATTGTGGGTTATGAAGTGTTGAATGTTGATGTCAATGTAGGTTATGCTTTATACCATTATGTTCTATTACCCACAATCTTGCACAACATGGTTACCCACAACCTCCATGCAAGAAATAATTTTTAATGAACAAGCCACCAACTAGTTTTCCTTACTACAAAGTATTCTTTTGTAAATTATATTCATAGCTTGTGAGATTGATGTTTAATTAAGAAAAAGTTTTGATCCATAAAATATAAGTTGTCATTAATTTGTTAATATTTAGAAGTTTTAATTTAATGCTATAAAAAAGTTTATTTAAATCATTGATGTTTGAGTATTCTTGTATTAGATCACACATCTTATATAAAGTAAAATAATTTATAATTGATTAGAGCATTATATATTTGACTAAAACATTAAATTTTTAATAAAAGCTTATGCCTATGTCACAAGCCTATTATTTGCATGGATGTTTTTTATTTTTCAATAATAAATCTTAGGTATGATAAAATATGATATCTAATTGTACAAGTCAAGGACCTTAGAATAAATATATTGTATGCACGAATGAAAGTCTTCACCTAAATAAAATATCTTAAATTTAAATGTTTTTAATGTTGAGCTAAATATTTAAAAAATATCCAAAAAGATTAAGAGAGATTACACAACTATTTTATCAAATTAATTAATTACATCAAATGTTGCCCTATTTTAAATATGAATTTATTGGATTTGGATCCTCTTCAAATATCCACATGGTTATGCATGTTCAATGAACTATAATATGCTAAGGTGGACTTGACCATATTTGTTAAAAATAAAATGATTTTTATGGTAATTGCATATATATAATTATAATCCCATGCAATAAGCTAATTTATATGAAATGAAAGCATAAAGATAACCAAGAGAAATAGTAGCCAGTTCATATCATAGATCACTTATTTATCACCACAGAATAATAGGATCAACAACACAACATTACATGATTAAGCAGAATGTTTAGTAAATGTAAGTCGAAGACAGATGGTAAGGGGAGTCGGCAGAAATTCTTTGGAAAGAGGAAGGACTTAAATGCTTGATAATCGCAACGGTTCAATCTTTTGAAACTCTTGTAATATTTGTTTTAATAAAATAATGTTGTGTTATTTTGTTTTGTTCAATTTGCAATTATGTGGCTAAATTTTATTTTTGAATTTATGATCCAATTATGATGATTTGTGCAATATAGGATTAGGTCTACTCACTAACTTTGCCAATAATTCTTTTAGTTCTCTTTGTGATAAAATTAATTGTGATATAGCCAATTACAAAATTAAAATCTAGTGTAGACTAACAATCTTGACAAAGATGCAATGAAGCAATTAGGGAGACTTGAATAGAAACTTAAAAACATAAACATAAGCATGTTTAATATTTTAGAATTATTAAGGAGATGAGATAATTGTAGTGAAGTGAATTGATTAGGATAGTCATATTCCTAGTTAGCACATAACTAGTATTCCTATACCCTGAAAGGAGACAAGGAATTAATTAAAATTACTTTGATTCAAGATTACAATCGATGAACTTCATTAGTGTGTGCAATATCATCCATTTAATTATAAATTTAGTTGATTGAAAAAATTAGAAGGCCCATTAAAAATATCTTTCATTTAGATTATTTATGCTTTCCATTGAATTTTTTGTGTGGTAGGATAATTCAAAAGATTAATAAAAGGAAGTAATTAACAATTTATTACTTGATATAGCTCGTGCACTTGTATATGAAAATATTAGCCAATAAACCATCACTTCTTTATTAGAATTCAAAATAATGTTTGAGCATTAAGCTAGCACCAAGAAGCCCCAAAAGTGCTCGCAAGCTCCCCTTAAAATGAGATAGGAACTAGGAGAGCCATTAAGAATCTTCAATATGAGGTTCTAATGGGAGATTCTAGAAGTGAAAGATTTGGATTTTGTAGTCACTCGATCTTCCTTGACCCAAGGACTAAGGGATAATCATTTTCATTATGTATTGGGTCTACATTAGACGAAAACACTCACTGAGCTATTACATCTTACCAATAGTCATGTTAATGCTAAAGAATATAAGGTTTACTATTTGACATGCTAAATGAACTCTAAATTACTTGAAATTTAAATCATATGTCTATAATGACCAAAGATTTAAATTCTAGAAAGTGAGGCACATCAAAGCCTTCCTAGGATTTTTAATAAATTTCCCAACTAAATCAATCTGAACCTTAGAGTTTTATTAGGTTATCAGGACAAAAGCATTGGATAAAATAAATATTTAACTAACCATTGAACACTAATCTATCAGTCCAAACAAGTAATGCCCTAATAAATCTATGGATTTAATTTTATTGAAATTTGAATTTCTTGGTTTGAATTTCTTGGTGATTTTTTAACTTAAATATCTAAAATTACATTTGAAGCCCTACATGAGTTCAAATAGATATGAATAATTTCGGATATGTGCTACACATCTCCAAGAATCATCCATATGTATTTGAGATCAAGATGATTCAAATTTAGTGAATAATTTCAAAAGTACTCTAGACAGTATTTTTGAAATTACATTTTAATCATTTAAAATTTAACTTCCAAAATTCAAGGCTTTTGAAAAATTCCTCAAGACAAATCCATAGAACCTAAGATCTACTAATTTGATCAAGTATGTGAGGAGATCTATTATTGACGTTCGAATTGAATTCTATTTAATTAAATCCTTTCAAAACATAATCAACTAAGCTCATTGTGCATGAACTTTTATAAGTGTCAGCATCTAATTGGGCATAAATAAGTGATGTGACCCTCAGACAACACAGTTTTAATTATAGCTATTTAATCCAAGATTGGATGGCTCAAAATTAATTGCTCAAAATAATGGTAATGGAGTATTACAATTAATCTAATCTAAATAAAGCCATCCATTCTATTTGATGTAAATAAATGGCTTAGATTTTGTCTTCTTCCTCCCACTAATTTTCTCAGGCACAAATTGAAATATCTCCGATGAAGAGGATTTAGTGATTTACTTGATGAAATTGAATCAAACTTGATCCTAGAGGATCATCTACATGTGAACTTTCAATCCAATGACCACATTACCTTAGATGCAAGTTCAATTCGTACTTTCCTAGACCTAATGAATTTAGTGCTCAAGATTTGATTGTACCATCACAGAAATGAGATATAATGGGGGAATTTTATTAGGTTACACTATACTTGTCATGGAGAGCAACTTTTCTTTAGACCTAGAAACCTAAGGTGCACTAGATTAAGATTTGGGGATTCAGCTAGAGAAGCTCGCTGGAACTTCCTTGGACTTACACTAAAGTTGTCTGGAAGTAGTGAGAAGGCTGGGAAATTGAAGGGGAAACTCTATGGAAGAGTTTGAATGCAAGAAAGCAGAACCTATCTATACTAAAAATTTTGTGTCTTTATAAATAGAATCGAATTTAATTTAGCTATGATCCTAGCCAAGTTCAGCCACATAAAAAGATAGAAACAATTAGCAAAGGTATAATAGAAGTCAAGCATGTGTTCTAGAGTTTTAAGAGGCACATGGCCAGTTGGATAGGAGGTTAGGATTGAACTAGTGGGATTGGGCCATCTGTTATGGGCTTTCTGGCCACTATAGGCCACCACCAAGCTTGAGCTGATGTGGTAGAGTGGTTAGAACCTTCCCAAGAATAATTCATGTGTTAGTTGAAACTGGTCTTATCTAGGTCATGCAAATGGTTAAAATTGAATTTATTTAGCATTTAGGTCGGCCCAAATGGTTGACTCAAATCATCCCAGGGGCTAGGCTCGTATGGTTTGATGCATTGGCTCTAGAGGCACCTAATGCAAATGTTAATTTAGGCATATTTCATTTAGTGAAAGAGTTGGTACAAAGAAGACCTATTTCGAGCACTTGGATCAAGAAATGAGGCTAACCTAAGTGGCCTCAAGGGCTAATTTGGTTAGTGTTGGTCCTCAAGCACCCAATAGACATTCCAAAGGGGTTTTGGGGCCCTTGATTGACCTAGGTCACTTGAATTTATGAATAGGATATTTAGGATTATTTTGGTTAACCATGATTTACTTGCTCAACAAGGCTTGAATAGGTCTTGACATTGTGTCCAAACCATTCAAAATGAGGTTCGGAGCTTGTTAGAATAGGTCTTGGGTCATGCCAAGGTCTATATACATTAAAGTCTATGTATGTGAGCTTTAGGTCAACTTTAGGTTTAAACTTGAATTTGGTTAACCATTATTAAACATGGTTAACCAATGGTTCAATCATGCTTAGAAATGAAATGTTTTTTGTTAAAAGAGCTTAGTGGCTTTGTTGAGGTTTAAAGGAGTTTATATGTAGATTAAAGGTTTAGGGTTCAAATAGACTCTTAATAGTCAATGTGACCAATCATGGTTAGCCTTGCTCATTTGAGGGTCAATTTGGGCCTATGCATGATCAAGTTTGATTGTCAAATGCCTAGTGGAAAAACTTAGGTCTTCGTTTGAGCATTATAATATAATTCATCCATATGAAAAAAAATTTAGGGTTTAAAGGGTCTCATGGGTCAAACTAGGTCAACCATGGATCCAAGTTGGTCAAAATTAATGCAGAGATGATTATGAACAATTTTAAAAGATTTTCATAGGTTTTTGAAATTATTTATGCTAAGATGCCATGTTAAGTGGCCTGAATGATAAATATTTTATGATTTTAGACCTAAGAAAAATGCTTGAGGTTTTAGGGCTTTGAAAGATATGGATGCCTCGAAAATGATGTGAATAATAAAATGCAATCCAAAGGCTTCACCTAGGGGTTTGATCCAATTGAAAATTATTGTGGAAAAAGCAAAAATCCAAATGCTTTAGGGTTTAAAGTTTAAATTAGATTTTTAACATTGGATTTTAACTAGATTTTGATTGAAGGGTTTTAAAATATTGAATGATTAAAGGATTGATTGATAATGGAATAGTTTTAAATAATTTAATGATTGAGATATGACTAAAGAATTGAATTAATTAAGTGAAGAAGACTAGAAAATTTTCATGTTGATTGAAAAGTTTAATGATTGAGCCATTTACAATAGTTAAATAATTATCAATGATTGAATAGTCAAGCATTTAAAATGATTGAGGCATTATGAATATGATTGATTCAAAGTTTATTGATTGTCAAAACATTATGGATGGGCTGAGTTTAAAAATTGAAATTGAATCTTAGGATTTGAACACCATGATTGAAGCTTTGATTAGAGATTTGACCTCATACAAAAATTAGGTCAACAATTATATGGTATATTGGGAACTCATAGCCTAGGATTCCATATGCACATGGAGAAAGACACATTAGGGTGACCAAAATACTCAAAAATGTTTCATAATGAAAGCCATAAAAGGGAACTTACTATAAAAAATGTTATGTAGCTGATGGTAGGTAAGTTTATGCTTGGTGTTGAGTAATTTTCCAGTGAGCACATTGAATTTTGTCTTCTCCTCCTCACTCAATGTGGGAATGGTAACCTTACTTATAGACAAAGGAGGGGATAGTCAGTACAAACTTCTTGCATGAACTATGAATAAAGATACACTTTGCTTTCCCATCCTCACATTATTCGCTAACCTACTCATCCTCATCATCATGGACAAGAATTTTATGTACACATATTTGAAAGCTTTGACAGTGAATACATGGTGATATACGTTTGGTATCCATAGTAGCATCTATTCTTGTCGGAAAGAAATTAATGATATGACACTTAAGATGGGACTGGATTGTGGTTTGTTCTTGCTTTGATTTGATGCAGGTATATTCTTAGGCTTTCTTTGATATAAATTTATAAAATCAAACTAAATACATAAGTAATTATGCCGATCAAGTAATACAGTAATAGAGAATATTGTTGATCCCACGAGGAGGTGTTCTGCTAAATTGCAATTAAATTACTAATGTTTAATCTAATTGCATAATTCATCCTACTAAATATAAAATGGTTGTTTTTGAGTTTTTTTTATGTTATAGAGACTTGTGAGAAAAATGGATATTATTGTAAATAAAATGCTTCATACTAATGAATACAAGAAAACATAGTTTTCCTAATGATACTCTTAATTTTTGATGTGGAATAGAGTATATGTATCCCTAGATCTCTATCAAGCCTGTAGGAGTAAAAAAGAGAGGTTTTAAGACCTTCATAATATTTTACAATCTCTGTAGAGCTTCAAAGGTTTAGCAACCTATGTCTCCTATATCTTGGTATGAAAATATTCCATTTCAATACTCCTATTTATTCTAATATTCCTTTATTGAGGCTATGCTTCACACTAGATATTAATAACATACATGGTCATTATATGCATAAATAAAGAGATGGAGATATTAAAAATATCTTTAAAATAATATAAAGCACAAGAGCCTACATTAGTATTTGCTAAGTGTTTACATCATTAGCCCAAAAACATAGAGATTTAGCCAGACTTAGATAATAGAGGAAGCAAACTCAAATTTATTTCATTCATAGGAAACATATATAAGAGAATGAATAAGGTAAATGTCACCAAGAAGGATGAATTGATATTCTTCAAACTCCTTCCTCCAATAATAGAATTTCTTACATAACATAGGCTAATATCTCCTAAATGAAAGTATCTTGCTCTTCCCTAGCCTCCCTTAGACTTTACTCAAGGGGGGAACTAGAGTAAGCACTATAAAGTACAAGACTCCACTCAAATAATAGAACTCATCAAACAAAAAATAAAAAAACTATTTATACATGTGCAGGAATAGACTCAGGCTACCTGGAGCTCGATAAGGTTATGCCATGGTGGAATAAAATAAACTAGCATCTCAACACTGTAATATTTACTCCAATATGGTGTTGGGCTGACCTAACACGGTTAACGATCGAACTGGTGCAACTTTTAGCTGAGTTAACGTGGCTCCTCATTTTAACAACTACTCCACTATAGTGCTTTAAAATTTAAGCATTATGCCACCTGAAAGTGAAATTCAACACTATGGCATTGTAATGGTTGGTGCTCTTGCATTCAAGATCCTGAGACTCCAGTGATACAGTGCTGATTTTTGGTATAATGGCACTGCAATGCACTCTGGCCCTGACCATGGCTCCACCATGGTTTCTATCTTATCAAAATTTTAGAGTGGATGATGCTATAATGTATAAATTATGCATTGGGGTGCTGCAGATGATAATGCTGTAGTACAAAAAATGTGGGCAATACGACGCTCGTTCAACACTTATGAATTTTTTCATTTTCTTAAATAATTTTTGCACAAATATAACTAAAACAAAATATTTTCACAACATTTTAACACAATAAATTGTACACGATTTACACTTAACAAATTCTCCCCATCTTAAGCTCTTGCATGTTATCAAGCAATAGTGAAATCATCTATGATTAACTGAATAGTCTAAGTAAAAATTGATAATTTAAAATTACTAAAATGTAAGATAATACATCATAGTCTAGAAGTAATTTGGAATGATCAAATTTGTAATTCTAATTTGAAAGGTTATAACAATTATCCGAATTTTTCACCCTTGCTATTTCCTATTTTGAACTTATCCACTGTGACTATACATGAAAGATAGACTTCTAATTTTAGAAATAAATAATGTATTATTTAGGAATTAGTTGTGTTTATAGTTAAATTGGAAGTTCTTAAGTGCACAATTATATATATCTGTTCACGTTTGTTATCCTAATTGATTTAAGTATTAAGAGGCTTTTGGGATTGAGCTTTAAATTACACTAATTTTTTAAGCACTCAACTATTTCCTTTTCATATTTCCTTTTATGATTTTTCATACTTTACACATTTTTTATAATTATGAAGTGCATATTAATAATTTTGAATATCAGTTTAGCTTTCATCCTCCTATAATCCTAATTGATTTAATGTAAGGAATTAATAAAATCACTAATTTCATATATATATTTACTATGATCTTCTTAATTTAGCTACCCACTTCATTTCCCTTAACTCAATTATTCAATTTTCAATTCAATAGTTAGTGTATTAGTGTGTAGTTTCTAAGTTTAAAAATAAGTCAATAACTTAAGTAATCTATATTAGTTAATTATTAAGATTTTCAAATTTTGAATTATTATATAATGTTCATTCAAACTATCATATAGTGTTTTATTATTATCTTAATTTTAAATAATTTTTAATTATTTTTTTATTCTGGCCAAATAAGCAATCAAAGGGTATGCATTATGTAGAGAATAATACTCAATAGTTAAGCATAAAAGAATTTAAATTAAATGTAAACAACATAACAAAATAATGTACTAGAACAAGTTAAGACTGAATAAGAAATAAGTATGCCTATTTATTTGAATGATAATAAGTTAAAGGCACTAAATATTACTACTAAGATAACTAGTGCATGAATCACTATTCTCCTACTCCTCCATACAAAACATATGGTCACTATTCTTATCAATAACTAACAACCACAATTAGAACTCAACATCACATTCAAAATAACACATCAAAATATCATAGGATCCCCACCAAGCTAAAGAAATGAAAATAAAAAAATAGCTATAAATAAAAGTAACTATATCCACCACTCTCTCTCTCTCTCTCTCTCTCTCTCTCTCTCTCTCTCTCTCTCTCTCTCTCTCTCTCTCTCTCTCTCTGTCAAAATTCATTCAAGGACAACTAAATAAAAGAAAAAAAATGACTCCTGTTACTCAGAGTCGTGAACCTCTCCTTTTCATCATCATCGGGCTGTGTCAAAATAAATGACTTGTATCTGAAGCAGTAGGGAAATGTAGGTGCTCTAGATTCTCTACAAAGAGACTCCTTCTAAACATCCCCACTAAAGCCCAATAAATTTAGTTGTATAGTGGTAATGTTTTTCTTGCATACTCGAGTAGTGTGCCTTCCATTCCCTACTATCCTCATAAAAGTCTGTCATCCCCTCCATTTACTCCCTCAATTCAACCACTTGCATAACTAAAGATTTAGGAGTCCTAGAACTCCTACTACTACTGTTATTAGGCCAACTAGACAACCTACTCACTGGGTCCTTCCTCCATTACACCAAACCTTTCAAAGCCCTCAAATTTTCTTTTAGGGAAGGATGAAATAGGAAAAAGCAATTCCTCACTAGGATATCCCCTCACACTAGCATTACACAAAAGACATAAATAAGAGAAGAATGCCCCAAACCCATAAAAGTAGTTCCCGTGATGATATAATTTAAAAAGGAATAAATAATATTCCCCACATAAATAGTATAACCAACCTGAATAACATAATTAAGTATAGCACGATCTTTGGTTATCTCACTAATATTCTTGCTTGGTAATAAACGAGCAGAGATAAAATAATTCTAAGCTTTTGAAAGTTGGGTTAGGCAAGATATAGGAAAATTAATAGTTTTCTCCTCCCTCTTCTTTCATGCAGCTCCACTATGAGGTTCACACAACACTCTAAACAACTCATCAAGATTAATGGGGGAAACACTAAAAGGGGTGTACTCATGAAACTCAAAATCCCTATGCTTAAAAAGATGGTTAATAGATATCGGGTTAAATGGTACCCACTTACCCTTAACAAAACATATATTTGTCATAGCCTCCTTCCCATTGGAATTTTTTTTTTTTCATAATATTTATAATTATATCATTGGGATCCTCATAGTAAAGTTCCCATCCACAGTTCATTATCATTTGCATAACTTGCCCACCCAAGTTCTGGAATCCTTTCTCAAGGATCAATTTCTTCGATACCACCAATGTTGCATACCTATGCTCAGATTCAGTAGAAATGAATATGCTCTTATCATATGATAATGAATATCACTTTTTTCCAAATATCTTAGGGGCCATTGAATAGTTAACTCAAGAAAAAAAATATTGCAGGAACTTGTAGAAATTAGAAATAAAAAATATAGTAAATAATATGAAACTCACACCCCAATATACAATCATAACGAGTGCAACAACGCTCAACAGATCAACATCACAGTGCTTAAGAACATGAAAAATGAAAGAGTCACACAAATAGAAGCTATAATGGTACAGGACATGTGGAACTGAGACACAGACATTAAAAAAAGAAGTGTCAATTTTTTCTCTATGGAATTGCAGTAGTGTTTGACACATACTAGTGATGCAGTTCTTACAAAAACTAACACAAGAAGATTTAAAAATCATAATAATGATTTTGATCTAACATTACAGGTTTGGAAATAGTGCTGTGGCGCTCTATAAAGTGTTATAATGTAAAAGTTATGAAAGTATGGTTTATTTGACTTCAACTTCATCATCACTGTAGAGATAATTTTGTTGTATAACTTTTTAAAAATTATAGCTACTTATGCAATAAAAATAGATAATGCATTTGATTCATACACATTAGCTACTCTGATTCACCCTATGAAAAGGCCACTAGAAATTATTTGTAGTTATTTCCTCAATTAATTCATATGCTTTCTTAAATGTCTTAGACATTAAAGTTCCTTTAATTGTTGTATCTACGATTTACTTAAGTGATCCTACCAATCCATTATAAAAAGTTTAGATAACTAACTAATCAAGTAAAGCATGATGAGGACATTTCCTAAGCATTTCTAAAAATCTCTCCCAACTTTTATAAATTGACTCTCCCTCAAACTGGGAAAAATATATGATATTATTTTATATTTGATAGTTTTTGAAGGTGGAAAATACTTAGCTAGGAATTTATGTGCCAACTCATTCCAATTGGTTATAGATCCTCAGGGTAAAGAATTTAAGTACATTTTACCTTTGTTTCTAAGAAAAAAGTGGGAATAATTTAAGTCTAATAACATCATCATTGACACCATTGTACTTAAATATTACACAAATTTTTAGGAAAATAGCTAAGTGTAGATTAGGATCCTCAACAAGTGTTCCCCCAAATTAAAAATTTTGAACCATCTAAATTATGATAGGTTTTAGTTCAAAGTTATTGGCCTAGATAGTAGGTCTATTGATACTCTAATGGTTTCCTTCTACTAAAGGGTTAGCATACTCTCTAAGAGGTTTAGGATTGTCTTGATCTTATACTGGTTAAGACATCTCTAAAATCTTTTTATTCTTTTGAATTTTTATATGGGTCCTTTTGTATCTAAGAATTAAACCACAAGGGCTTTTTACTAGATCTATTAAGCATGCAATAATGGTAAAATAACAAAAATTAAAAATTACAAACTATATAATCAACATAAAATTTTTTGTCATTTTTTTAATATTTTAATAACACAGCCAAAATATAGATACAGGATACAAGTTAGTCTTAATATCTATATATAGTTAGAATTTAAATATGCATATTACTTTCCTAATAATAGTGCCAAAAACTTAATGTGATTGGATTGGTTTATGCTTTCTTTAATTTGATAAGAATATATGCTTAGATTTTCTTTAATATAAAATTTATGAAATTCCATTAAATAGTACATGTCGATTAAGTGATAAAGTGATAGAGGATAATGTCGATCCAATGAGAAAGTGTTCTAGTTAATTACAATTAAACTGTTATTATTTAATCAAAATGCATAGTTTATCCTACTAAATATAAAATGAATGTTTTTGAGTTTTTTCCACGTAATAGAGACTTAAAAGAAAATTGGATACTAATGTAAATAAAATTCTTTGGACTAATGAATACAAAACAACATAGTTTTCCCAATTAGACTCTTAATTTTAGAAGTGGATAATAGCATATGCATTACTAGATCTCTATCGAGCTTGTAGGAGTGAAAAGAGAGGTTTTAAGGCCTTCCCACAGTTTTAGTATCTCCATAGAACCTAAAAGGTTTAACATACTATGACTAGGTACTCAAACATTCTATTTCAATACCTCTATTTATTCTAATATTCCTCCATCGAGGCTATACACCACACAAGATATTAACTACATGCATGGTTATTTTATGCATTAAACAAAAAATAGGAGATATTGAAAATGTCTATGAAAAAATTTAAACACAAGAGTCTCCATTACTACTTGCCAGGTGTTTATATTATTAGCCCAAAACTTAGAGATTTATCCAGACATAGATAAAATAGGAAGCAAGCTCATATTCATTTCATTCATATGAAAAAGATACAAGAGAATGAATAATATAAATTTCACCTGTAAGGATCAACTGACAACTGATATTCTCCACACTCCTTCCTCCAACAATAGAATTACTTACACAATAAAGGCTAAAATCTCCTAAAATGAAAATATCTTGCTCTTCCCTAGCTTCCCTTAGACTTTACTTTAAGGGGGAACTACAAGTAGACTTTACAAAGCACTAGAATCCACTCAAATTATAGAACTCACTAAACAAAACTACTAAGAAACTTTTTATACGTATGCAGGAATGGAATCAGGCTCCATAGCGCTCGATAAGGTTGCACCGCAGTGGTATAAAATAAACTAGCACCTCGGTGCTATAATTTTTTCTCTACTATAGTCTTGGGCTGACATAGCATTATTAATAATTGAACTAGTGTATCTTTTGGCTAGGTCAGTGAGGCTCCTCATTTTGACAACTACTTCTCCATGGTTATATAAAATTTGAGTGTTGTGGTGCTTGAATGTGCAATATGATACTGTAGCATTGTAATGATTGGCACCCTGACATTTAAATTCCTGAGAGTCTAGTGTTGTGGTACTAATTTATGGTGCAGCATCACTGTAATGCAATGCAACGCTAACCTTGGCTCCACCACAGTGTTGGTCTTCCCAAATTTTCAAAGCTACTGATGTAATAATTTCTGAATTAGGCATTGGGGTACAGATGATAATGTTGTAGCGCAAAAATTGTGGGCGTTATGGTACTCATTCACTACTTGTGAATTTTTTTGCCATTTCCACAATAATTCCTATACAAACAAAACTAAAACCAAAGGTTTTCACTTTATTTTAACATAATAAATAGTTCATAATTTACACTTAACAATTCATGACAGAGTCTGGAAAAATTTATGCTTGGATAACCCCATAAAATCCACTTTCCTGGGAACTCATGGTAGAAAGAAAGGTATGGCTTGATCTTGAAGTGATTGTAAGGTATGCATAGTTATTCCTTATAAGAATTCAAATGCTCATCCTCAGTAGCTACTCACAAGTGAAGATGACAATTTCCAAAGTAATATGCTATAAAGACATGGTCGGCGAACATAACATACAAATTGCATTTCTGCAAACACTCAACATTAGTGAAAGACGAAAGCACATTTGAAATGAGTAGACACTATAATTTATGACTAGTCAGTCTAGAGATAAGAGGCGTATATAAAAAAATTAATATAGAACTTGCATCCACATAGACCCTACCAATGGGAGATCCACGAACATCAAAGAAAAAAATTAAATCTACATTAAATGCACAGATTCCCTCCATGCATTTCTATCATTTCACATAGATTTGGGAGATCTCTACTCACTCATTCTAACTAATGGCCATTAATAGTGAATCAATGAATATTAGCCCATAAGCCACTCATCATGCATCTCACTTGAAATCATCATAACTACGAAGTCGGTGAATCAAACCACGTAGCCAATTAGCAAATAAAATTTACATTCATTTTGCAAGAGTAATAACTAACTAACCATGAGAGAATGAAAACTAAAATTATTAAAAAACATTACAATTGATCTACTCGATATTTAAAAGTACATAGAGTAAATCTCGCAATAACATTATAATTGTAGTACTTGTCATAATATTATGAAGCTGGGTACTCATCGTTGTGTAGAAAATATCAAACTCATCAAAATTTCATAAATAACATAATCACATAACTAAATAAAGCATATTATAAAAGTAAAGTAGTGAGTTAAAAATAAAATAATTATTATTATGTAAAAATTTTTAAATTGGACAAGACATGTTAATACATTATAAGGAAATAAAAAGTGTTGTGAGACTACTCACTAGCATGAAAAATCCTAAACACTTTGTTATTCTCCATAATAGGTCGCAAGACTCCTAAATTCTATAAGTAATATGTAGGAACTTTCCTTCTTCAACAAAAGAGCTTATCTTTACTAATCTTTGTGTCACTTCTCCCTTGGCTTATTTGGTGGAAAGTTCCTTTTTCAACAAAGTTCTCACCTTAAGGTGGCTATCTTTAGATATATGTTTGGATCTACCACTAATTCATATAAATTTATTATATTTTCAAGGATGGTGACTCACTGAGCCAGCATCTCCAACATGGCTAGACTTAGAGATGGAATGTCATCTACAAGGAAGCCCATTGATAATGAAAGTAGTTATTTTCCTTAAGTCATAATTATATGGAGAGTAGGCTCCCCTTGCTCCATAAAAAAGCACTATCTGCTGCTCTGGAATGAACTCAAAAACTTGTTTGACCACCACAATATGTTGCATTAGTTTTGCAGACTCAACAACTTATGTCCAAATGTAGGAGGTGCCCAAGTGGTCCATAATGAAAGGTCAGTAATTGTAAATTCCTTAGAAACAAAACTCTGAGGACTCTCTTGGAGCGTATTATACAAAATTTTAGTCTTTATATATAGTCCTAAAGCTCACAGTATCAAAGCCACTACCTTAAACTTGCTCAGTGGACGCCATAGTAGCTCACTTAAGGAGACATAGACTTGTGGCTCATTTATAGTAAGCACCCATTCGCCAAATAAAGCTCACTTTAAGTACTTGAGATGGATTTTTTTTTCTTCTTACCTTTACTCGCTAGGGGGTGGACTTATGTGTGTAGGCAAGGCTTTATTATAGACTACATAATAATTGCTTATTATGTCAATGCTGAGTAATGCTTAGGTTTTTCTTAATATGCCAATAATGGAGCTCACTTAAATTTACATAAGTATATGTGCTAAGTCAAATAATAAAGTGATGAAGTAGAGCATCGAACTCACAAGGAAGTGTTATGCTTACAACAAAACTACTACTTCTTACTCTAAATGCATAAGTTATCCCACTAAAATAAAATTGATATTTTTGAAATTTCTATCATTGGATAAAAATAGTAGCATAATTAATATAATGTTTATTAAAAGATTTTTGATTGATGAATGCAAATATCATATATTTCTAATGAGACTCTTAATTATAGATGAGATTCAGAGCAAGTGTATGCCTAGATCTTTGTCAAGCTTTTATGGGTGAAAACGATATCTGCTGACCTCCTATGGTTATAATATCTCCTTTAGAACCTAGAATATTTATCCTATGTTTAGGCATGCCAACATTCTATCTTAATATTTCTGAGTATTCCTACATTCCTTTATCGATGCTATACATCACACTAGTTTTAACTACACATGGCTTCTATGTACATTAAATGAAAAATGAGAGATAATTGAGAACATTATTAAATCTTTAAAGTATAAGAGTCTTAATTAGTACTTAATATGCTCTTTACATCATCAATCTAAATTAAGAGATTTAGCCAGACATAAAATAAATGATAAGCAAACTCATTTTTATTATATTCATAGAAGAATTAAAATATAAGAGAAATAGTAGAATTTTATCACCAAATAGGATCAAAGTATTCCTCTACACTCCTTCCTTCACTTATAGAGTTGCTTCAATAAATGCAAGCTAAACACTCTAATATATTTTATACTATACTTCCATAGCCTCTCTTATATTTTACTCTAAGAGGATATTAGAGAAGCAAATTGAAAAGTACTAAGCTTAATACAAGTGACTAAACTCCCTCACAAATAGAATAGAACATCTATTTATAGGAAAACATAGAAAGATGTCTAGCATTATGGTGCTCGAAAGTAAGCCAGCGCATCTGCATTAAAATGTTTGCTCCATCATGGTGCTTGATGATGTGGAATAATTATTAAGAGAATAGATGCATTTTTTCTGTTCAACGATATGTCTCTTAGATGTTATAACTAGTTCCAATTATTTTGCTTATATCCTCTTGCAATCAAGTGAACATACCCATTTATATGAGTAGAGTTTATAGTTCTTGCAAGTTATGCTCACCAGTTGGTTGATTAGTACTATAGAGGAGAAGTGTTATAATTTTTTGCAAGGTTTAATAGAAGGTCTATAGCATCCATTAGTGTCATTCCTTATGTGTAATTCTTTTTGAGCTGGTAGAGAGAGAGAGAGCAAGAATGGTCCAGAATGATTTTATATCAATAGGAAGAGGTTTGGTGGAGAGTCCTCTAGGAGAGTATTTAATGGAAATAAATATAGATTTGAGGCTAGTGATTCCATAAGGGAAGAACCCATAGTGTCTAGGAGCATTAGAGGATGTGTATATGTTAGCAATGCTCTTGTCTGTAGTTTCTATAAAGAAGTCATACTGGTTATTATTTTATGTTTATTGGTCAGTGCTTTAGGAGTATCTAGGTAGGTTATAAGGTGGTGTAGTATCTATAAAGAGATTTTGAAGGAATACCTGATGTCAGGGTAGTTTGAGTCAAAGGCAGCAGCCAATCCCTTAAAGAGAAGTTAGTTAGACCATGTCAACCCATAACAGAGGCAAATATGGAGGGATACTGTCAAGTACATTAGCTTGAGAAGCCCAATGAGATTAAAATCCATTTATCAATGTAGCCCCAATGTAGCCCATAGTTTATAGTCTAACTCAATAAGAGGCGAAAGATGCATAATATGAAGTGATAAATATGATATTAATTTATGTGTTACCTTGTTGTATTTTATTTGACTCTAGTGGAAATCATTCTATATATTTGAGCATGTGCTAGATAAATTGGGTTTGGTTTTGGATTTGTTAGTTTTTTATTTTTTTTGTTTTGTTGTCCATTGGAGACATATTAGTAGCTAGCCATATTTGTAAGTGTGAGAAATAAATTACAAATAAAAAGTTAAAATTAGAACTGATTATCTTATCTCTGAAGTTGATTGCTAAAATAGTAAGTATGGATTGGTTGAGTAAGTATCAAGCTCAAATCGATTATTGTTAGAGAGGATGAGTTTATGTGTACAACAACAGCAACATCTAGCCTTTGTCCCACTACCTGGGGTCGGCTACATGAATCCTTGTTCTCCATTGTGTCCTATTAAAAGCCAAATTCTCTTTTAAATCTAATAAAGAATGGATGAGTTTATGTGTAAATGGGTAAATGTTTTTCCTTGGTGTTAGAAGTGTCTTTTCTTCTCTGATTTCTATGGATATGGCTTAGATAAAGGGAAACTATGTATTTCTAGCTTATGATAAGGATTTTAATAAATCTTTAAAATGTATTGAAGAGGTCTTTGTACTAAGAGAATTCCCTAATTTTTTTTCCTAAGGAGTTATCTAGTTTAGCTCTAAAGAGTGAGGTAGCATTTTGTATTAAAGTGGTGCTGATCATAATTCATTAGTGAAGACTCCATATAAGATGGCACCTTGAGAATTGTAAGAGTTAAAGATTCAGTTGTAAGAGCTATTGGATAAAGGTTTAATCATGCCAAGTGGATTATTATGGGGAGATCCTACCTTATTTATGAAGAAGAAAGATGGATTTATGGAATGTGCATTGATTATCGAAAGCTAAATAAGGTGACTATGAATAACAAGTATCACCTACCCAGGATAGATGACTTATCTAACTAGTTGGGAGGCTTAGCAATGTTTTCTAAGATTGAATTGAGATCAAGCTATCATCACTTGAAAGTGAAGGTAGAGGATATATCAAAGAAAACCTTCATCACTAGATATAATAAATAAGAATTTTTGAAATGTCTTTCGATGCAACTAATGCACCAACAATGTTTATGGATCTGATGCATCAGGTTCTCAAGGAGTATATGAATCAATTGATTATTATATTTATTAAAGATATTCTGGTTTATTTAAAGTTTGAAGAAGATATTTCATTTCCCATGAGGTTGACTTTGGAGGCCCTAAGACAGTAAAGATTGTATGCTATGTTCTCCAACTATGAGTTTTGGTTAACTTATGTGGCTTTTCTGGGCATGTGGTATGTAAGGAAGGGATTATTACGAATTCCCAAAGGAGTAAGAAGTGGTGGGTGGACAAGGCTAATTTATAATGGAGGTTTGTAGTTTTTTAGGCATGGCAGGTTATTATAAAAGGTTTGTTAAGGTTTTTTATAGATTACAATCCCTCTAACAAAATTTACCAAGATGGTCATGCCATTCATCTAGAAACTAATGTTTATAGAAGGTTTAGAGTGTCTGGTGTTAAACCATGTATTGACTAACTCATTTGGTTCAAAAGTTTTTTAGGTGTAGAGAGATGCTTTATTAAAAGGTCTGGGATGTGTTTTGAAACAGAATATGAAGTTCTTGGCTTACGCTTCAAGAAGTTAAAGTTGTAAGAAAAGAACTTCTTGACTCATGATTTAATGTTTACGGCTATTATACTTGCATTAAAGATTGGTAGTGTCATTTATAAGGTGGTGATAAGCATTTTGCTTACACATTATGTGATCCTTTATTTCTATTTAATTTTCTAAGGTGTAGATCCTTTCAATGAAAGTGCACATTCACTGCAGGAAAATCACCTATTATCGGTGAAATTTTCTAGCTGTAATTGGTCATTTTTCTGCGATTTTGGAACTTGTCGGCGGCTTTCCGAGGCAAATTTTTTGCCTGATAAAACCCGCGTAGGAAAATTATTTTCGATGATTTTCGGCATAAAGAGGCCACTGAAAAATAAAAAAATTATTAAAAAATGAATTTTCCCAGTCACCCTGCTCTGCTGCCCGCCCTACCCGGCTGCCTGCTCGCGACCCCAGGCTGCCTGCCCGAGCTCCCGTGTTGCACGATGCTAAGCTGCTACTCGACTGAGTGGCTTGCTCGGGATTTAAATTGAGTCCAAACTTTTTTCTAAGTCTCAACCATTTTGCTGGAAGGGCAAATGCGTTAAAATGCTTATTACTTTTTATTTAAACTATGATTATTTGAAATTTATAATTAAAAATTAATTATAATTTTATATTAAAGTTAATAATTAATTAAATAATTTATTAATTAAAAATTTATTAGTCTAAGTTATTAAATTAATAACTAATTAAAATAAATTAATAATTAATTAAAATAAACTATAAATTATTAAGTAATTTAATTATGAATATATGAATTTATTACAAACCGTAGAAAAACGGCCAAAAATTCTGCCGAAAATAAAACCATCGGAAAGCCATCAGAAATTCTTCTAAAAAATTAGACCCCAAGAAAGCCACTTGAAAGCCGCCAAAAAATAGTCCGCTAGAAGGCCACTGAAAAAATCCCCCTGATAGACGATTTTGCTGTAGTGATGTCACGCCAAGTAATTATAATGTGATGAGAAGGGTATCATTTCCACGGGGAGCTTAAAATTTCTTAAATTTATTTTAGTATTCTCTAAAGAAACTTCTTTATTGATTTCGTTAAATGATTCAAAATAGACTGTATAAATTAAAATAACAGGTATGCTTGTAGAAGAAAATTTTACTTATAATAAAATTTCTGAACCTATGATATTTAGAAAGGCATTATAACATAAGAGTAATTTTGTATCTATTATTGATGTGAATTAGTGCAAGTACTCCTCATCTCTGTTGAGCTTGTTAGATAATTAGCTAGGATTCCACCTAACTACAATTCTACTATCTCCTTAAGATTCCATGACCCTAACCACCATATGTCTATGTTATGGAAATATTACATTTTACAATCTTTAATTATTCTCTACTCCTCCACTGAGGCTCTAGATCATACTAGGTTTTAAGTTTAGGTATGGCCTCTACATAAACTAAATAATGTTTGGAGGAATTAAAAATACCTTATGTAATGTATAAAGATCAAACCTACTCTATGAAATTCATAAATCTTAAATAATCATTGATTTAGATTAATGAGATCAGCTACACATGGAGACAAACTTAAACATAAAAACTATTTTCATTTTACTAACAAGACAATAATACAAACTACAAAGAAAAGTTCAAACAATATAAGAAAGGATAAAAGTGACTCGAATCCAAAGTAAAAACTCCTTTACACTCCTCCACTCTGATATACACCAACACAAGAGTCTAAATAAGTATACAAGAACTAATTCCCCTCCAAAATAGTCTCTCTCACTCACTCACATAAACACATTTCTCCCTAAGTGCCAAGCTCTTCATCTAAACACTAAAGTCTACTATTTATGATATGGAAAATAACTAAATTGGCATTGCAACACTAGCTTTAAGGCACTGCTAAACCAGTGCATCAATTCACCATTTATCACATTGATTCACTGGTCAAACTAGTTTCCACATTGACTCTAGGTGATTTGGCATTACAGCACTCGATCTGGCATTATGGTGCTTACTAGATAGCACCTTGAAGCTAAGCTCTTCAATAATTTTTTTTAGGCCTCTCTACTGAAGCGTTGAAGTGGTGGTGCTACGGTGTTGGGATAAGATATGATGCTGTGATATTTACTCTATGGCACTGTTGAGCTAATTCAATTTTTATGATTTTTAACCTAAATAAAAAAATAAGTATTAAAAGCACAAATATCATAGTATATGAAATTTAGGCTTACCAATTTTTATTTTATCACATTTCCCCAAACAGTAAGATATTACTTGTCCTCAAGTAATATATATTACATTAGGATAAAAATATCATTTTTCTAGAATATAATTTTTTGAAAGAAATAAAATTAATAATCTAAGTATTTATAGAGTAAGTAAGGTGTAGAATTTTCCAATAACATATTATTCTTTCTAAATTAAACTCCTAAATGTGTTGGTGAATAATTTTGACTTGATTACTAAGGTTTATTGAAATTAATGAAATTACATATTTAGTTAACTCTTGGATTTATCTATAAGCTTTTTAAGTATGATGATTCCAATGAACTCCTTAAGAGTATAAAGTGGGACTAAACATTATCGGTACTAATTTCTAATATTCTAGTATTTTTAATTTTTACTTTTTCTTTTATATGGCTAAGTACCTTATAATGATTTTGAATAACTGTCTATTGCCTCGAATTATTATTTTTAAGCAGGCCTACATATTACTGGTATCAATTTTTAATATTATAGTCCTTGACCTTTTTCAATCTTTTTAATTTTTAGTTTATTTTTTATTTGCTTAAATACCTTATAGTGATTTTGAATAATTATTTATTGTGACCACTTATTATACTAATCTAAAGTCTGTTAAAGGTTTCATAATTCTCTAATTACTTACTTTTTAGGTGATTTAGGTTTAATATAATAAGTTAATTTATATTAATCCTAAAGCCCAGCAGTCGTTTATTAGTTGTAAGGTGCTTATATGATGTCTAGGAATTTAACTTATACAGATTACTAATATTAAATAAAAAGGTTAGTTGTTACTTGTAACTATTTTATTAGGAAAATTTTACAAATTGTGTGCTATTAAATACATAAGGATCTTAATTTTGAATTTTTCAAATTTTATAATTCAAGCAAAAAGTGCAAAATAGTAAGGTGAATAATTTTTCATAAAATTGGAAAATTGAATCATTTTTCTTCCAAATTATTTTTATATAAAATAATAAAAGTGTAGGAAAATAACATAACAGAATAAAATAACAATTTAAAATAAAAACTAAAATATAATAAAAGTATAATAAAAATTCAATATTAAAATAAAAACAACCACAACAATAAAAGTAGGGCTCTCTTTACTCTTCATCACCTTCGTCTTCTTCTTCTGTTATTGCTTGTACTGACTGTATTAATGAAGGTCTCACTTGTGGGTACATCTTGATGATGGATGGGCTTGGAAGTATAATTCGCTATCCATAGGAGTCCATCATCTAGCTCATGAATATGCCAACCATAGCTATATTGTAGTCAACATGGGATTAATACTACCTTTGTTGTTGGAGCATCATATAGTCATACCAGGTGTACATTTCTTATTCAAACCCTATTAGTTACTTCCTAAAGTGACCAATAAAAATCTTGATCTAATCAACTATATCTCAAAGATCCACCACATGATCTCCAAGCATCCTAGGATCTCTACCCTGTTATTGGCTAGGTTTGTTCGGTTGGCCATATACCTCTCCTCTCTATAATAAGGAGACTTTCAAAGTACGATCTTTGACTTATTTAGGAAATAAGCAGGCATAATCTACTCATCCCCTGGGTTTCCTACTACTCTAGTTGACTCACACAACTCATAGATAAGACTAGAATACTCCTAAGCTATAGAAGTTAACACACTAGAGTATAGTGAATAGATTCGAAGACAATCTTCCCAAAATAAATAGTAAATTATTTAATACAATAATTTAAAATTTCCCTATCCTTCATCACCTCACTCATATTTTTTCTAGGCATAAGTTTTGAACAAATGAATTAATGCCAGGCTTTGGACTACTGGTGAGGGATGGCAAAAAAAAATTAATAACTTTATCATCTCTTCACTTCTATTGGATATTTAAGTCTCTCGAGATTAGGAACCTAATTATTTCATAATAATCTATAGTATTCATATAGAAATTAAGGAACTCATCACTATTAAATTGAAAGTTGTGGTAGAAACTTTGTTTAAAGAAACACGAGTAAAGGGAACCCATTTATCACATATATGGACAAGCTCGTTTTAGGGCTCCTTCATGTTAGCGAAAAAATATAAAATAAAATAGGCATTTGTAGAATGAGACAGGATCATTAGAAAATTTAATTTTGTTATACTATTTGGACCTAAATAAGTCCCCCCTTCCTCCTCCCCCTCGAAAGGTTATCAAACACTCGCTCAAAAATAATAGACCTACCCATAAAGTGTTGTATAACTCTCTTCATCAGCATTAATGAATCAATAGACACTGTATGAAGTAGATCCAAACCTCACCTTACCGACTGAAATTCAAGGGGCCATTATAACAAGATAAATGAACTTGGGATCTAAAATATATGTGAAAGGAAAATTTTAAGAATGAAAGGGTGATAGTGAAAATGAAATGGCAACCCCAAAGCCTATTTATAAACCGATCAATGTTTCAGTGTTGGTTTATGTAGCACTACAGTGCTAAGTTAATTTGGTCAACGTAGGTACTAGTGTTGCAGCACTAGAGATAGGTAGTGATATGGCACTCAACTAGGAAATTGGAATCACAGTCTTTTAATCATAAGAACATTGGGTTTCTTGACACATGGTGTAGTTAAGGTGCTTAAAGTGATCACCACCATAGTGCTTCGTCAACCTTATTAACATTTTAACCATGAACAATGATGCTGAATGGGCAGTGTTGTGATGCTCAACTAGAAAAAATGGCTAGAGAGCTCAATGTTATGGTGTTGTATGTATGGTGCGTTGACACTCTAGAAGGAGATTTGATAATGCGGTGTTGAATTCCTCTAGCACTGTGGTGCGATCGAATAAAAAATATTTTTATAATTAACACAATGTTACTATGCTTCAGGGTATAACACTACAATAATGGGCTAATTTTTTTAAATTAATTCCTAACACCCTAAGTTAAGACTAACACCCATAACATGATGTAACTAAGATAAAATATAACCTAATAATTTTCTAACCATAAAACAAAATACTAATCACAAAAACTCTATCAGCAAAGAATAATGATCATTTGGGTTGACTCCCAAATAGTGCTATATTTATAGCATTCAATCAGACTATGCAAAAATTCTATCCAAGATGAGCAAGCTCTATGGAAATCCTAACGAGATCAACATCTCTTCCAATATAGGGTTTTAATCTCTAAATATTAACCTTAAATATCTGGGTAGTTTTATAATCCTTGATATCGATAGCTTCATAAGAATACATTATTATAACAATGAATGGGCATAACCACCAGCACTTGAGATTCCTAGGAAATAACTTTAGTCATGAGTTATACTATAATACTTCATGTCCAAGCTCCAATTCTTTTTTAAGAACTTATGATCATGCCACTTTTAATTTTATTATTATACAACTTGGCATTTTTGTAGGCATCATTTCTAAATTCTTCCAATTCATTAAAGTATATTAGTCTTTTTTTCTTCGGCATATTTTAAGTTATAATTTAATTATTTTATGCCCAAAACACTTTGTTTACTTACTCTACAGGAAAATGGCAAGCTATTTCAAAAATAATTTATAGGGAGACATTCTAATGGGATTCTTATAAGGATTCCTATAAGCCTATATTGCATCATCCAATCTGAATCACCAATCATTCTTATTTTGACTTATGATTTTCTCTAAAATTCTCTTAATCTCTTGATTACTGATCTTTGCTTGACCATCAGTTTAGGGATGACAAATAGTTATTATCTTATGCTTAATTCTTTATTTAGAAATTAAAATTTCAACTCTCTTGTTATAAAAATGGCTACCCCAATCTTACGATAGCTCTAGGTACTCTAAATCTTTAAAATAGATTTTTCTTTAAAAACTTAATTAGTACACGAGCATCAGTTTTCATAGTTGATGTTCCTTCTATAGATTTAGAGGCATTTTCAACAACTATCAAAATGTATTGACTTCAAAGGAGTGAATAAAAGGTTATATAAAGTCTATACCTTAAACATAAAAAATTTTAACTTCAAGCATATAATGTAGGGCATTTTATTTCTTTAGAAATAACTCCTACTATCAAGCATTTATCACATAATTTAACATAATCATTTATATCCTTAAATAGGGTAGGCTAATGAAATTGAAATTGAAGAATCGTAGACGAAGTTCTAAACCTTCTAAAATGCCTCCATACACAAAATCATTACAATGATGAATAATGGATTCAATATCATTTTCAGGGAAATGGCACCTAATAATTTGGTCCTTACTCTTTCTAAATAAATAAGGCTAATCCCAATAATACAATTTGGCATCAAGCATAAACTTACACCTTTAGGTAAAAGACATGTCGGTGGGGACAACACCAATAAAAATGCAATTAATAATGTTAGCATGCAAAGACATTTTCTAATAATGCAATGAAAATAGCTTTTCATCCAGGAAAAAAATTATTAATGTCCTTATCATTATTAAAAGAATTTTCCCTTTCTAACTAGACAAATGATTGGCCAGCTAATTTTGAAAACCTTTCCTATCTTGTAGAAATAAAATCCGCTTAATTAATTTGGGCTTAGCATTTCTCTTAGTTAATATGTATTTGATGCTAGAATGATCTGTGAATAAAATTACTTTGGTGCTGATTAAATAAGATCTAAACTTGTCAAAGGCAAAGATTATAACTAGTAACTCCTTCTAAGTTATTCTATAATAAATGTGGGAATCATTAAGAGTTTTACTATCATAGTAAATGGCATGAATTTTTTTATCAAACCTTTGTATTAAAATCACTCTTATGGCATAGTCACTAGCATCACACATATTTTCAAAATTAAGAGACCATTTATGTGAATGATGAAAGGTATAGTAACTAAGCACTTTTGAAACTTCCTAAAGCTAACTAAGCAATCAACAACAAAATAAAAAGGTATATTTTTTTCTAGCAACTGACAGCAGTTTGGTAATTTTTGAAAAATCTTTTAGGAAACACCTATAAAATTTGGCATAACTTAAGAGACTCCAAACTCCTTAACAAAAGAAGGAGTGGTAAATTCTCAATCACTTAGATCTTTGCCTTGTCGACCTCCATACCCCTCTCATAGATTTTGTGTCTAAGGATAATGCCTTCTTTTACCATTAACTGACATTTCTCTTGATTAAGCACAACGTTAATTTCCTAACATCTTTTCAAAACTAACTCTAAATGATCTAAGAAAATCTAGTACATTATTCCAAAATTTAAAAATTCATCCATGAACATCATAATGCCATGATATATTAAATTAAAGAATATTAACATTATACATCTTTGAAATGTCTTAGGGGCATTGTCCAAACCAAAAAGCATACGCTAGAATGTGAAGTTTCTGTAAGGTCTGGTGAAAGTTATTTTATCTTGATCTTCTTGAGCAATGATAATCTGAGGGTTACAAGAGTAGCCATCTAGGAAATAATAGAAAGGATGCCTACCTAATCAGTCTAACATTTGGTCAATAAAGGCACTGGAAAATGATCCTTCCTAATGGTGCTGTTAAGCTTCTCATAATAAAGTTATATCCTCCACCTGATCATAGTCCTAATAGGAATAAGTTGACTCCTCACATTTGTAATAATAGTTAGTCCTCCATTCTTAGGGATGCAGTGAATAAGACTAACCCAATCACTATCAAAAATAGGACTAATGATACTTGTATCCAAGCACTTTAAAATTTCTTTCTTCACCACTTCTTTCATGGTTAAATTTAACCTCCTTTCTGAGTCAACTGTAGGTGGCCATGTTTCCTCTATTAAATTCTTATGCATACAAATGAAAGAAGGAATCCTTTGAATTTCAATAATGGGCCAGCCAAATGCTTTCTTATATGAACCAAGAACATTAACCGATTTATCTTATTGATGTTTTTCAAAAATAGTAGAGATAATAACAGGTAAAGTTGACTCCTCTCCTAAAAACACATATTTTAAGTGTGCAGGAAGTGCTTTCAATTCTAACTTTAGCTCTTTAACTTTAAATGGCTTCAAAGGTTTTCATAGGGGTGATATATCTAAGGCTTAAAATCATTATCTATACGTCATAGGGCTTTCACTAATAGCATGAATAACATCTCCCTCCATCTCATGCAAATCATCCTCACACAATACTAAAATTTATCTAACCACCTCTGAGTAGATCCTCCATAACTTATTCTGATTCTTAGAAAATTTTATTAATTTTAAGACATTAAAGCTGATTTCTTGATCTTGAACTATGATGATTAGCTCTCCTTTGTGAACATTAGGTAGGTTGGACTTCTCCTAAGACTAATCTTTTAAAACTAGAGATGGGAATAAGATTGATATTAGCTCATAAATCACAAAGGCACTCCCATAAAATTTATCTCCTATCGTTATCATGATATTGAAACTACTAGGGTTTTTAAGCTGTTGAGCGATTTTCTTTTGGATAATAACACTACACTCTTAAGAAAGATCTACAATTTCAAAATCACCTAATTTTATCTTTTTGCTTAAAATACCTTCATAAATGGGCATTTATTATATAGCTTCAACAAAATGTATATTAATTGTTAACTTTTTAAAGATCTCTAAAATTTTAGAATGCTGTCTATCTAAGCTTTTTTTAGGAATCTCTAAGGAAAAGTTGGTGGTGGTCTCTCAACTACCTTCTAAATTAGTTATATATTTCCTTAGTAGGTTGAGATGACTCTTCTATATTTAAAGATTATAATGGGGTTTCCTTAATGATATCATCAATTAGTTTCTCTTCCTTATTAACAACTTCCTCAAGTTCTTTTCCACTCACTAACGAAATAGCTTGGAATTGTTTCTTACAATTTTCTTTTAGATTTACTTCTGTGTACTTAGGAAGGTTCCATGGGGTCTATTTATTAAATATCTAGCTAACTCTCCTAATTAAATTTTGGTATTTCTAATGGTAGTAGGTTGACCTTATAATTGTTTATGCATTTATAAAACTATATCTTCAAATAAAGGCTTCTTATCCTTAGGTTGATTATTTGAATTAAGTCGAGGGAGATAACTAGGCCTTAGGTTTGTAAAATTTTGAGAATGATGGCTCTAATTTTCTATTTTATTTGGTTGGTTATAGTTTTAATTATTATTACCTTTTTGATTGTTACTCGATGAAAATTGGAATGATTTCTCCAACTAGGATTAGAAAGGGTTATTCATTATATTATTTATGGTATTAAGTTATTATACTCCTAATACATTTTTGGCACTAGAGGCTCCAAAGATATTCTCTTTTATAGTCAAATGTGAATTCTTAGGTGATATAATTCCATGATTATCTAATTTTCTTGATATGGTAGGTACTTGTGCATTTAAAATTGATAGAGCATCTAATTCATAAACATTATCTACTTTTCTAAGATAAACTATTTCATATGACAATTAAAAATTATTGGTATCCATCTCATCAATCAAAGCAGTTGCCTCATTAAAGGGCTTTAACATTAAAGAACAACCAACAATAGCATCAGTGATTGATCTAAAGAACCTACAAGGCTATTATAAAAGGTTTGAATGATTAGCCAATTAGGTAAGGCTAATTTCTTGAGTGTCTTTTCAATTTCAATGTCAAATAAAATTTCTACTAGTTATTTATTTGTATACATACAACAGCAAGCAACACAAAAGAAAATGTATAAAATATTTAATAGTAACAATTAACAATAAGTATGGCAACATAAGTATGGAAAAACTATGCACGTAAAATAAAATTAAAACTAGTCTAAATTAATAGTTGTGTAGAAATATAACATGTAAAATTGGATAATTAATTTTAATAATCCCTAGCAACGATGCCAAAACCGAACAGGCTTTTTCTTTACACACTACTTAGTTCTTTAAATATTATTTACTTTTTTAAGGTTTAAATTCTATTCTATACATGTGTACGTGTCTTATCAAGTAATAAAGTGATGAGAAGAGTATCATTTCCACAAGGAGCTTGAAATTTCCTAAATTTTATTTAGTAATGCCTAATGAAACTACACTATTTATCTAGCCAATTGATTCAAAATAGATTATGCAAATTAAAATAAAAGCTGCAGGTGTACAAGATAAACTCACTAATGTAACTTTTTTTTTAACATATGATATTTAAAAACACATAATTGCCTAAGAGTAATTTTCTACATATTATTACTATGAATTAGAGCATAAGTACTCCTTAAATCTGAAAATCTCATTGTAGTATTAACTAGGATTCCTCCTAACTATAGTTTTATTATCTTCTTAAGATTTCATAACCCTAACCATCATATATCTTTATTCTAGTAAGATTATATTTTAAAACCTCTAATTTCCTTTCTACTCCTCGGTCATGGCCTTAGATAACATGAAGTTTTATGTTTATGCATGGCCTATATATAACTAACTGAAGCTTAAAGAAATTAAAAAATGCTTAAGTAATTCATAAAGATCAAAACTACTCTATGTAATTTATGACTCTTAAACAATCATAGATTCAGAATAATGAGATTAGCTACACATAGAGACAAAATTAAACATAAAAAAAATTTTATTTTACTACAAAAATAATAATACAAATTATAAAGCAAAGTATAAATGATAGAAGAAAGGTTAGAAGTGACCCAAATCCAAAGTATAGATTTTTTTACACGCCTTCACTTTGATCTACACCTATATAAGACTAAGCAAGTACATAAGAGACAATTCCCATTTAAAATAGTTCTCACACTCACACACTCACTCACGCACACATGTCTCCCCAAAGTTTCAATCTCTTTACATGAACACTAAGGCTACTATTAGTCATATAACAAAATAACTGAACTAGCACCACAATACTTGCTTGGTGGTATTACAGTGTTCTGGACTAGTATATTAGTTCACCATTCATTACATTAGTTCATCAGTAAATCTATCATTCATCGCAGAGCTGGGTTATTTGGTGTACTGTGCTAGATCTATCACTACGACACTTCCTATATAGCACCTTAGCTCTAAACTCTTCATGAAAGTTTTTTAGGCCTCTCTGTTGTGATGCTGAAGTAGTGGTGATGTGCGGCTTGTTTAATTTTTATGTTTTCTAACCTATTTTTTACACTAAATTATGAGGACTAAAATTATAAATACAATAATATATATAATTTAAACTTAGCTTTTTTTTTCTCTTATTAGGTGTCTGATGTAAAATTTATAACAAACACTAGTGTTTGAAGTATTTTTTAACTCATAAGGCATTAAATATGTGGTAGAGAAGTTGGTTGGAGTTGTTTAAGGATTATAATTTAGATAATATTTATTAGCAATTAAAGTGAATATTGTTGTTGATGCTTTGAGCAATAAGTTAGTAAGGGTAGTAGTAGTGTTATTTCTTCTTAGCTGGCATTGATTTAAGAGATAGAGAGATAGGAGTTTGATGTGGTGCATTCATCTGATGTTTCAGTTGGAGTCATTTCCAAGTTGATAGTGCAGCCTTCATTGCAAGATAGGATTAAAGAAGATGAGAAGGTGGATGTGGAGTATGTAAAATTAATGGATCAAATTCAATCCAAGAATAGAATTGAATTACAAGTGGATGATTGAAGTGTGATCTTCTATGGTAGTAGGTTGTTGGTCACCGAAAATGGTAGTTTAAGAAATGTAATTCTACCGGAGGCCCACTATTCTGGCTATACTATTTATCCAGTTAGAAATAAAATATATCTTTATCTAAAGATGATGTAATGATCGTGCGGGCTGAACTAAAATATTTCATGATCTAAAGAAGTGGCAAAGATTATGTCTATCTATGAAGCATGTCAACTTGTAAATGTAGAACAATAGAGACCCAGTGGATTATCGAAGCCATTATCTAATACTAAGTTGAAATGGTGGAGATCATTATAGATTTTATTATGGCTTTTCCAAGGTTTAGGCAAGGTCATGTCGTGGGGTGGGTGATTATGGATAGATAAACCAAGTCTGCTGATTTCCTTCCATTGAGGTAGATAAATTATTTTGGATAAGTTTCCTCAGGTATATGTGCAGGATACCATTAGATTGCATGGGATTCATATGGCTCTCATTTTTTTTTTTATGATGGTAGATTCATCTCAAAGTTGTGGAAGAGTATCTAGCAAGGTTTGGTAATGAAGGTAAATTTTAGTACAACATTTTACCCACAGACAGATGGAGAATATGAGAGAGTTATTTAGATATTAGAAGATATATTGAGACTCTTTATTTTATAATCTAATGGAAGTTGGGAAGATCATATGCCTTTTAATGAATTTGCTTATAATTAGAGCTTTTAGGAAAGCATTTGTAAGGCTCCCTATAAAGCTTTATATAGATGAAGGTGTAGAATATGATTACCATGGGCTAAAGCAGGAGAAAGAAAGTTAATAGGTTTTGAGTTAGTAAATAACATTGTAGAGAAAATCAGACTCAACAAGAAAATATTAAAAGTAGCTTACGACTAGTAAATGAAATATTTTGACTCGAAGCATAAGTTTTTAGAATTTTAGGTCTGTGATTCTGTGAATCAAATAGTCAGTCAAATAAAGCAGATTTTGCAAAAGTAGTAATTTGAGTCCTAGATATATAGGACCATTTGAAGTGATTGAAATGATCAGAAAACTATGCTTATAAATTATTTCAACTAGATCATATGTTAGATATCCAAAATGTTTTTTATGTACTAGTGCTAAGAAAGTGGGTGATAGATGCAGATTAGAGAGTTTATAAAGCTAAAGTTGAGGTATAACTAAATCTAACCTATAGGGAAGAACTTGAAAAAATTCTGGCCTTTGATGTGAAGTAGTTAACGAACAATTTGATTTTGATGGTCCAATTCTAGTGTAAGCACTAGGAAGCAACATGGGTGAAAGAAGTCAAGATGAGGTAGCTTTATATGGATTTGTTCTAAAGAGTACTGCAAATAAAAATATCAAGGATGATTGTCAAGGAGGGGAGGATGAAATATCTATAGATCCAAAACCTAAGTATTCATTGCTAATGTTTGCTTAACTATGATTTGCTTAAAAATTATAAGTATTAGAGTGCCTAATGAACCCTTTAGAAACTTAGGAAGTGAGTTGAAGAAGTAAATTTTTAATTCATTGTATTTTCTTGGCGAGTGCCACTACATTGAGCTCTTTCATGGTGGGAAGAAGTTGGGAGTGCATCGTGGCACTGGGTAGCATTACCACAGTACCAAGCCCTCAGATGGAAAGATTCTAAAGGGATTTGCAAGATTTAGGTCAGCTTTGTGGCACTGATGAGGTTAGCACCATGATCCAATGCAAAAAAAATAAGTTATTAAAATAATAAAAATTTAAAATTGTTTGCCTAATTCACCACTCCTAGCCACCTCACTGAAGAAGAAGATAAGAGAATGGGAAGAGAAGAGAGAAGAGAAAGAGAAAGAGAGAGGATTTGGTTGCCTACGCTCAAGATTTTTCTATCGTGCCAGTTAGGAATTTTATTAAGCACAAGGTAGACTTATGAACTCCTATCTCTGATTTTAATTCCATTAATTTTATAAAAATTTATAAATAAAAATAAAAAATTTTCAGATGTTACGACAATTTCAACACATAATTTTTAATATATTATCATATTAATTATTTTGAACATTTGACTATATGAAATCATATTTTAACTAATTGGTTTTTCCTATGCAAATTTTTAAGTATTTATTTGGATTTTGGCTTTTTTAGCAATTGAAATAGTTATAAAAGTCTTAAATGATCACGTGAATACCCCTACGAAGTAATTATTATTATGAAAAAAGTTCAGCGAGTGTAATATCATGCAAGAAATATGACTTTTTATTAATAATTCATACATTTTTTGAATAATGCATATAAATTACAATTTAGTTACTATGGCCTTCACATATGCTTTATTTATAGCATGGCATTAGAGATATTCTAATATGTGAAAAAGTGCACTCTCAACTATATTACAGGGGTTCTGTATGTTCTGTTCTAACCCCATCTGCCTAGTGTGGATGTGGGAGGCATTCTGGCACTGTCTACTAAAAGTTGGTTTGGGAGGTTATGTGGAATTGTTTTATTCTTATTCTAACCTCACTTGCAATGTGCATGTGTTTAAGGTTAAAAGGAGGCATAAGTGAAAGTAAATTTATAAGCAAACATCAAGACAAGTGCATTATAATCATTATATTGCATATGCTAACACTTTAATAAATTAAGTATAAGTAATATTTTGAGCTAAATGTTAGCAATTATTGAAGTTTTCTATGAAAACTATGGGAGCTTTGATGAAATGTGAACATTAAGTGCAAGTGACCTCTGATAGCAAGTGTTCTATGATTTTTCCAAACTCTCTATGAAAGTGATTTTAAAGGCATAACTAAAAACTTTGATATTAATTAAACAATCAAACTCTAGAAAAATCATGCTTTGTTAATATTTTCTTTAATCCTTATAAGTCCTTGTATTTTAAATTAAACTGCTAATAATATTTTAATATGGTCATTGATATTTATGATTGGTTAGAGAAAGATGTATATTAACCTGGTTGTGATCATATTATACATTTTTTAACATTTCTGGGAAAGGTAAAGGCCTAGTAGAGTAGAATGGTGTATAGTTAGGATCTTATAAGTATGAGAATTTGAGGTATTATTTTGTGTTTTAGATTATTTTAATGTGTAGATGATTCAAAGTTAACTATATTATTATATTTGAATATATATATACACATATATACATTTTAATGAAATGAAATATATTGAGTTATTTTTATTATTTAGATTTTAGTATTTCTGTTTGTCTATGTTGATGGTTGAGAAATAATTATTTGTTTTAGATTTCAATATTTCCGTTAGATCTTAGGGTGTAATAGCCCTAAAGGAAGACTCCTTCATTTGTGATAAGATTCGTAATGAGTAGCATTTAAAATCTTTTTTGAATTTTGAAAATGTTTTCTTAAAAAAAATGATATGCGAAAGAGTTTAAAAGATTAAAAAATTCAAAATAAAAATGAAAAGCAAATAGTTCTTTTTTATTTTATTAAACTTTTAGAAAATAAATTTATTTTTTTTCTTTTCTGATTTTCAAATAAAAGTTCAGCCAAATATTAATCACCAAAAACATCTTTCATACTGATAATCAAAATAAAACTAGAGTGCAGTAAAATAAATTTGCAAGAAAAGTGAAGTGCATGAATGTAAGATTATGTAAACCTGATTTATAGTGATTCGATTGAACCATCCTACATACACCCCTAGAGGTCCTCCTCTTTGGGCATTGCACTATATGTGTCTCTCCTTCAGCATAAAACTAGGAGGAGAAGCCATTCTTCTTTACGACAAATGGAGAATAACCTTTACATACTCTTCAAACCATGAAGAATTTCCCTCCTCTCACCACCTCAACCTGGTGAAGATGTAGTCCCTGCTTTCACTTTCTTAGCCTAGTAGAGATGCCAATCCTTTCACTCACCTTCTCAGTATGATAGATATACCAGCCTTCCTTTCACTTCCAAGCTCGATGGAGATGTCGTCCCTTGTTTTAGCTCCTTTATCTAATGGAGAAGCTAATATATAGCCTCCTCAGTTAGCAAGTCTTTAGCCCCAAAGAATTTTCTTCACAGACCTCCTCTTTAAGTGCTCCAATAAAATACAACTATAGGATCTAAGGTATTGGCTAGCCAAAGAAAGTAGAAACCATATGAATCCCCTCACATTCCCTTGACTCCCTCAAGTCTCTTCTTCCTTTCTCAACCTCACCTCCTCTCTCCCTTATGAAATGAACTCTACTAAGCTCTCTCCCAAGAATGAAAATGACTCTGACTACTTAAAGACTCTCACTATAAAACATAATATGAGTTTATAAAGAGGGCTCCAAAAAACTCTAATTTTGAATTTTTTAGTCTTCTAATCATACAGTATGATGCTCGGATCATGCAATGTGATTAGTTCAATCAATTCATAGATCATCTAAGACTAACTAATATTCATTTAGTGAGCTCTTAGGCCGATCATCTAGTATAATTTTTCATTGTAAAATACGATCATGAATGTCAATTTAATCTGATTCAATTCATTAATCCTTAAAATTAAATTAAATAATTTTAATTAATGTTCATATGATATGAACTAGTTTACACTGTATGATCAATTAAAATTTCAAAATTTAAAGTTGCCAATTTTAAGTAACCAAGATTTGATGATGGGGTTTCTCAAAATAGCTGATCATTCAGTGTGATGTGTCTATCATACAGTATGATTAGTTATACCCCAACTTTAATTAATCTCATTCAATAAATTATTTTAATTAATTTTTATATGAATAGATAGTACAACATAATATGTATTGTACCGTCTGATATATATCATATAGTACGATGAAAAAAATTTAAAACATTCAATTTCAATCCCCTTTGCATATGTGTGCACGGTCATTAAGCCAATATACACCTAATATAGAAAATGACTCAATAAAAATGAAAATATAAACTCTTTCAAACATGACCTAACTTCTGTACTAACACACACTATCTTGAGTTATGAATCTTTTCTTTTGCTGGATGTATGCTATACCAAAAATTTTAATGATGCAGAAGAAAAGATATGTAATATATAAAGCAGGAATGAGTAAAATAAACATCCAATAATATTTGTAATCATCAAAACTCAATGTTGGGCTCCCAGATTATAACACATTATAGCTATTGAGTCTAAGTCAATACCCCCATGATGATCAGATGTCTACAATAAATTAAGGCCTATCTAAGAAGGCATCATATCAATATCATATTATAAACATAATTCATACGATGGAAAGTCTACTTATATTGATTCTATCTATAAAAGGCTACTCTCACATTGTTGGCTTACTTATTAATCTTTGAGTCTGTTAAAAATACATTTCAACATTGTGAGATTACTGAGTCTCAAACTTAGAATATCTTTAATACAATTTTAAAAGTTCCTAGTATCATTCAATCTCGCTCAAACTCGCTATGGTATTATTGTTGACCTCTATCTACCGATCGGCCCCACCTCATGCAACCATTCGCCCAAATAATGCTCCCAAATGAGATTCCTTCATATATTTTCCTCCCTTTCCCTCAATTAAAAATATAATTAGGGAACCATGGCAAATCCATTTAAACTCACACAATTCTGCTCTCTGTAATTCGTCTATCAATTCCACACACATAGAACTGCTCCCCTCTTCATCCTGCATGTGGAAGCCCAACCATCTAAGCCTGATGCCCTCTTCATCCCTCACGTAGAGGACTAGCTAAAGCCCCCTACCCTCTCAATCTCACATGTAGCCAGCTCCTGTACACCTGATTCCATCTTGCACCCCTGCACGCTCCAGACCAAGACTCCCACACCTACACTTCAGCCAAACTGCTGCTTGTCGACTGACTCCAACCCTGGCTCCTATTCCGGCCTATAGCCCAACCTTCATGTGCCCATGCAAGCTCTAAGCCCTGCTCACTAACACATTTCACCTAATCTTTTATCCCAAGTAGAAGCCATCATTCGTTCTCCCAACCAGTTCAATTCCAATTGACTTGAGCCCTCTTTCCCATTCAATTTTGATCAAATTGAGGTATATAAAATATATAATAATAATAATAATAATAATAATAATAATAATAATAATAATAATAATAATAATAATAATAATAATAATAATAATAATAATAATAATAAGAGCAAGTAATAAGTATCATCAAATTGAAGACATATGTTGTTGTATCTTAGATCTGGGAAGGAATAATCAATTTGAAGCTCTTGTGCCATTGTATGTTAGTTTCGGATGGGAAGAATTCAATTTGAGGACCTTGTATCATTGACCCGGGCGAGAAGAACCAAAGGAAAGTGTCCCCCAACTTCCCTTCATGGGGAGGGGACCAACGCCGAGAGGCAGCCAAAATTTTGAATGAACGAAGGCCCCTCCACATAATTAATTTTAAAATTAAAAAAAATAATAATTATGATAAAGAATGACAACAATTTCTCCAGTCATAATCTTGATTCCATTGGTAATCTTGAGCACCTCATTAAATTAAATTTGAGTAAGAATTACATAAATGGCCTATACCTAATGAATTTGGGAATCTAAGAAGTGTGTAAATAATTGACCTACCCTATAATAAACTTTTTATTTTTATTCCTAAAGAACATGGTTAGTTATAAAACATTAATTCTTTGGATCTAAATGACAATAATATTTATGAGGGATACCATCTAAACTTACCAATTGTTTCAGCTTTAACTATATTAGATCTTTCTTTCAACAAATTATCAGGTTATATTCCTGCAATAAAAAAACATTTCTAGGTTCCCATTACATAGTTCTTTGGGAAATCCTTTGTCATTTGGAAACTGGCTTGGATCTTCTTGTTCTCTAGATGGGCATGTATCAAGAATTAGCTTCTCTCTGGTAGCAACTATTTGCATAACCTTAGTCTTCATCACATTGATATTGAAGACCTTGGTATCAATCTACAAGTCCAACCAACCTAAGTCTTTTATACAGGGACTTTGTAAAGATGAATAAGGCCCTCCAAATCTTGTAGTTCTTCAAATGGATCTAGCTATCAATTCATATGAAGAGATCATGAGACTCTTATAAAACTTTACTGAATAATACATAATATAAATGTGTTTAGTAGTAATGAGAAATCACAATTTGATGATTTTAAGAATTATTAATTCTCATAACTCATTAACATCTTGTACTCAAAGAAATTGTGAAATTGCCTAGCCTCACTCTCTTGCTGGCAAAAACAAATGATTTGTAATGAATGCAATTTTCTTACCAACAATATAAACAAACTAGTAAAAAACACTATGATTCATCTGTGAGCATGAGCAGGGAATTCATGGTGCAAACAACTAGCTTATTGGTAAGAATAAGGGGCCTGTATTGAACAAATCATTTTGCTTGTAGAAGATAATAGGAGATTTATAGCAAACTATATAGCTCACTTACAAGCAAGAGCATAATTCCATAGTGTCCATAAAATATGCTGAATGATAACTCAAATGAGGTAAAATTAGCTAAATAATCTCTTATGAAACAACTTTAATCTAATATACTTTCAAGCCATTGATTCAATAACCCACTCATAGAAGCAATACTAATGTTAGAGAATGTTGTGTTAGATTAAGTGCTCACTAATATAAAATTTTATTTTTCAAACTAAACACATCTCGCATGTGCTATAATAGTTACATTTGATTCCTAAATTAAACGGTCTGAAAATATTGCACATGACAAATATTCCAAGTTTCATCCTCCTCCTTCAAAGAACTTGATTCAACCTAATTTGGATTAACAAACAAACACTAATCACAAATTTTTTATAATTCTTTAAAGGATCTCTAAATGAAATTAATTATAAAATATAAATCTTTGATTTTAGCTTTCATATAATCATCAATTATATAACCCGATCCTTTGTTAAAAGGAGAATAGAGTTGAGAAAGTTTAAATAACTAATTATCTACATCCTTGATGATGGTCGTCTTGACAGAATATCTCAACCAGAGGGGACCCTATTTTTAACATAATTAAACCACAAAGAAAAACATAAATCTTTTAATATGATTCATCGTCAACCTGATAATAGTCATGTCAAATGTAAATCTAAATCTAATAGGTCAATCTTCAAAGCTTATCAAAATTTAAACAAATATAATATTTATCATATTTTAAACATTTAAATGGAAATCATATCACCAAAAACTTAAAACTAAAAACCAACCACAACCCCAACGGTGTAGTGAGGAAGATGAATTGGAGAATAACTTCAGCTCACAAAGTGAAAAAATCTTGTAGAATGTATTACTACAATTCATTCTTCGTTGATTCATCACCAGTAGGGACATGGAATGCGCCCTTTGAATGGGCGGTTTTTTTTATAAAATGGTTCCACTATATTACGGTTATGGCTAAAGCCCATATATTCCCTAATGGCTAAAAGCCCCTTGAATAATGAATTATAGGGTGCCCTCTATATAATATAAAGCCCTCTGTTTATTAAGGTTGACTTAAATTTATCATCTTTGACAAACATCCATCCCAGGCCTATAAAGTATTCTTTAACGAAGAAACCTATGGTTGTTGATCCGGTTCCTTCTGTCAGGATGGGTCGACTACCTCCTCTAACTAAGTAGACCAGAGACCCTAACAACCCGGAATGATGGAACCATGTGATCTTAATCGGACACATCTTCATTCCCCCCATCTCTTTTTTTAAGTTTATGGAGATAAAATTTTAAATCTTAAAAATCATTAAAATTTATTTTTAAAATCCCTAAAAGTGTTGTTACTATATGCTAGGTACTCAATGCCTTTCTCACAACAAGCCTTAATTAATAGATCTTTTCGTCATTGGATGGGGTTGTTAATTATAAGTGATTTCACCTATAGAAAAAAAGAACTTAGATTATAAAATCATCATAAAATAAGGGCAAAATCTCTAGGTAGTGTCTTATCTAAAACCCAATTTGCCTTCTGAAGATTTACCCAGAACTTATATCCATTAGAACTCTTCCCATCAACAAAAGAAGGCGTGGAGAGGCCATGGAAGGAATTTTCAATGCCCACATTTATCTAATGAGTTATTCTTCTACAAGCTTAGATTCAATTAGTTATACCAAGCAATTGTTAATAGCTAACTCCTTTAATTCTTGTAGACTAGCCATTTATCATTATTCTTTTATTTATAGCCATGTTATTTACTTATTCATTAATGGTCAACTATTTACTTTTTCACTTTTTACAAGTTATTTAATTTTTCAATGATAACTAAATTAACTATTAATTAATTTAGGATCCAATTACCTTTTTATCTCTATATAGCTAAGTCCCTCTTTCATTTATGGCTGAAACCATATTATTATAATAAATTCCTTTATTTATTTAGTCATAACTAAGCTATTTATGCTCAAAGAAAATTTTAGAAAAATTTCTTAATTATCTCTAGGAAGATCTAAATACTCTCACACCTTACACTTACTATTCATATAAGGATAGCCATGTCCAACACATATGAAATTATGAGACAATAACCAAACTCAGGTATAAAAAAAATAAAAGAAGATGAGTAAGAAAAGATTTTTAAATTTCATTTGATAATAGTATTATATATGAAGTTCACCTTATCGGCAAAAAATATAAAAAGTAATAAAACCAAAATATATAAAAGCAAGGTTGATCAATTTCCATTCACCATCATCCTGTACACTATCCGATGCTACCTCAAGGAAACTTGTTGGACCTTCAACATTGAGTTCTACTCCTTTATTAAAATGCGCTTCCTAAGGTAGTATTTGATCCACTCCATATTTTTTAGTCATGGATATGCTAGTACTTTGTAGACTTGATGAAGGTGATGTATTTGTCCATTATCAACTTAACCACATCATACACATTGGTAACTTCAACCTCTAAGAGTTCTTTTTCATAAAGTACAACCTCCTTGAGAGATGACTACTTTTTCAACTCTACCTATAGGGCCTCTTCTTTCTCGATGAACCCACCCCATAGCTTATTAATCTTATCCTTAATAGTGAGTCTCACTATGTAATAACTAAAATTTTAATCCCGCCAAATAATAATAATTGGGGTGGAAGAAAAAAAATATCAAATTAAAGATGTTACATTCATGATTGCATTTACTTGATCGTATATTGAATTGATTGATAGTATAATTGAACTCGTACTGACATTAATATTGATACAACAAAGCATAACATACTAATATAATTTATTGGGTGATAATACTCTTTAATACTCTTTATCATATACCTTATAGTTTGATAGATCTCTTTTGACTTCACTAATCATATTAATTTTATTATTAATTTTTATATTTTTATTTCTTATATAAAGTGATGATTGATATTGACTAGAATGGAAATATACATATTGATTCTTTTGCCTTACAATGAAAGCAGTGATAGACTTTTGGTTATATGTTGGGCTTTTTAGTTGATTATGTGAATTTTAATGATTATAGGTCACAAAAGGGGTCAAGATTGTGACCAGTGATATTGATAAAGATCTTCAGTTGTTCTTTAGATTTTATTCTACACTTTCTTTTGTAGTTAGGAGCTTATGATAGATTAGTGATTATAGTAATCTATTGGCTAGTGTAAATATCATTTTGGCGAACAAATCATAAAAACATTTTGAGGTATATAATTATTAGTTGCTTTCACTTGTCATATATATTTATTATTTTGACGATTTATAAAAGCTTTGGCTAATTAATTAAGAAGATAAAATATATAATTATTCCAAATTTTATTCTGGGAATGACACACTGACCTCTCCTTTTTTTAGGTAACCTTGAACAAAAGCATTATCCTTCTATAAGGAGTTCACCCTCAAAGTAGTCCATTATTGGTTATGAGCTAGTGGAAAGATGGGTTGCCAAACATTTCCTATAAAATTCATTGCTGTAAAAGCAAGGTCACTCTTAAGGAATGCCATGAGATCAGCCTCCAATTACGAGAGGATCAAATTCCCCAGATTAAAGTACCTTCTTTATAGGTGGGGGTTACCATCTTCACTTACTAAGAATATTTTCTTATTTGAGAAAAAGGAAAATAAGAGTTACTGGACTCCTCTTCTTTCTTTATACTATTGAGATAACCTTCTTGCCCTTGCTTGGCATTACTACCAATGGCCAAGGGAAGCTTATTTCCATTGCTCACTTTTTGGCTTCCTCCTCATCAATAAAATTCCCAATGCAAGGCACTAAGGATGTCTCATGATTAACTTTGTAGTTGGGGAATCAATGGTCCCCTTTCTATTTGAGAGTGCCTATATCATCTTACTCATCATATGCTTCTTCATAATGGGCACTTTAGACGTTCAGGTTCTACCACCTCTAGCCTAATCCTTTTGATGGGAATCTCTTAAACCTCCTTGGTGCTTATTGAGGGACTAACTTTGCCCTTCTTTCCCCCTCCCTTCAAGATAGTGGGAGAGGCCTTGCCTAAGTATCTTAATATTGTGAGATTATTAAGGGAAGTGAGAACCCCGCATACCACCTATAAGAAGAATAAACCATATAAAACAACTAGAAGATTAGACACATTTTTTTTTAAATAAAGTAAATAAAGCATTATGACTAAAGAAGATTTTATGGTGATGTTGGAATGTGAGATGTTGTTGAATGATAATTAACTTTCAAAAAAGAAAGCTTATCATCTTCATCTCCTCCTCGTTCAGTCTTGGGACTGCCACCTTACTCTTTTGGAAGGGCACATGGATAGTTGATACAAACCACTCTATTAAGCTATATCAAACACAAACTTAACCTTCCTATGTCACACCTTCTTAGTCAAGCCTCTAGTTCTCATTATTATGGAGGAAAACTAAATGCACCCATGTTTCAACACCTTTATAATGAAGACACTACAAATTAATGTCATCATCTATGGTAACGCATGCTCACACAGGAAGATGATGTGTAAGATCATGATCGTTACCAAGTTTGGTAGGAGTTATGCCCAGTAAAGGAGTTAAGAATAAGGGGTTGATACTAGCTCTCATATTATGCAAGGTTCCATTATGCCAGTCACCCTCCCCCAACAAAGATGTTAAAGATAGAATCGACTGTGGAAAAGGTGGCCGCACCTTTGTCAACCAAGATTACAAGTCTAACAAAAGTTATTTTTTATGTGTTGGGATATAGCAAGTCCTTTTAGGGTAAAACTCTCCTCCAGTTCTGAGGATGTGTAGATAGATATGAGGTTGATGAGGTAAGTCACTATATTGTATATAGTAGAAGTAGCGACCATAGAAGAGGTGGCCTCCAGAGAGGTAATAGAGAACTCCATAGGAGTCAAGTTGACTTCTATAAAGGAAGGTATGAAAAGAATTACATATGAACTTTAGAGTAAGTCTTATTTAATTCGGTGTAGGTGTAGTTCAAGTGTATGAGGGGGGATAGTGCTCTGCTAGAGTTTTCGCCCTAGCCTTCTCCCCTTGATAGAGGGGTTCTCCTTGTGGTCGTTGACTACCTCTTTTGCTCAGGGAAGTTTTCTCTTGCCTTTATGTTCTCCTATCCATTTCAAGTGTTATTCAATTTTCTTGTCTTTCCCTATTTGTTGCAATTCGAGATCCCTAGCACTTTATTTTGATGATGACAAATAATATTGATTGAATTAATTTGTTCATCCCTGAAAATATAAATGCTTATTTTTGTCTGTGAGCGCTAACATTTTAGGTAAGATATACACCGCTCAAGACTGTTGAAGACTCTAGACTGGGTAGACTAGGATGTGCAAAAAAATGTGTATTTTTATTTCCTTTATTTTTATTTATTTATTGAGTCTGCCACAAAAGCATGTATGCAAAAGGGGTGACCAAGCACACACACATAGGGGGAGAGTTAAAATTTTTAACTAAAATTTAAAGTTTTTAAAACACATCATACTGTATGATTTTGTATCATATTGTACAATTTTGTATCGTATTGTACGATAACTCAGGCCTAACGGCTAATTTTGGATGATTAGTTCTATAAACTAATCGTACTGTACAATCGTAATCGTACTGTATGATTTATTTCAAGTTGAAAACCCTAGCCGCCAGGATAGTTTTGGTAAGTTTTTTAAATTTGATTTTTGAACTAATCGTACTATACGATTACAATCATACTGTTCGAATATTTGAAACCTTCTCAAAATTATCCCCCATAATCAGGCAATTAAATCATAGTTTCTTAATTATATTTGATTATACTGTACGATACCAATCATACTGTACGATTAACAGAAATGATTTTATTCATCTCATATATTATAGATGAAACCATAATTTTTTGTATTGATTGTCCCGGATGATATTTATATCGTACAGGATGAAGTTCTGAAAATAAACTAATCGTACTATACAAAGGGTATAGAGTGGGATGATGAACAGAGATAATATCATTCATCCCATAGATCATCCCGTATGAACAGTTAAAAAATAAGAGGATCGTTCCATGTGATCTATGGATCATACTATATGATATTCAGAAAATTTATAAACTGTTCGTTTGTATTCGTACTGGACGAAACTATTTTTGAACTGATCGTACTGTACGATATTGGATCGTACTGTACAAACAGAAACATCAAATTAGAATTTTTAGGATTTTTTGAAGCCTAATTTTAAAAGGAATTTTTATTATTCAATGAGAAGTTATTGAGGCCGTGGTTAATAGAGGAAGGAACTCTTGAGAGGGAGCTTTTAGAGAGATCCAAGGTTTGTGAGAGGAAGGAGAAGGTGAGCTTGAGCGTGAGGGAGAAGTAGTGTGAGAGGATCACACAGTTGCTCTGAGCTAGCTACACGCTTGCTCCTCCTGTGGCCTTGTTGAGTCTCAAGAAGGTTCTCTTGGAAGAGAGGCTTCAAGGTCGATGTCCTCAAGGTACTCTACCGTCTCCAGGAGGCAGAAAAAGGAGAAGGTTCGTTGCCATTGCCAGGAGGGTGACATAGCATCTGGTATTCTGCCACACCAGGGAAGGTAAAAGTGAGTCTGGTAAAGGCTTCTCCGCCTTGCTGTGGGAGCAGAAGGAGAGTCAACTTTTAGTAGTGCAATACTCAGAGTAGAGGACTCCGGGGAGTGGACGTAGGTCAAGTGATCAAACCACTATAAAAATTTTTGGTGTGATTTTTCTATTTTTACTGCACTTTATTTTTCATGTATTTATTTGTTGTTTTAATTACTTGGTGAAAATTTTGATTTTGATTTTGTATTGTGAGATTTGCAATTGTGTCACCAATATCATAGTTGTGAACGAATCATTATATTTTGCATTCAACTTGTTAAGTTGTTATTTTAAAATCCAAAAAAAACTAGAACTACTGTTTAGGATTAATTTTTAAAATACCAATTCACCCCCCCCTCTTGGCGCATCTCATACTTTCGAGTGGTATCAAAGCGGGGTTTCAAAATAGTGTTTTAGAAAACCTAAAAATATAAGATCCATGGAACATTTTGGTAACTATAACACTGCGGTGGGTTATTCTATAATCTTTCCACCTTTATTTGACAATATACCATTTAATTTCTGGAAAATTTGTATGTCTACATTTTTACAATCAATAGACTATCGCATGTGGATGTTAGTTCAAGAAGGTTTCTCTGCACCGTTTCGTATCTTGAATGGCGTTAAAATTGAGTCATCATTTAATGAATGGAGTAATAAGGATAGAGAATTTACATAATTAAATGCTAAGTGCTTGAATTATTTCTTTTGCGCATTGAAATCAGAAGATTATATGGGAGTATCTACTTGTAGTACTGGTAAAGAGATATGGGATAGATTGTGTATCATGTACGAAGGAACCAACGAGGTTTAAAAGTCTAGGCTAAACTTACTTCTACATGATTATAAACTTTTTTGCATGAAATCTAGCGAGACTGTATCTAAAATGTACACTAGGTTCACCCAGATAATAACATCCTTGCATGCTTTAGGAAGATCGTTATCAAATTCTAAAAAAGTTGACAAAATATTGAGATGTTTACCTAGCTCTTATGATGCAAAAATTACTGCAATAACTGAGTCCAAAGATTTAAATGTTTATTCAATTGACAATTTGCTTGGGTCGTACATTACCTACAAGCAAGGAGTGAGTCAAAGAAAAAGTGATGCAGGTGAAAAGAAGAAGGAGCGAACTGTAGCTCTAAAAGTGAACAATTCTGAAAGTGACAGTTTTGTAGTGGAGGAAGATGATGACATAGCCTTGATGACTTATCAGTTCAAGAATTTTTTGAAAAGAAAGCAACAGCGTCATCAAAGTAATTGGAACAAAGGTAAAAGCTTAAAGAATACTAAAGTTGCATCTGACACAATTTGCTTTGAGTGCAGGAAACCAGGTCATCTCCAAGCTGATTGCCCCAACGTTAAGACTCATCAAACTAAGGAGAAGGGTGAGGAAAAGTCAAAATTCAAGAAGGACAAATTTAAAACACAAAAAGCTTTTTGGGCCAACTCTGCTTCAGAATTATCAAAAGAAGAAGTAGAGGAGGAGGTAACAAATTTATGCCTTATGACTAATGATAACCTTGATCAATTAGATCAAGATGAGGTATGTCAACTTTTTTATGATGAACTGTTAATTATTTCTGAAAAGATTCATGACTCGGATAGAAAGTTGAAGAAAATGCATGCTAGTCTTAACACTGATTTTAGTACTTTACAAAAAGAGCATGCTAGTGTAGTTAAAGAATTTTCTGACTTGGATAGAGATCACATGTCCCTACTTTATGAATTTGATGCATTAAACAAGAAGTATATTAAATTAACTACTGCACATGATTCCTTGAAGTCATCACATGTTGAACTAGAGAATGCATTTAAGGAATTAGAGGAACTTACATCTGAGCTAAATAGTAGTGAGTAAGCATTGAAATTTGAAATTACAAGTCTTAAGAAAGAAAATAAATTTCTAAATCTAAAAATTCATGCATTTGAGAATAATAAAAGACCTCCTATATTTGCTGAATTTTATAAACCTCCACCATGTGAACCATCTCTTTCAAAATCCTCAAAGCATGTTCCATCCAAACCTAGGAAGAGGCACTATCATCCTCGTAGATTAGTGAACTCATTTCCCGGTGTTAGGTGTTATTCTTATGGCATGCTAGGTCACATAGCCCGCACTTACACAATTCACCATAGGACACATCTAGTGTGGAGACCTAAGCTGCATTCATCACAACATAACATGCATACATCTTATTCAAATAAGCATAAGGTGGAACCCAAACTCACTTGGGTTTCCAAAACTAACCTTTGATTGACATTGTAGGGATGCTCTCACAAAAAATCTAATGAGAGCATGTGGTACCTGGACAGTGCTGCTTGAGACACATGACTAGAGACATGAAGCAGTTCGTGACACTGGAGGCCAGGTCAGGAGGCAAGGTGACTTTGGGAGACAACACCACCAAGAAAGTGGTGGGCTCAGGTATCATTGAAAATTCAAAAAATTTGGTAATTGAAAATGTTCTTTTAGTTGATGGTTTAAAGCATAATTTGTTAAGTATTAGTCAACTATGTGACAAGGGTTTTGACATAAAGTTTCTTTCAACAAATACATGATTAGCCTAAATTATAAACTTGTGCTAGAAGGAAAATGTATAAATAATGTCTATATTAAAAGTTCGATAGGGATGTTAAGCTCTGATGAACTAGTCCCGAAGCTAACCAAGAGGGGGGGTGAATTGGTTATTTAAAAAATTTGTGAGCAACAAGAAAGTTCTTTTCGATAATTTACAGCAAAAATAAGTAAACACAAAAGTGAAAAGATCAACCACAGATTTCACCCAAGCAGATAATAACAGAAAAGTAAAGTACAGAAAATAATCAGAAAGAACTCACCAGATTTTATAGTGGTTCGGTCAACTTGACCTACGTCCACTCCCCGGAGCCTCCCCTCCAGGTATTGCACTAACACAAAAGTGACTGTCCTTCTGCTCTCATAGTAAGGAAGAGAAGCCTGTAAAAAACTCCTTTTCACCAACCCGGTGAGGCAGAGAACCTGAACTCCTTCTGCTTCCTCCCGAAGCAGGAAGAGAACCCAGACTCCTTTCACTTCCTCCTGAAGTAGGCAGAGAACTTGAACTATTTTTGCTTGCTCCTGAAGCGGACAGTGAACCCGGATCGTCTTCTGAACGATCCTCCCACAGAAAACATCGACAAGATGAGAGATGAAGAACGGAGAAGATGACTCTAATCCTTGCTTGGAGCAACCTTTGTGAATCCCTCACAAACTCCCCCTCATAAGATCCTCTCTCTCTCTCTGCCAAGCCCTCTCTCTCTCAAAGTTTCTCTAAATATGAAAGTGGCAAAAGATTTTTTTTGTTGGAAGAAAAAGATCTTTTATCGGAGGGCTCAAAATTTACCCTAAATCTCAACTGGTTGGCCAATATTATCATATCGTCCTATACGATCAGTTCAAAATTACCTGTTTCAGCCTGGACGATCTGGTTCTTCTAGATGATTAGTAAAAAAAAGTTGTTCAGATCGTCCCGTACGATTCTGCGATCATCCGGGACGATTAGTGTAAATCAAGAATTTCATCTAGAAGATCGCTCTGGTTGTCCTGAGGAACTTATGCTGGACGATCTCAAAATGACTTGATCATTTAGGATGATATGTCTATCATCGTATACGATTAGTTCAAAAAGTGCCAAAATCATCATGAGCACCGCTCTAGATGTACAGGTGAAACATGTAGGATGATTTCAAAATGACTTGATCGTCCGGGATGATATGGGTATCATCCCATATGATTAGTTCAAAATTTGGATTATCGTCCTGCACACAGCTCTGGACATACAGGTGAAAGGCACTGGACGGTCAAGATTTTTAACACATCATCTTGTACGATCCTGCGATCATCTGGGATGATATGATCGAATCAATCAGACTTTAATTACTTTCCTTAATCACCAGACTAATTTAGGCATGATTGTAATGGATCATCCAGGATGAAACACGTATCGTCCGGGACCATCAGATCAAATCTCTAAAAATAAAACTTGCCTAACTTGATCTGGTGGCTGAAAATTTCTGATTTGAGACTATCATCCCGTATGATCAATGGATCATCCAAGACGATCAGCTTAATCAGACAGACATAACTTGGTCACCCTAATTAGGATTTCTATTTTCACTGGATCGTCTAGATGATGTGGATATCATCCATGACGATCAGAACAAAAATTGAATAGAAACTCTAATTCACTAAAACTCTCCCACTGAGTGTGTGTGCAATGTTACTTAGCTAGGGGATCAATTACATTATATTTGACTCAGGAAAGGGAAAATATTATATTTAGATACACTTGGACCCGATCTTGAGTTGGCTTAAATTACATTTGATATTTTGTACCTGAAATGGGTTAGCCAAGCAAAATAAAATACAAACATTTTTGTCATCATCAAAACTATACTTTTTGAATCCAGATTTGCAACAATCTCCCCCTTTTTTATGATGACAAATATTGATGCAATAGTTTCAAATAAAATAACCAAGAGTTAACCAACGCACATACGAAAAATAAATATCATTTCAAATTTCACTAAACACAGAATATAATAAGGAGAACAACTACAAAATAAGAGAAATATAAGAAACAACTAGAACAGTACAGGAAACTACTAGTCACTCAAAACACTAACTCCCCCTTTTGACATCACAAAAAGGAGGAGGAACAAACAAAACAATACAAGCAGAATTTTTTTTTGAATCGATCCGCTCCAGTAAATCAGAATTTTCCCTTGATTTTCAATACAAAAACCAATAAGAAGACGATCGACAGCACTGAAATCCAGAAAAGTTGGAAAATCGACTTTCGTAACTCCCACCTCGGACACCTTATAGGTGTAAATTCCTCTCAAAACAAAAATCCAATTCAGAAGAAAAGAAATTAGATTCGAAAAGACATCCCTTCAAGCCTCGTTCCAGAAAAATATCTGATATAATAGTATTACAAAATAAGAAATCAGAAATCATGATTTTTCATCTCAAGCTTTTGAAAATATTAAGTGTGCATGAATTTTTCTAAGACATTTAAAGATCTGAAAGGAAAAAAAGCCTATTTCTTTATGGGCTCATTTTGTGCCTCGTTTTTTAATTTGTTTGGTGCTTTGCGCATCTTTTGATTTTTGATACACTTTGTGTATCTTTTCAATTTTTGGCGACATTACGCATCTTTTCAATTTGGGCTAATTTTGTGCCTCTTTTTATTTTGGCGCTTTTTGCGCATCTTTTGTAAGCTATCTCCCTTTCAAAAATATTAAAGAATCTCAGCTGTGAAATTATCTTCAAGACATAAGAGACGACAAAGCTCACTCTCTACAATAAGGAAGACTAATTCACAAAGCAAAAACCATACATCATATGACAAATGCAATCACTTGGTTTAGAAAATCATAACAATGACTCAAAACTTTGGAAACACTATTCATATGAGGTAGATTACTGTAGAAAGATAAAATATATCTCTATTTCAAAAACTAACTTTTTAATTTTGAAGAAGATTTTTATCCAAAAGAAACAATACACCATTAAAGGACTTAGAGGAAGAGAAACAATCATCAATATTTCTTCCCTTTAACAGATCCAGTGGAATCAATCACTGCTTATAAGCTTCCAAACCAAGAATAAGGTAAAATTTTCAGTCAGAAATTCAGTTTATCAGCAGTAGTGAGCAGTGATCTATTTTTTTTTTAAAGAAATAAAATTGTGAATCAAAAATAAGTAGGAAATCTCATCAAAATAAATGTTCAAATCAGACTAACAATAAGACTAAAATGAAAATCAACAGAAAAATAAAAACCAACAAAAAATAGATAATCAAATCAAATAACTAACTAACAGAAATAGAATGAAAAAAAGACAAATCAGAAATCAATAGTCATCAGAATCAAGCATTTATGTCAATCACACCTAATCTGGTCCTCAAAATGCTGAATGAGTCAAAGGCCAGTGGTTTAGTAAATATATCAGCTAGCTGATTTTCAGTTGCTACATGATGTAGCTCAATATCCCCTTTTATAACAAGGTCCCTAATGAAGTGATACCTTATATCAATGTGTTTGGTTCTAGAATGTTGGATTGGATTCATAGAAATACAGAAGGCACTAGTATTATCACACATAATAGAAATTGTGCCAGCAGGTAATCCTAAATCCAAAACTTGTTGCTTCAACCAAAGGACTTGGGCCACACAACTTCCTAAGGCAATGTACTCAGCTTCAGCAGTGGAAAGTGCAACTGAGTTTTATTTTCTAATGGACCAGGAGACTAAAGTCTGTCCTATAAATTTGTAAGTTTCAAAAGTGCTCTTTCTATCCACCCTATACTTTGCAAAGTTAGAATTAGAATATCCAATAATCTCAAAATAACTTTTATGCCTAAGGTACCAGATTCCTAGGTTTGGGGTCCCTAAAAGATATCAAAGAATTTTCTTAACAGCAGTTAGGTGGGACTCTTTAGGATCAGCTTGAAACCTAGCATAAAGACAAATACTAAACATAATATCAGCTCAGCTAGCAGTTAGGTAAAGCAGTGATCCAATTATTCCTCTATACTTCTTTTGATCAATAAATTTTCCACTTGAATCCTTATCTAACTGAACAGAGGAGCTCATGGGAGTGTTGATTGGCTTAGCTTTATCCATTTCATATTTCTTCAAAATATCCTTAGTGTATTTAGATTGATTGAGAAAGGTTCCATCATCCATTTTTCTTATACTAAACCCTAAAAAGTAGGATAATTCTCCCATCATACTCATCTCAAACGCCTTACTCATTATTTTAGAAAACTTATCACATAATTATTTATCAGAAGATCTAAAAATTATATCATCAACATAGATCTGGACAATGAGTAAATGATCCCTTACTCTCCTCAGAAAAAGGGTGGTGTCTATGTTCCCCTTTACAAACTCTCTTTCTAACAGAAATATGCTAAGCCTCTCATATCAAGCTCTGGGTGCCTGTTTCAATCCATATAAGGCCTTTTTTAATTTTTAAATATGATTTGGATATTGGGAACTCTCAAAACCTAGGGGTTGTTCTACAAAAATATCCTCTTTTATAACCCCATTTAAAAAAGCACTCTTGACATCCATTTGAAACAGCTTAAATCCCTTGTAATAGGCAAAGGTTAGTAGCACCCTAATGGCTTCCAATATAGCTACTGGGGCAAAGGTTTCCTCAAAATAAATCCCTTCAATCTGATTATACCCCTTAGCCACCCATCTTGCCTTATTCCTAACCACCACACTAGAATCATTCATCTTATTCTTAAAGACCCACTTGGTTCCCGCTATACTTTGATTCCTAGGTCTTTCTACTAACTCCCAAACATCGTTCCTTATAAATTGATTCAGTTCCTCTTGCATAGCTAAGATCCCAAATTCATCAGAGAGGACTTGATTGATGTTGGTGGGTTCAGTCATTGAGATAAAGGCAGAGTGGTTTACTTCCTTCCTAAGTCCATGCCTAGTCCTAACACCTTCAGAAGGGTCTCCTAAGATCAGTTCTTTAGGATGACTCGAAGAATATCTCCAATCTTTAGGCAAAGTGTTTTGAGGTTCTACCCTTTCCTCTAGATTTGCATTTTTAGCCCCTTGGGTAATCTCTCCTACCTCTTCTTCTTCCTCAACTCTAGTCTCCTTAGGATCAGATTCATTAAACACCACATGAGTTATCTCTTTCACCACCAAAGTCCTCTTATTAAACACCCTAAATGATTTCCCCACACTAGAATAACCTAAGAACACTCCTTCATCAGATTTGGGGTCAAACTTTCCTAAGGATGATTTCCCATTATTCAGAATGAAAACCTTACAGCCAAAGACATGGAGGTGGGAAAGGTTTGGAGTTCTACCCTTAATGATCCCATAAGGTGTCTTGTTCAGATTGAATCTAACATTCACCCTATTCAGCACATAAGAGGTGGTGTTCACCGCTTCAGCCCAAAAGTATTTTGGAAAGAATACTCAGTAAGCATGTCTCTAGCGGCTTCCACTAAGGTTTTGTTCTTCCTTTCAGCTATCCCGTTCTGCTGAGGGTTCCTAGGACCTAAAAAATTATGACTAATCCCTTAGTCCTCCCAGAAGGTTCCAAACTTCACATTTTTAAACTCTCCACCATGATCACTGTGAATAGTCAAGATCTCATAACTTAACTTCCTCTTGGAGAAGGACTTAAATTCATCAAATGACTCAGATTTATGTGACAGAAATTTAATCCAAGTAAACCTCAAGTAATCATCAACAATCATAAAACCATAGACTTTTCCCCCTAAGCTGTCAATGCTAATGGGTCCAAAGAGATCCATGTGAAGGACTTCTAAAGGTCTAGAGGTTCTAATGTCCTGAACAGAGAGAAAGGAGGACTGGACTTGCTTCCCTAATTGATAGGCATCACATAGGTGGTCCTTAGTAAACTTAAGCTTGGGGACACCTCTAACTAAGTCCTTTTGGGTGACTCTCCTAAGGGTTTTCATACTGGCATCACATAATCTCCTATGCCACAACTAAGACTTATCAGCATCAGTTTTTAAGCAAATTGAAACATCAGCTTTAAAGCAACTTACATCCAGCATATAGACATTGTTGATCCTTTGTCCGTGCAAAATAATTTTATTATTTAAGCTTAAAATGCAAGAAGTGGGCAGGAATTTGATATTGTATCCTTTATCACAGAATTGACTAATGCTCAGCAGGTTATGTTTCAGTCCATCTACAAGTAAAACATTGTCAATCATAAAATTCTTTGAATCACCAATTATACTTGATCCTACCACCCTCCTAGTGGTGTTGTCTCCAAGTGTAACCTTGCCTCCAGCCCTGGCCTCCAGCAAAATGAACTGATTTGCATCTCTAGTCATGTGTCTTGAACATCCATTGTTCAGGTACCACATGCTCTCAGGAGATCTTGTGCGAGAGCACACCTACAAAATCATCTAATATCAGATTTATGAACCCAAATAGGTTTGGGTTCCTTCTTATGAAAAGAAGAATGCAATACATGTGTGCTATGCTGTGAAATAGGCAATTTGGGCCTCCACACCCAATGTGTACTACAATGAATAGTGCAGGAATGGGAGATGTGTCTTAACATGCCAAAAGAAAAACATCTAACACTAGGAAAAGGGTTGACTAATCTACGTGGGTGATAGTGCCTCTTCCAAGATTTGTATGAAACATGCTTTGATGATTTTAAAACAAATTCTTCAAAAGGTGGAGGAGCATAAAACTGTGCAAAAGTGGGAGGTGTTTCATTTTTCTCAAAAGCACTAATTTTTACTTTTAGAAATTCATTTTCTTTCTTCAAACTTGTAATTTCAAATTTTAATACTCCCTTACTACTCTCCACTTCACATGGCATGTTGTCTAATTCTTTAAAAGCTCTTTCTAAATCAACATGCAAGATTTTTAATAAATCATGCTCAATAATTAAATCAGAATACTTTTTGTTCAATTCATTAAATTTATTAAGTAAAGACATGTGATTGCTATCAAGTGTGGAATGATCTTTAACTATATATTCATGCTCTTTTTGCAAGGTTAAGAAATCCAATTTCAGACTAGTATGCAATTTCTTAAGTTTCCTATAAGATGCGTGAATTCTTTCAGACAATTCAAATAATTGATCATAAGTAAGCTCACATACCTCTTCCTGGTCAAATTGACTAGGATGATTATCAGCCAATAGACATAAGTTGGTTTCCTCCTCTTCAGCTTCAGTCTTAGAAGAGTTAGATGCAGAATCTACCCAGAATGCCTTTTGAATCCTTTTCTTCTCCTTCCTAAATTTGGGTTTCTCCTCACCCTTTTCCTTTCTTGGGTGAGCTTTAAGTGTAGAATAATCATCCCTAATGTGTCCAGGCTTCCTGCATTCAAAACAAACAGTATCAGATGAGCCTTTAAAATTTTTACTGGACTTACCCTTGTTCCACTTCTGAAAGTTCTTATATTTCTTCCTTAGAAAGCTTTTAAATTACCTAGTGATTAAGGCAACATCATCACTATCAGACCCGGAAGAATCAGTGTTAGTATCATTGGCCTTCAGTGCCACAGTTTTCTCCTTCTTCTTCTCACCTGCATCAAGCTGTCTTTGGTTCACCCCTTGCTCGTAAGCAATGAGTGACCCAAGTAAGTTGTCAATAGAATAATTGTTAAAATCTTTTGATTCAGTAATTGTAGTTATCTTAACATCAAATGAAGAAGGCAAACATCTCAAAATCTTGTTAACTTTTTCATAGTTTGTAAGTTCTCTTCCTAAAGCATGCAAAGAAGTGACAATTTGAGTGAACCTCGTATACATTTCAGAAATAGATTCAGTAGGTTTCATGCAAAAAAGTTCATAGTCATGAAGCAATATGTTTAACCTAAACTATTTGACTTTAGTTGTACCTTCATAAGGGATGCACAATCTATCCCAAATTTTTTTACCAGTTGTACAAGTAGAAACACTCATGTAATCCTCAGATTTTAAGGCATAGGAAAGATAATTCAAAAATTTAGCATTCAGTTGGGCTAAATTATGATCATTAAAAGTCTAATCAGTGAAAGATAGTTCAGTTTTAACATTGTTAACAATTCCAAAAGGTGGTTCATAGCCATCCTTAACAAGCATCCACATGCGATAATCTATAGATTGAGGAAAAGTGGACATGCGAGTTTTCCAAAAATCAAAAGGTATGTTATCAAACAATGGCGGTCGTATAATTGAATAACCTTCAGCAGTATTACGATTACCAAAGTTAGCCATGGATCAAATTCAAAAGTTTTTAAACTTAATTTTTGAATCCAGCTCTTATAGCACTTTAAAGTTTGATAGGGATGTTAAGCCCTGATGAACTAGTACTGAGGCTAACCAAAAGGGGGGGGTGAATTGGTTATTTAAAAAATTCGTGAGCAATAGGAAAGATCTTTTTGATAATTTGCAGTGAAAACAAGTAAACACAGAAGTGAAAAGATCAACCACAAATTTCACCCAAGCAGATAATAATAGAAAAGTAAGTGCAAAAAATAATCAGAAAGAACACACCAGATTTTATAGTAGTTCGGTCAACTTAACCTACGTCTACTCCCCGGAACCTCCCCTCCGGGTATTATACTAACACAAAAGTGACTCTCCTTCTACTCCCATAGCAAGGCAGAGAAGCCTGTACAAAACTCCTTTTCACCAACCCGATGAGGTAGAGAACCTGAACTCCTTTCACTTCCTCCTAAAGCTAGCAAAGAACCCGGACTCCTTTCGCTTCCTCCTGAAGCAGGCAGAGAACCTGAACTCCTTTCGCTCCTCCTGAAGTAGGCAGAGAACCCGGATCTTCTTGCGAATGATCTTCCCACAGAAAACACTGACAAGAAGAGAGACAACGAACAGAGAAGATGACTCTAATCCTTACTTGGAGCAACCTTTATGAATCCCTCATTAACTCCCCCTCACAAGATCCTCTCTCTCTCTCCCAAGCTCTCTCTCTCTCTCTCTTAAAGTTTCTATGGAAAGGAAAGTGGCAAAAGATTTTTCTTATTGGAAGAAAAAGATCTTTTATAGGAGGGCTCAAAATTTGCCCTAAATCTCAATTGGTCGGCTAATATCGTCCAGGATGATCGCTAGATCATCCTGTACGATCAGTTCAAAATCACTAGTTTCAGCCTGGATGATCTGGTTCTTTTGGACAATTAGTAGAAAAAAGTTGTTCAGATCATCTCGTACGATTCTGTGATTATCCGGGACGATTAGTGTAAATCAAGAATTTTATCCAGAAGACTGCTTTGGTCGTCCAGAGGAACTGGTGCTGGATGATCTCAAAATGACTTGATCGTCCAGGATGATATATCTATCGTCCTGTACGATAAGTTCAAAAAGTACCAAAATCATCATGAGCACCACTCTGGACGTATAGATGAAAAAATTAGGATCATTTCAAAATGACTTGATCGTCTGGGATGATATGGGTATCATCCCGTACGATTAGTTTAAAATCGAGATTATCGTCCTACACACAGCTCTGGATGTACAGGTGAAAGGCACTAGACTATCAGGATTTTTAACACATTATTCGGTACGATCCTACGATCATCCAGGATGATATGATCGAATCAATCAGACCTTAATTACTTTTCTTAATCACCAGACTAATTTATGCATGATTATAATTGATCATCTAGGACGATACACGTATCATCCAGGATGATCAGATCAAATCTCTAAAAATAAAACTTGCCTAACTTGATCTGGTGACTGAGAATTTCTAATTTGAGCCTATTGTCCCGTACGATCAATGGATCATCCAGGATGATCATCTTAATAAGATAGACTTAACTTTATCGCCCTAATTAGGGTTTCTATTTTCACTGGATCGTCCAGGCTGATGTGGATATCATCCGGGACAATCAGAATAAAAATTGAACAAAAACTCTAATTCACTAAAACTCTCCCACTGAGTGTGTGTGTGCAAGATTACTTGGCTAGGGGATTAATTATATTACATTTGACTCAAGAAAGGAAAAACATTACATTTAGACACACTTGGACCCAATCTTGAGTTGGCTTGAATTGCATTTGATCTTTTGTACCTGAAATGGATTAGCCAAGCAAAATAGAATACAAGCATATTTATCATCATCAAAACTATACTTTTTGAATCCAGATTTGCAACATATATGTTAAATTTAAACTGTATTGAAAACTTAAACCCTTTATGTTTGAAAATAATAGCTGATGACTCTTGGTTATGGTATAGGAGACTATGCCATGCTAGCATGAAAACACTTTGGAATATCACTCAGAAAGACCTAGTTAGAGGCATACCTAAGTTAGACTTCACTAAGGACCATCTATGCAATGCCTGCCAATTAGGAAAATAAGTGAAATCATTATTTCATTTAATCAAGAATATCAACACCACTAGGCTACTAGAAATTCTACATATGGACCAATTTAGACCCGTTAGTACAACTAGCATAGGAGGGAAATCTTATGAATTTGTAATAGCGGATGACTACTCTAGGTTTACTTGGATAAAATTTTTAGCACACAAGAGTGAGTCATTTGAAGAGTTTAGAACTTTCTCTACTTGGATTCAAAGAAAATTAGGATGTGAAACTTCAACAATCCATAGTGATTACAGTGGAAAATTTGAGAATGATAAGTTTGAATCATTTTGTCAAGAGATATGAATAGAACATAATTTCTCCGCCCCTAGAACTCCTCAGCAAAATAGAATAGCTGAAAGAAAGAATAAAACTTTAGTTGAAGCTGCTAGGGCAATGTTAACTGAATACACTCTTCCTAGATATTTTTGGGCAGAAGCGATGAATACTGTTTGTTATGTTCAAAATAGGTTGAATGTTAGATCCAAACTTAATAAGACACCCTATGAATTTCTTAAGGGTAGGACACCCAATCTTTTACATTTATATGTTTTTGGATGCAAATGCTTTATCTTAATTAATGGTAAGTCACCCTTAGGAAAATTTGATCCTAAATTTGATGAAGGCATCTTTTTAGGCTATTCATCTATAGGTAAAGCCTATAGAATCTTTAATAAAAGGACCCTAATAGTAGAAGAGTCTACCCATGTGGTATTTTATGAATCTGATAAGATCTCTGAACCTAATCATAAAGAAGAAGTTGAGATCGTTCAGGGGGTAGAAACCATTGCCATAGAGAATAGAGCAGAACCTCAAGAGCAATTGCCTAGAGATTGGAAATATTCTTCTAGTCATCCTAAAGAATTGATCTTAGGAGATTCATCAGAAGGTGTAAAAACTAGGCATGGACTTAGGAAAGAAGTCAGTCATTCAGCATTTATCTCCATGATTGAACCCACCAACATAGATCAAGCCTTAGGAGATAAATTCTGGATTCTAGCAATGCAAGAAGAGCTAAACCAATTTATTAGGAATGATGTGTGAGAATTTGTTAAGAGACCCAAAGAATAAAGTGTGGTTGGAACTAAGTGGGTCTTTAAAAATAAGATGAATAACTCAGGAATAGTAGTGAGAAATAAGGCTAGATTAGTGGCATATGGATATAACCAAATTGAGGGAATAGATTTTGAGAAAACGTTTGCACCTGTAGCCAGACTAGAAGCCATAAGAGTACTCTTAGCTTTTACTTGCTTCAAGGGTTTCAAATTATATCAAATGGATGTTAAGAGTGCTTTCCTAAATGGGGTAATCAAAAAAGATGTTTATGTTGAACAACCCCCACCCCCCGATTTGAAAACTCACAATTTCAAAATCATGTGCTTAAGTTGAAAAAGGCACTATATGGATTAAAGTAAGTATGAAGTGCTTGGTATGAAAGACTTAGTACATTCTTACTAGATAGAGGCTTTATTAAGGGTAGTATAGACACCACCCTCTTCTTAAAAAGGGTAGGAGATGAGATACTCATTGTTCAGATTTATATGGATGACATCTTGTTTGGATCTTCAGAGAAAACCTTATGTGATGAATTTTTAAAAATAATGAGTGACGAGTTTGAAATGAGTATGATGGGAGAACTTAATTAATTTTTTGGATTTAGTGTAAAATAAATGGATGGTGGAACATTCCTTAGCCAATCTAAGTACATCAAGGATATTCTAAAAAAGTATGAAATGGATAATACTAAGGCCACGAATACTCCCATGAGTTTTAACATTCAATTAGATAAAGATTCAATTGGAAATTCAGTAGACTAGAAAAAGTATAGGGGAATAAATTTAACTACCAATAGACCGGATATAATGTTTAGTGTATGTCTCTGCACTCGATTTCAAGCTGACCCAAAAGAATCTCACATGACTACTATCAAAAGAATACTTAGATATCTACTAGGCACCCCAAACTTAGGAATTTGGTACCCTAAAATAGTACTACATTTAAAATCTTAGGCTATTTAGATTCTGATTTTACAGGGTCTAGGGTAGATAGAAAAAGCACCTCTAATACCTATCAATTCATAGGACAATCTTTAGTTTCTTGGTCCAGCAGAAAACAAAACTCGGTAGCTCTTTCAACAGCTGTAGCAGAATATATAGCAGTAGGAAGCTGTGTTGCTCAAGTCTTATGGTTAAAATAACAGCTGTTTGATCTCGGACTACCTATAGGAACCATCCCAATAATGTGCGACAACACTAGTGCAATTTTCATATCTAAGAATTCAATTCAGCACTCACGAATATAACATATAGACATTAGACATCACTTCATAAGAGATCATGTAGCCAAGGGCGATATTGAACTGCATCATATTACTACTGGATATCAACTGGCTGATATTTTCACAAAACCATTAGCTTATGGCACCTTTAGCATCTTGAGAACAAAGCTCGACGTCATAGACATTCATGCTTAAATAAAAATAAAAATAAAAATAAAAAAATTTATGTATTATGCTTCTTTGTATGTTATTTTTATAATATTAAAAAAAAATAGGATTTGTGATCTTCTCACACTGATCTATATGACACAAAAACTTTGTACTTCTACCCCCATCATACTATACGATTCACAATCGTACTGTACGATTCATTCCGATACATAATCATAGCCTTCCATTAGATACATGGTCCTGATATGCCTATTGGTGCACATATCATACTGTACGATTTCCCATCGTACTGTATGAATCATATTATTGACCATTGTACGGTACAAATCAATGCTCTTACTACATGCTCCACATGTCAGTAATAGGCTGGGATGAATTTAAACACTGTCGGTATGATCATTATTGTTGTTTGCACTGTATGAACACCTGTTCATACTGTATGATCAATTTAGTCAAAAGTCGTTCAGACGACTCTTCGGGATGAATGACCTTTCTCTCTAGATCGTCCAGTACGATACCTATCGTACTGTATGATTTGACCATTTTTTCTAACAAGTCATCCAGCCAAATTAAATACCCTGATCGTACTATATGATCCCATATCGTACTGTACGATCACCAAAAATTCTATAAAATGGAGGTATTCTCTGGATCATTTCACTCACTTCTCTTCCAAATTCTGAATCCCTTCAAGTTTTCAGTTCTATGGCTGGTGGAAGTAAACGAGGTAGACTGATCGAGGGGAGCTCCTCCTCCTCCCGGTGGTTTGACGACCATTTTCTCTCTACCGTGGATGAAAAAGAATACAACAAATTCAAGGTGGCGAAGGTCACTCGTATGCTTAATCAAGCCGCTCTTAACTTTGAGGTCATAAATCTCTTTGCCTCCACGACTCTCCAATTTCTTCTTACCTTGGCCTTTCCATTTCATTCTGAACTCCTCTATGAATTCCTAGCCAACCTTAAGATCGACTTAGAATGCACAACACTGACTTCCTTTGTCTGCAAACTCAATGTCGTTATCACTAAAGACGATATAGCTGAACACATTGGACTCTCCCCTGAAGGACCTCATCCCCAATCTCTACTCACTAATGATTATGATTGGACCTCAGTCAACATGCTACTTAGAAATTTACCCACTAATCCACACCTACCACTTGTCCAAAGTCTCAATCAAAATGCTTGCGTTATCCAGCATGTTCTTCGCATATCCATAAAACCCAAAGCTGGAGACTACATACACATTACCCCACTTCTGTCTGTGGTCACTTACTTAATCATGTCAGCCACCAAATTTGATGAAGCTCAAATGATCTTCGACTATACTCAAACTTTGGCTGCTATCTGATATCCTAGTGTCTGAAGAAAACAAAGTCTTGCCTTAGGACATGTCATTGGATACGTCCTAGACGCCAAGTATCAACTCCACTATCCTATCCCACCGGATAATCTTCCTATCTTCTACATAGATGCCTCTTTTCGTATTCTATTACATCGGGGGGCCACGCACGTTGATCCTGATTTTGATGAAGAAGAGGCTGCTGCTCCTGCCAAAGCACCTCCACCACCACCAATACAACCACATGGACCTACCTACCCTGCCTACCCTCAAGATGACATTATTCAACGACTTGATTGCCTGAAAACTAGACTGGATTATCACATTGATCAACAACACCGCTAGCATGCAGATGACATGTAATGGTTTGGGGAATGCTTCACCTCAATAGATCACCAATTCATGTCCCTCCATCAGCACTTTCAGCCACCTCCACCACTACCAGATTAGGATCCCAACTTTTAAGTGCTTTGGTTTGTTTGTGTTATGTATTACTTCCTTCTGTTCTGTTTGTTTTTTTTACTTTTCCTTGTGTGCCGTGTGTTCTTTCCTTTTTATTGTTGTCAAAAGGGGGAGAAGGTGTGATGTTATGATGTTTTATGCTATAATTATGTAGTTGTTCAATGTTACATGGTTTATAGGTTATGCTCATATTTTTATTGTTGGTGTTTTTATCATATCTGTCATATCTGTTGTCAATCCTGTTATGTTCTGCTTTTGCTTAAATCAAAAAAAAATTTATCATCATTATCTAAGTGAGGGGGAGTTAAAGACAAAAAATATCTATCTTGCTTATCAGGTAACATTATTTGACATTATCAAAAAGGGGGAGATTGCTGTAATCTGGGATCCCTAGCACTTGATTTTAATGATGATAAATAATATTGACTGAATTAATATGTTCATCTCTAAAAATATAAATGCTTATTTTTATCTGTGAGCACTAACATTTTAGGTAAGATATACACCGCTCAAGTTTACTGAAGACTCAAGACTAGGTAGACTAGGATGTGCAAAAAAAATTGTATTTTTATTTCTTTTATTTTTTTATTTATTGAGTTTGCCACAAAAGCATGTATATAAAAGGGGTGACCAAGCACACACACACACAGGGGGAGAGTTAAAATTTTTAACTAAAATTTAAAGTTTTTAAAACACATCATACTGTACGATTTTATATCATACTGTATGATAACATAGGCTTAATAGCTAATTCTGGATGATTAGTTCTATAAACTAATTGTACTGTACGATTGTGATCGTACTGTATGATTTGTTTCAAGTTGAAAACCCTAGCCGCCAGGATAGTTTGGTAAGTTTTTAAATTTTAATTTTTGAACTAATTATACTATACGATTACAATCGTACTGTACGAATATTTGAAACCTTACAAAAATTATCCACCATAATCAGGAAATTAAATCATGGTTTCTTAATTACATTCGATCATACTGTACAACCATAATTTTTTGTACTGATAATCCCGGATGATATTTTTATCATACAGACGATGTTTTAAAAATGAACTAATAGTATTGTACAAAGGGTACAGAGCGGGACAATGAAGAGAGACGATATCATTCGTCCCATAGATCATCCCCTACGAATAAATAAAAAATAAGAGGATCATCCCGTGCGATCTAGGGATCATACTGTATGATATTCATAAAATTTGTGAACTGTTCATCTGCATTCATACTGGACAAAACTATTTTTAAACTGATCGTACTGTATGATATTGGATCATACTGTATGAACAGAAACATCAAATTGAAATTTTTAGGGTTTTTTGAAGCCTAATTTAAAAAGGACTTTTTATTATTCAATGAGAAGTTATTGAGGCCGTGGTTAACAGAGGAAGAAACTCTTGAAAGGGAGCTTTTGGATAGATCCAAGGTTTGTGAGAGAAAGGAGAAGGTGAGCTTGAGTGTGAGGGAGAAGGAGTGTGAGGGGATCACACGGTTGCTCCGAGCTAGCTGCACGCTTGCTCCTCCTATGGCCTTGGTGAGTCTTGGGAAGGTTCTCTAAGGAGAGAGGCTTCAAGGTCGACATCCTCAAGGTACTCTGCCATCTCCATAAGGGAGAAAAAGGAGAAGGTTTGCTTCCATCGGCAGGAGGGTAACATAGCGTTTGGTATTCCGCCACACCGGGGAAGGTGAAAATGAGTCTTGTAAAGGCTTCTCCGCCTTGGGAGCAGAAGGAGAGTCAACTTTTAGTAGTGTAATACTCAGAGTGGAGGACTCCAGGGAGTGGACGTAGGTCAACTGATCAAACCACTATAAAAATTTCTAGTGTGCTTTTTTTGATTTTACCGCACATTATTTTTCATGCATTTATTTGCTGTTTTAATTTCTTGGTGAACAATTTGATTTTGATTTTGTATTGTGAGATTTGAAACTGTGTCACCAATATCACAGTTGTGAACGAATCAATAGCTTCCGCATTCTACTTGTTAAGTTGTTATTTTAAAATCCAAAAAAAAAAAACTAGAACTCCTGTTTAGGATTAATTTTTAAAATACCAATTCACCCCTCCCCCCCCCCCCCTTTTGGTGCATCTCGTACTTTCACTATTTTTGTTTCCTTGATCTTTCCACCCTCATCTTTTTGAATAGTGGTTAATCAAATTTGATTGAATGAACCTAGCTTTCTAAATGGTAAATCTAATTCTAGATCATTTATTGATGCCCTCTCAGGTGCTTCTTTTTCGGTTCCTTTTTCAAATCTCAAAACATCAACTTTTCATGGGTTGTCATCTCTTTGGATTTTAGAAGATGAGATTCTAGCTCTTGCTTCCCCTTTTTAATTCTCTATGGTCAAAAAAATTTCCAAATTGAAGGTCTGCTCTGGATTCAATTAGGAAATTTTTCTTTAATCTAAAATATACCAATGAGTTCCAGGTTACTCTATGGGATTCAAGGCATGTGCTGATAAAATTGAATAATGATATAGATTATTATAGAGTTTTTACTCATCATTCATATTTTGTTAGCTATTTTTTTATAAAATTTATCAAATGGTCACCTTTCAATATCTCTGAGAAATCGATCATTATTCCTATTTGGGTCTCCTTCCCAAATCTTCACCTGCATTTATTCTCTCCCCATGTGTTATACAAGCTTAGTTTGATATTTGGTTGTCCACTTCATATTAATAATGCTACTATAATTGGATCTCATCCCTCGATTGCTCGTGTGTTAGTGGAACAGGATATTACTAAATGATATCTTGATAGCTTTTGGATTGGGCCTAAAAATTTGGCTCTATTCAAAACATTGTGATGGATGAACTTCCTTCCTTTCATGAAAATTATAAACCATTGGGCCATTTAAAAAAAGGAGTGTGTTAGCCTTCATCCTCATTTAGCTAAGGTACCAATTATAATCCATAAACTAGTGATTGTTGTAGCTAAGAAAACCTCTCGGTCAACTCCCCTAATTAATGCTCATCCCCTGACTACCTCTCCAGTAGTTGAGAATACTACAGATGTTTGTAATGTTTGTTGGATGACTATGGTACCCGAGGAGGGGGTGAATTGGGTTTTAATATTTTTTATTAAAAGAACATAATTAAAATATTTTTGTTGTTATTTGGCAAGGAATTAAATAACCATGATATTTTTTAAAAAGGAAAAAGATAAAGAAAATTTGATGCAAGAAAACAAAATAAAAGCCACAATATTTTTACGTGGTTCGGCCCAGATTCTAATCTTGCCTACATCCAAGCTAGCCAAATCTCAGGCTAGAATCCACATATTTCAAATTTGCCTTGTAAACCTCACTTCTTTAAACAAAATAAGTTGTTTACAACCTAAGCACTCTCCTACAATGGTAAGTATAACCCAACCTAAATATAATTTAAATTTCACTAAGCCAACCAAATGGCTTAGATTAAGGAAAAAAATATAATTTGTTGTAAAAAATATAAGCTCAATTTATCTTACAATAAAATTATCAAAATATTTGAGGTGATTTTTATAATTTAATTTCAGTCACCTCACTAATTGCAAATAGAATATAAAATTTGTCCACTTTAAGATAGATTTATATCTTGATATAAACATGAATAATATCTAAAATAAAAATATATTTCCTTTTGACTTAAAATATAACTCCTAAAATCATATAATACTTTTAAACCAAAATTGGATTTGAAATGAAAATCTATGCAAAAAAAAAAAATTACTTGCTTGCTATCTTTATGGATTTAAGAGATTTAACATAGAAAACTTAATATAAGATTCTCAACTAGTATTTCATCAAATAATAAATATTTCCAAGAAAAATATATGATAAAAAGTAAAAGAATAATATTTGAATATTTATAGAAAGAAAAACAAACTTAAGAACTCTGAGAGATGTGACACGATTTAGTGCGTTAAAACTTTCTAATCAAGAATTTGATCTTGCAAATATAAAGAGCTCTTGAAATGAAGATATTGGAGTTACTTCTTTTGAGAAAATATTGGAGTTACTTCTTTTGAGAAAATATTGGAGTTACTTCTTTTGAGTAGCCCTCACGTGAAGAGAAAGTGTGGTATTTAAAGAGAAAGGGTAAGTAAAGCCAATTTTTCTTAAAACTAATAATCTAAAATAATTTTATCACCTAATAATATAATATTTGATAAATAATCCATTTATATTAAATAAACATAAGTTTCAAACAGCTATAAAATGGCTAGTCACTTGGAAAAGTCAAAAATATTTCATACACATCTAAAATAAAGCGAAAATGGTTACCCAACATATAATATTAAAATCAGATAAAGCTTGGAAAGTTATTATAAATTCAATATAGCTCCAAAGTGGGTCATATAACCTATCATTTTTAACTATAGAATCCAATGAATCTAATAAATTAAAAACTAAGTCATGTTGCTTTCAAAATAATATTATATATAGCAAAATGATGTAATTTAGATAAAATAATTTATATATCAATAAATTTATGTGAAACAAGCTCAATTCAAAAGGAATACATAATAAAAAATTTACCATATAAGCTTATTATATTTAATTTTCATAATTATTTATCTTTCCACATTAAATAACATTTATGTAATCTATGAAGCATATAAAATTAATTTAATAAATGAATCTTATAGATTTTTAAATCAAGCTTATTATCCTTAATTAATAAAATACAAATTATTTTAATAGATATTTTGATTGTGAGTAAATCAAATAATGCAAGCAAATATCAGTGGACCTCTAAGACACTCCAACGTTAATATAAAAACCATTAAACCACTATAGGAAAAATAGCTATTACCGACGGACAAAATCTGCCGGTAAAGTGAAAAATGCGACGGAAATAATAGGTTTTCGGTAGATTACCGACGAAAATCTCTCGGACGGTAAAACGCGAGTCGGAAAAATATTCCCGTCACATTTTTTTTGGCCGGAAACATTTCCGGAGGATGTTCCGGCGGAAAACTGGCGGATATATTTGACAACCCGATGCCTTTTCTATCGCCGTGTTCCGACAAAAAAACCACCAGAATTACCAACAGATAATAGCCGTCGGAAATTCTGGCGGATATTCCGCCACAATAAAAGCGATGCCTATTCTTATCGTCGGATATCACCATCGAATTATCCGTTGAAAGTTCCGTCACATATTCCGCCGGAAATGTCGTCATATCATATTTCCGACATGGTTACTGGCGGATAATCCGTCGAAAACCTGTAACAGAAAAAAAAACCTTCCTCACTTTGAAAAGTGATTTCCACATTTATACCTGCATACAAAAAATTACTACACCATATATATTCTACAAAATCAACAGTTACACAAACTAGAAGAGCATCATCCAGATAAGGAATAATTAAACATGTATACAGTAAACATATATAAGAAGAGTGTCATCAATAAATAACTAAGCATGTTCAAACAACAAATAGATAAATATGTCCAAAAAACACATAAAAATAGATGTCCACATCAGTAAAATAGATAAATAATGTCTACTCTGATTTAGTGTCATCCTCAGGTGATGCTGTACTTCTACCTCTACTCATTTTCTCCCTCATCTTTCTCATTTCTTCTAGCATTTGAGCTTGCTGCTGCTGTATCTGCATCTGCTGCTGCTGTATTTGTATCTGCCAATCAACTTGGGCTTTTCGTACCTATTCTAGCTCGGCTGTAAGGGTAGCTATCTGTTGGGTATATAAAGATTCCTGGGTACTAGATGAAAAATTTCCGCCACTAGATGACTTCCCTTCATATGCATAGGCCTGTGAGCCTAACCCGTATACTCTGCCATGCTGCATTCCTCCTACCGCTTGTGACCAAGTGCGGTAGTCAGAATAGTCTGTTGATCCAATAGAAGAACCTTCACCTGCTGCAGCCTAACTCTCTCGAAGCCGTGTATACTCCTCCTATGAAAGTTAATAAAAATTTATATAATTTACACATAATATCACTAAAATTAAACATATATACTTACATAGGCTCTCCTAGCACGCTCGTCAACCCATTGCTGGTCCTCCTGTCGCTTGTGGGTATGACTATGCAATTCAACAGGAGTTGGTTCTCTACCCAGCACCGGTTTCTGTAATAGACATATATTAGTATTCTAATTAAAGTAAATTATTAAAAGATTTTAAAATTTCTTACCAAATATCTTCTGTGCTCAGTATGAGGAACAGAACCTCCTATATGAAGGAAACTACCCAAGCCCCCAACATTAGAAGCTCTGTTCTGTCTATTTTAATCTCTCCATCTGGTATAATCTAGGCTACCCTAAGCACTGCTCAACTCTGCCCATATACCCTCACCAATCCAGAGAGGTCACTGGCCAGACTTTCTAATGTCAGTAAATATGTCTAGCATATGAGTCGAGCCACACTTCTCAAAGTTCTTTCTGATTTTATCATTATGTTGTGGAAGCCAACAAAAATCTTTCTGCAATTAAACACATACAATAAAGAATAAATAATTTTTTAGCTTATATATATTAGATATAATAATAAAAAATTTATATAATAACATACCTCAAACTCTCTAAACCACATGTCTCATACTTCTCTTGGGACTTTCTTCCAAGAAATATAAGGAGCATCATATCTGCTCCGTATTATGTCCAGGATTTTATGCGTAGGATCTTTTGAATGATGAAACTTGAAAGAAATATCTTAGTTGTCAAAAAAATTAATTCAATTCTATTTACATGACTGAAATAAAATTAGTACTTACATGTCACCGTCAGGTTCAATCAATAGGGGTGCCCTCAGTACGTGCAGGCCTGCTAACAGTAACCTTTTTGCTGTGCCTACCAAATATATTTTTGATCAGTCCTCTCTGACAGTCATCACTTGAAGCCATCTGCACAAATATTGAAAAATATTAGTAACAAAAATTATGACAAAAAATGAATATAAAATATCGTAGGAATTAAATAAATGCAATTACAAAAAACTTTTAAATATAAAATAACACAACAAATAAGTAAATATAAATACAAAAATTTTATTTTTAGTCTAAATTCATTTTCCTTATGTTGATTCACTTTCATATGATGAAACTTCTATACCACTGTCAGGCTCGTCATGAATGTCCTCTATGTTTAAATTCACTTCCTCTAACTACAACTCACTCTCAGTAGTTATAATTTGATCGTCCACATCGTTAAAAACATCTTGTATATTTGACATAAACTCTTCTTGATGTGCTGGTGGTATTGAAATAGTCTTTTCAATAACTCCCCTGGGTTTGGTCTTCATAACTACGAGCCAATCTTATTTGCCTCGTACTCTACTCGGGTAGTTAGCAAAATAGACTTGGTGCGCCTGACTAGCAATGATGAATGGGTTAAACTTTGAATATTTTCTACCCTGTTTAACTTCTGTTATATCGTACAATGGATGTATTCTTGTACCTCTATTTTTTACTGGATCAAATCACTCACAATTGAATAGATATACATTATTCCCAACACCAAGATATTCCAACTGTAATATTTCTTCTATATCTCATAATACTCAAACTCATCACCTATATGGGTATTCCCTCTAGCACATACACCAGAATTATCTATTTTTTTATCTTCACACTAATATTTGGTTTGGAATTTATAACCATTAACTAAGAAATTTTGATAACACTTTACCGCTCTATTTAGTCCCTAAGCTAGATCTAGTAGTCCATGATATTGCAAATTACTACCTTCAACGTGGACCTAGTTATTAGATAATGTATGTTATTAGTATGCTTAATAAGAAAATAAATATATATTAATTGAAATGAATAGTCAAAATCTGTACCGTATTTTTAAACCAAATAAGAAAATTTGTTTCCACTATCTTTTGGACTTCTACTTGTTCTGTTGTATTCAATCCATCAATGAAACTCCTATAAATATTAAGGTTTAGATTGAATGATAGTATGAGTAATAAATTTATGAGCAAGCTTATTCATACTTACTCGAGATATGACTCAACTTCATCACAGTTAAGCAAGACATATAAAGTGGCAACTCGTATCTCTTTATCAGTCAAATAGCGCATGGTACTAGCGCCTAAGGGTTCACCACTGCCATTGAATACAGATAAATTTGAGGATTGAGCCACTTTTTTAGGTGCAGTGCTCTGACTTGATTGTGACATTGTTTCAAAGTAATACGAGCAGAACTGAGTTATCTCGTACATTAAATATGCTTCGCATATTGAGCCTTCAGGATGCGCTTTGTTCTTAGCAGTCTTCTTAAGTTTATTTAAGTATCTGTCAAAAGGATACATCCATTGATACTGAACTGGTCCACCGACTCTAGCTTCATATGGAAAATGTACGGGTAGATGCTCCATAGAGTCAAAGAAAGCTGGAGGAATTATCTTCTCAAGTTTACACAGAATAAAAGGGATATGCTTCTCCATAAGAATCAGGTGTTTTGTATTTAATTTTGAAGAGCATAAATTTTTGAAGAAGATACTCAGCTCAATCAAGGGCTTCAAAATTTGATCCGGTAGATAACTAAAGGAAGTTGGAAACACACATTCCATGAAGATATGACAGTCATGACTCTTGATACCAAATAATCTCCCAGTCCTAATGTCAACACAACTGCTTAAATTTAAAGAATATCCATCAGGTACCTATAAACTCTTCACCCATTCACAAACAACATGCCTCTGCTCTAAAGTCAAAGTGAATGGAGCTTTTGGTATGAAATATTTTCCACTTCCACCATCCCTCAATTCTAATGCTTTTCTCCTACAAATCTCCTTTAAGTCCATCCTTACTTTTATGTTGTCTTTAGATTTATCTTTGATATCCATGACTGTATTAAATATATTATCAAAGATATTTTTCTCTATATGCATCACATCTAAGTTATGTCTGATCAAGTTTGTCCTCCAATATGATAATGACCAAAAAATACTTTTCTTAGTCCAATTGTGGTTGATACCATATCCTAGCAATTTGTAATCAGTTAATGATGGAGATTCCACTATTATGGGGCTGGATCTGACTCTTTTAAATATTTTTTCACAAGTTAATCTAGGAGGAGGCAGTGACATAACCATTTTATTCTTGACAAAACTATCCTTATTTCGCTTGAAAGGATGATCTGTAGGTAAGAACATGTGATGACAGTCGAACCAAGTGTTCTTCCCTCCGTGCTTTAAAGTGAATGACTTTGTATGTTCCATGCAAAGTGGACAAGCTAATTTTTCAGAAGTGTTCCAACCTGAGAGCATACCGTATGCGAGAAAATCACCAATTGTCCAAAGTAATGCTGCCCTCATAATGAAGTTCTGTTTGGTGGAGATGTCATATGTACTTATTTTCTCTTCCCATAATAGATTTAAATCATCAATTAACGGTTGTAAGAAAACATCGATCTTCACTTTTGGATTATATGGCCCTGGAATGATAAGCATTAGAAACATATAAGGAGTAGTCATGCACAACTCTGGTGGAAGATTATATGGTGTGAGTATGACGGGCCAACATGAGTAAGGTGAAGCTGAGTGACTAAATGGAGTGAAACCATCTGCGCATAAACTTAATCTTATATTTCTTGATTCTGAGGCAAATATGGGATATGTACGATCAAAATATTTCTAGGCATCTGCTTCTGATGGAAGTGTAATAAACCCTTCCTGTGAGATATGTTCTTTTTGCCTTCTCATATATTCAGCAGATCTCATTGATGCATATAATCGTTGCAGTCTAGGAATTATGGGTAAGTAAAATAACCTGCTGGCTGCTACATCCTTCAGCTTTCTTTTCGTGATAGATTTTGGTTTAAATCTCAGTGCGTTATAATGATGGCATGTAATATCTGATTAAAACTTTTTGTAGAATAACATGCAACCGTTGACACAACAGTCTATCTTTTTGCATGTCAAACCAAGCTTGGAAACCAACTTCTTAGTCCGATATAAATCTGTGGGAATTATGTTATCTACTAGATTAGTTTCTTTGAGCAGTCTAATAAATTGATTAAAATAATCACGGGGGACATTATATTCTTCCTTGATACTTAACATCTTAAGAGCAACGGATAACTCTGAGTGAGTGGTGCAACCTTTCCATATTGGTTGTTGGGAAGCATGCAATAAATCATAAAAACTTTGTGCTTCTTTATTAGGTGACTCTTTTGTATATTATTCAATTTGTGCTCCACTTGCATCATGAATTAAGTCCTCAAGATTAGGTATGATATGCTCTTCCTCATCTTTAGTAGCACTTGTCGATGGGCAGCATCGAGAATCCAAATGTGGTTCATACTCACCATGAGAAGTCCAATACCAATATTTTGGCATGAAACCTCGACGATATAAATCAACAGTTACGTCATCTGGGCTAACGTTCACTTGATTTTTATGTTTAGAACATGGACAACGAAACTTTCCATCTGAGATGAAGCTGGGTAGTTGAGAAGCTGTCTGAATAAAAATATTCACCCCTCTAATAAACTCATCAGTTAATGTCTTTCATCCTTGAGCCAATCGATTATACATCCAACTTCTTTGAGTTCTGATATCCATAATATATAGCCTACATATAATATTGACAATAAGGATATAAGTTACGATTACTTACCAAAATAGTTACATACTACCATTGAAAAAAAGATATGAAGGATAAATACTTCCAAATGACTTGTGTCAGACACTGTTAGATGCAAACATATAGCTCCAACATGTGCCCCCGTGCACTAGCAAGGTAGTTCTATCTTGGTTTGATGGAGAAATATAGAGAGAATAAGGATGATCTACATTTGATATTTATTGATTTAGAGAAAGCATATGATAAAGTTCCAAGAACAGCAAGCGAGCTCGAGGGTTTGACCAAAATATATATGCAGGAGCTTTTGGAATCATTTTGTATCCTATCTCTAAGGGTACAACCACTCATCCACCTGAGCATCCTCATTTATGCAACGCTTAACTTAGAATTATGCTACTCTTTTATTGGCCAACATTTGGCACCATAAAGCATTGCAGGTCTCACCGCCATCTTATAAAATTTTCCCTTAAGTTTGAGGAGAGATTATTGTGTCCGAACACCGAACGTGTCTAGAGACCAATAAAAAAGCGCCACATCTTTAGGCACGCGGTACCGAGCTCGGTACCACTCGGTACCGATAGCAGTACCGCTCGGTACCGATCAGTACCGCTATAATGACAGAATAATTTTTCATGTTTGAGGTGTACTTTTCTATCACACAACAACCTGATGCATTCCTCCACTTTAACCATCCTACGTGGATATCTAAAATGTGTACTCTTATTAATGACCAACATTCTGCACTTAAAAGAATTGTAGGTCTCACTACCATCTTATAGAATTTTCCCTTAAGTTTTTGAGAGGGACTTTTCTATCACATAACAAGCCCAATGCATTCCTCCACTTCGACCATCCATCTTGAATTCTACTAATAATATCCACATCTATTTCATTACTCTAAATAATAGACCCAAGATATCTAAAATGTGTGCTCTTATTAATGAATTTGATTGCCCAAAGTTACAAACCCCACACTTGATTTATTATTACTAAAATTACACTCCATATATTCAGTTTTAGATTTACTCAAACGAAAGCTTTTAGACTCTAAGGTTGGCCTAAATAGTTCAAATTTACCTTCAACTCCCTCTCTAGTCTTATCAACAAGAAGAATATCATCAGCAAAAAGCATACACCAATGTACACCTCTTGTAAATGTCTAGTGAGAACATCCATGACTAAAGCCAAAAATCAGGAATGCAAAAGGGAGAAAGTTACCTCAATAGCAAGCGAGCTCCCAGCCAACGTCAACAGAGCGAAGTCGACCAGCGCGCGTCAAGGAGAGAAGTCAAACTGTTTCCAAGGAGAGAAGTTCGTCAAATTAGGGCGAACTGACCGGAGCAAATGGAGCGAAGAATGCGAAAGGGAAAGTTACCTACACAGAGTGACCGACACGGTCGAGGCCGAAGAGGGACGTCGTCGAAGGAGCTCGAGGGTAGGGTCGTCATTGAAGGAGCTCGATCGAGCGGGGGAGGGACGTTGTCGATGGAGCTCGAGGGCAGGCGCGTCATCGTCGACAGAGTAGGGACGTCATCGAAGCAGCGACCTAAAGCAGAATGAGCTGAAGTCGAGGGCACGAGGCCGATACAATGAAATTACCGGCATCTTTTTCGGCAGAAAATATGCCAGAAGTATTACCGACGGAGTATCCATCGGTAATACTTCATCGGGTTTTAATTAACCCGGCGGTTAATCCACCGGATATTACCGGTGGAATATGCATTGGTATATTGAAAACATCGACGCAATTCCAGTGGTTCAGCAGTCGGAAAATTACCTACGGTATTTCCGCCGGAAAGTCCGCCGTAAGAGTACCGGCGGAACAATCCATCAAAAATTCCGTCGTTGATTCCGGCATAACTCTTTCCGCCGGAAATTACCCCGGTATTTCATTATTTTCCTATAGTGAACTACCCATCTTGAGTTCTTTCAGCACAAACTTTGATTGAACATGAGTTTTCCAATGTACATCCCATACAAGTAATTATGTCAAACACATTCATCAAACCATTACACCTAAAATACTAAGCACACAAATTAAAATATCCAAGCATATATATATAAATAAATAAATATATTATTATTATTATTATTATTATTATTATTATTATTATTATTATTATTATTATTATTATTATTATAATTATTATTATTATTGCCTGTATAGGGGCCTATGCAATAATATGAAAAAGAGGTTACAAGTCCCTAATGAATTATAAGCTCTCTAAAAATATAACATTCGAAGAAAAACCTAAGATCCAATGATTTAATCTAATACAGATAACAAACAGAAAAAATTAGAAGGCAAGCCAAACCAGCGAGACGGAAACCAAAAGAAGGGACGTCAAGTAGAGCAGAAGAGCATCAACAACCGGCCATCCAAGGTCATCGCCAGCTGAGGAGCGACCCAAAAGCCACCAAGCATCAAAACCTATAGAAAATCTAAAAAGAGCAAGAGATACCAAAAACAAAAATAAATGCCAAGGGAGGAAGACCCCAGCAAACACAATAAAGCCAAACCAACCCAAAATTATAAAGGAGAGCCACCAAAGCCCAAAACAACACGATCCAACCAAGACCAAAAAGCAGAAGATATCCAAAATCCCGCAAGACAACCAAGGCCCCACCAACCACCAGAAAAAGAAAAAAGCCACAACCAAACCCCCACAAAATAATAGACAAAATCAAGGAATAATAACAATAATAGAAAGACCAACTCATAAAGTTTTTCTTAATTTAATTCCTTTTTTCTTTCTAGAACTCATTGAGAAACTAGCTTTATCAATTTTCAACATAACCAAATTAAAGCCCTCTAAAGACTTTAGAGCAGGCAGCATAAATATCCCCATTACAACAGATATTACCCAAAAATTCTTCCATCCAATCGGAGTGATCAACAAGGTCAACATAGTGCTCATGACATAAGTTAATGCAAGCATATGATAAGGGAGAAATCGGCAGATCAATAATCAAGACTATTAAAAGCATCCATGCCTTCAATGGGTAAATAAAAATTCAAGATAGGATTAAAACTAGAAGCCACAATTTTATCCACAACATCAAAACCTTCATTCAACACAATCAAACTAGTAATAGATGTAATTTAATGAGTACTAGAGCTATCAAAATTAAAAGTAGTTTTATCCATTTTCTCACCATCAGAATCCATATTCTCTAAAGTATTAACATCAGAGGGAGTAAACAAAGGAGAATCAACAGTGTTGTTAACACAGACAACTTCAAAAGGAATAATAGTAAGGGAAACCATAGAAACTAAAGACACATTATCAAAAGTAGAGATATGATCATTCAAAAGCACCTTAAAAGAATCCCCAAAGTATCGGGCTGGGAAGACGAAGTTCCGGCATGTACCTTGGGATCACTAATGGAGAATGTGACTTCTGTGTGGCATGGACCTTTTTCTCTTTTTTTCTAATCTTTTTAACATAATATTATATCCAAGTACATATTTGTTATCATCAAAATCACTAAAAAAGGTCATGAGATAGATACTATCAATAATCTCACTTTTTTATGATGACAAATTTTTGTTGAGTATAGTTATAACAATGGTGTAAATTGATCTTTTATCATAAATTATATATAATAATTAAGAAATATTTTTCAATGTCTAAAAAATAATTTTCCCCCTAAATATAAGCATGTGAAAAGAATTATGACCAACATATAATTCTTCTCCCCCTTTGGCAACATCAAAAAGAATAATAGGAATATATAAGAAGTTTAAATATTAGGGTCTAACATCCCAAACATATATCTTAACATATAAAATCTCTCTTCAGCTAATGATTTTATAAAAAAATCTACTATTTTATAATCTATGTTTATAAAATATATGTCCACATTACCCTTATTAACATGATCTATAATAAAATAATGTCTTATCTCCACGTGTTTAGTTTATGAGTGTTGTGTATGATTTTTTGTTAAACTAATAACACTTGTGTTATCACATTTAATAGGAATATTTTTAAGCTTAATTCTAAAATCTTCTAATAGTTGCTTTAGCCATAGAACTTGAGCAATACAACTACATACATCTAAATACTCAAATTTAATAATGGATAAAGCTACAAAATTGATGATCCTAAAAATTGACAACCAACATAATTTGCATCAAAATATGCAACTATATTAGATGATAATAAATTTTTAGGATACCATAAGCCTAACCTAGGAGTTCTTATCAAATAGAAAAATATTCGTTTAACTGCTATTAAGTGTGATTCCTTAGGATTAGCTTAAAATCTTGCACATAAACATACACCAAACATAATATCAGGCATATTAGTAGTAAGATACAAAAGTGAACCTATCATACTCCTATAAAATTTTTAATCTATTAATTTTTTTGATTCATCTAAATCATGTACACAGGGGTTTTACTCAATTTGAATATCTTCATATCAAACTTTTTTAATAATTCTTTTATATACTTGGTTTGAAATATAAATGTGACAGACTCTAGTTATTTTACTTAAAGTCTTAAAAAAAGATGAGTTCTCCCATCATACTCAATTCAAATTTCTTTGACATTAATGAAGAGAACTCATGACATAAACTTTTATTTTTATTTTCAAATAATATATCATTAGCCTAAATTTATATAATAATCAAGTCATCTTCAATATTTTTGATAAAATGAGTTATATCAATCTTATCTTTTTTAAAATCATGTTCAATTAAAAAAATTACTTAATCTTTTATACAAAACACATGGAGTTTATTTTAAACCATATAATGCTTTCTTCTATTTATGTACATGATTAGAAAAATTAATACTTTAGAAACCTGGTGGTTCTTCTACAAATATATCTTAATCAATGTATCCATTCAAAAATATACTTTTGACATCCACATGAAAAAGTTTAAAGCCCTTAAAAGAAGTGAAGGCAATGAGCAATCTAATGGCCTCTAGTCTTGCTACAAGTATAAAAGATTCTTCAAAGTTTATTCCTTCTATTTGTGTGTACTCTTGTGCAACTAATCTAGCCTTATTTCTAATATTACTTCTTGAGTAATCTAGCTTATTTTTATAGAGCCATTTAGTTCCAATTATAATTTGGTCATGAAATCTTGGGATTAATTCTCAAACACCATTTCTTACAAATTGGTTAAGTTCCTCTTTCATAAAAGCTATAAAAAAATTATCTTATAAAGCTTCATCTATATTTCTAGGTTAAATATCTGATAGAAATGCAAAATATTCTACCTAATTCCTAAGGTTTCTCCTAGTCTTACACCTTTAAAAGGATCTTAAATTATTAATATTTTTTGGTGATTTCTATTATATTTCCATTCCTTAGGTAATGAATCGTCCTCCTTTTCCTCCAATTTTTTTATATTCTTAATATCATCATCATTCAAATCATTTCTTATTAAATCTATAAGGTTTTCATCAAAAATTACATGAACAAATTCTTAAATAATTTATTTTGCCTTATTAAAAACTCTGAAAGGTTTTTTCAAAATTTAATATCCTAAGAATATACCATCATCAGATTTACTATTAAATTTACCTAAAGAATTCTTGTGATTATTTAAAATAAAATACTTATATCGAAAAAAATATAAATAATTAATCTTAGGTTTCATTCAAAAAAATATTTTATAAGGGGTGTTTTTATAAATAGGTCTTAAATAAACTCTATTTATAGTATAAAATATACTATTTATTACTTCTATCCAAAAATACTTTGGAATTTTATATTCATCTAACATCGATCTTACTAATTCTACCAAAGTATGATTCTTCCTTTCAACTACACCCTTTTGTTGAGGAGTCCTATGAGTAAAAAAATTATTTCTAATTCCATTTTCATCATAATAATTTTCAAATGATTTATTTTCAAATTCTCCACCTTGATCTTTTTGAATTCAATGAATTAAATAATCTTTTTTCTCTTTAAATATACTTAACAATTTTTTTAAAATCATCAAATGCATTATTTTTATTAGCTATGACTAATACCCAAGTGTATCTCTAATAATCATCTACAATAATAATTCTATAATTCTTACCACCTAAATTAGTTGTATTAATTGGTCCAAATAAGTCATTGTGCAATAATTCTAAAGGTCAACTAATAGATACTATATGTGTACTCTTTAATGAACTTTTCACATGTATATCATAAATACATGCATCATAATATAGAATCAAAATAAAAATTAATTTTTGATAAACCAACCACTAAATTAAGTTTGGAAATTTTATCTAATGTGTGGCAAGATATTACCTGCTAAGCCATAACTAAGCATCATCATTTGTAGATTTTATATAAATTATATTCAAATTAATATCATTTATATTCTATAAATTAATTAAATAAATATGTTTATATCTATTATCAATAACTAAAATAGTTTCATTATTCTATTAATGCATTGTGAAGCAAAGAAAGAAATATGTAAGCCTTTATCATATAATTAACTAATTGATATTAAGTTATATTTTGAACCAGAAATAAATAAAACTTTTTCTAAAGTAATAGAGTTCATACATATGGATCCATTACCAATAATTTTTCCCTTCGTATTATCTCCATATGTGACATATCCTCCATCAATTGGTTCTAATATAGAGAATTTTGCTTTATCACCGGTCATATGACTTAAACATACATTGTCCAAGTACCACATGCCTTCATTGATTTTACTTTAAAAGCATTCCTACAAAAAAAAAAATCAAATGTTAACTTTTGGAACCCAAGATTTTTGGGTACATAATCTAAATAATTACTATGATATATATTATGTATGGTATATGAAGTGCTTCAATATTTTGGTACACATATAAATATAAATTTTTTTAATATTTTATGATCTGCGAGTATTGCAATCAAATGAGATATATCTTTTTCTACCACAATAAGTGTTTGTAATAATAGGGTATGGGAAAGGTTGGATCATTTTTTATTCCATGGTAATTGGCTTTCTGCCTTTCCTTCATCTTATTTTAAACACCTTAGTCATACTATTTCTGGTCACTCTCCTCTTATTCCTAAGGTTTTTAAAGATAATTTTATTGGTTTTAATACTTTTCATTTTCAAAACATGTGGTTGCATTCTGATGACTTCATTAATATTATGAAAGAAAATTGGAATGCCCGTATTCATTGTGTCAATGTTGAGAACAACAAGATTTTACTTACCATTAAATTGAAAATATTGAAGCAATATTAAGTGGTGGAATAAGAACAAATTTGGCAATATTTTTGATAATATTCTTAAAGATAAGAATGTGGTTGTTTCCCTTGAAAGCCATGTTGCTCTTTCTTCGGGTTGCATTCATGAGGAGCCCTAAAGATTGGCTACGACTAATCTCCTAAAGCTTAGGGTTTAGAGGCAAAAAGCTGCTTCTAAGTATATTGCAGAAGGTAATCAGAACACTCATTATTTTCATTCTTTGGTTAACTCTAAGATTACCAAAGTGAATATTAATAGGATCAAGTTAGATTCTGGAGAGTGGTGTGAGAACTCTAATACTATTATCGATTATGCCATTAATTATTTTTAAAATAGTGTGGGTTCGCTCAAACATGTTTCTCCTATCTCCAATCCTAATATCATTCCCAAGATTATTTCTTGCGGTGATAATCTCTCATTTACAAGTACCTTGATGAAGAGGAGATTTTTAAAGTTTTAATGTCAATGAATAAAGATTTGTTGCTAGTCCTGATGGTTTTACTACTATTTTTTTTTTATTTTGTTGGAATGTTATTAAGAAAGATTTATATGAGGCCTTTATGGCCTTTTTAATGATTATACTATTTCTAAATGTTTTACTTCTACTTCAATTATATCAATTCCTAAAAAGATTAACCCTAGTAAATGGAATGACTTTAGGCCTATTAGTCTATCTCTACTTTTAACAAGCTTATTTCAAAATTTTTTGCTAATAAACTTGCTCATATTCTTCCAGTATCATTTCTATCAATCAAATAGGTTTTGTTAAAGGTAGAAATATTTTTGATAATGTGCTCATTGCTCAGGAGCTCTTTAATGAGATTAACAAAACAGTTCATGAAAATAACTTGATCATGAAATTAGATATTTCTGAGGCTTATGATAATTTGAATTGGTATTTTTTATTTAACATTATGCATGTTTTTGGTTTTGATGAGAAAATGATTAATATTATTAAGAATTTGGTTGATAAGTATTAGTTCTCCATCATTATTAATGGTAAGTCTCATGGCTTCTTTAAAGGTGCTCAAGGGGTTAGACAAGGGGATCCTCTTTCACCTGCTCTCTTCATCATTACTACTGATTATCTATCTAGGGGTTTGACTCAATTTTTTGCTATTCACCCTAAATTTTCTTTTAGGAATTTTGGTGGTATAAACATTAATCATTTATGCTTCATTGATCATGATTTTATTATATTTTGCAATGGGTCTTTGAAGGGTGTTAAGCTTATTAGAAAATTAATTTCTAGTTTTGAAGAAGAAAGTGGCATGTATTTGAATAATAGTAAGCACTCTGTTATTGAAGAAGAAAGTATCATGTGCAGAGTAACAACATTACTAATTATACTGGTTTCCACATGCAAGTTTTGCCCTTTTATTTTCTTGGTACTCCTCTTTTCTAAGGGCATAAAAAGTCTTTTTTGTTTGATAAATTACTGGATTCTATTATATCTAAGATTTCCTGCTAAGAGTTTAAGTTACTATCTATGAAGGCCAGACTTTTACAGATTAAAAGTGTTCTTTACTCTATGCCCATGTATTTATTGCAAATGATGAATCCTACTAGTAGCATTTGCAACAGATTGGAGAGAATCTTCAATAAATTTTTTTGGGATTCCTCGGATACCTCCAAAAAGATCCATTGGTCTTCTTGGAATGGTTGTACTAGTTCGATGATTGAAGGTGTCCTTGGTTGTAAATCGAATCATGACCTAATTAAATGTTTTTCTTTCAAGCTTTCATGGAATTTCTGGAAAAATGAATCTTTGTTTGCTAACTATATGCATGAAAAATATTATAAGGATATGCATCCTACTCTTGCTTATTTTAAGCAAGGGCAGTCGCAAGTTTTGAAAAAACTTTTTAACATTAAGTGGGAGGTAGAGTCTACCATTCAATGGGGTATTCATAATAGTTCTTCTTATTTTTAGCAGGATGACTGGTTGAATAATGGTTCTATTGACTCTTATTTCAATTCTCATTCTACTTCTTTTCTGAAAGTTGCTAATTTTATTTTGGATGGCACGTGGTCCTATGAGTTTCTTAAGGAGGTCATTCCTCCTAATTTGTTTAAGAACATTCTGAATATTTCCCTGTAAATATGTTATTAAAGATCAAATTCTCTTTAAGCTTCCAAATGGTGGTGAGTTTAGCATTAACAAAGCATTTAATCATTTTAGAAATAAAAAGGGGTTGTTTAGTCTTTTAAAAGTATTTGGAAATCTCACATTCCTATCGATTTTTCTTTACTTTCTTGGAGAATGTTGAATGGTTTTCTTCCTATTGATATTAGGCTTTAGAAGAAAGGCATTTATTTGGCTTCTAGATGTCAATATTGTTGTTATATTGGAACTAGTAATCATATTTTCATGCATGGTCTAGTGGCTGCCAAAGTTTGGATTGCCATTCAGGATGTGTTAAATATTTTCATTGATTTTCATTCTTTTAATATCATATAATTCTTAAATGCTTTACTTATGAATAACAATTTCTCCCAAACTATGTTGGTTATCCCCCTAATGATATTTTGGTTGTTATGGCAAGAAAGAAACAATAGTAAACATTTGGGCATCAAGATGAGGATTCTTGCTTCTCTAAATATCAAGATTCAACAACTTTTCCTCGCTCGAGCTCTTTTCCATAAGCATTTTGATCAGAATAGAAAATGCATGGTGTTTTTCAATTTATATTCTATCAACAATCAGTTTTGTAATCATCCCAAGTGCTTGGTTTGGGAGAAACCCGGGTTAGGGGAACAAAAAATTAACATTCATGCTTCATTTATGGAAGACCGCTGCATTTTTTAAGGTCTTATTAGAGATCCGAATGGGAATTTAATCTTGGGTTTGGCTAGTTCTCTTCGGTCTTCAGATATTATTGAACCTTAGCTTTTTGCTATTTTCAAGGGGTTGGAGGAATGCATTTCTTTAAATTGTCCGTATATATGCATTGAGGTGGATGTGAATGCTGTGGTTGATATTAATCATGATTGGGAAGGAAGTTAATGCTCAGAATTTTTATATCCTACAAAAGATTTTGCTTTTACTGCAGAAGGTTAAGTATAGAATTTCTCTTAATGATAAAATTGCTAATGGTTGTGCTATTTCTGTGGCCAATATGGAAAGAAGCATAATGATTTGGTGAATTTTAGATATAGGGATGCTCCTAAAATAATCCAAGGTACAATTCTTTTGGATGTTGCTGGATTTCCTTATGTTCACTAGTTGTGCTTATTGGGTTCCTTAGGTCTTTCTCAAATTTTTAGTATTGTTGCTCTTTCCTTTAGGGTATGTTTCATGTGACTGGTTTTCTGTTGCGTTCATCTTGTTGTTGAACTTCTTTTATCCTAGCAGTAACTAGTCTCCTCTTTTTGTTATGGTTGGTGTTCTAATTTTTGAAAAGATGCAGCTTCTACTGCTAGATTTCTTAGGTGCTCCCGTCTGGCAGAGTTTGTCATTAATTGTTGGTTTCTAATTTTTGGATAATAAGAGCTTCTATTGCTGGATGGTTTTTTTCTTTCATATGTTTTGTAGGTTTTCCTCTCCTCTTTTGCAGGTTTATTCATCTTTTTTGCAAGATTTGCTTTCTAACATCTTCAATTTGCGATCCAGTTATGGGTGGAATCTCTTATTGTCTCTAGCTTTTTTTATAAATTTTTTTTTTTTTGCTTGTAAGTAGGTGGGATCTTTAACGCTTAGGTTTTATTTTATTTTGCTTGTATGTTCTTTGAATGGTAGCGAGTTTTAGATCCCTTAAGGACTTGTAACTTATCTTTATATCAACGTGTAATCCTGTGAGTGGATTTCTCCAAAAAAAAAAAAAAACAAAGTGTTTGTATATGGCTTTGCTTAATTTTTATGTGACATATAAGAAGAAATTTTATTTGATGTTAAACTTAATGGAACTTTATAATAAAATTTTGATTTCTTGCATAAATCTAATCTTACTTTTAATAGATTATTTTCTCTTTCAAGTTTACAAATAAGTAAATAACGATCTAATAAAGAACTATTTTATTTTTTAAATCATCACATTCATTTTTTTAAAATTATTAAAATGCATATCTAAATTTTTATACTCTTTTTCTAAAATATTATAATTTTTCTTTAATTTTTTTATATTTATCAACTAATTCATTAAATTTATAATTTAATTCTTCATAAGATATATCATTACATACTTTTTGAGAATCACAATCAGATTCTTCTCTTACCATAAGACAAATGTACACCTCTTTATCTTATGAGCTTGATTCATCTGAATTTTGGTTGTCCTATAGAGCCTTTTTCTTCTTCTTCTTATTTCTTTCTTGTTATTCTTTCTCTCCACATCCATCTCTTTCTTCTTTGAATCAATAAGATATGGATAATCTCCTCTTATATGTCCAAGCTTCTTGCAATAATAACAAATAATCCCTTCTCTTGTAGAAAATTTCTTAGTTTGAAATTTATAATTTTTAAAATTTTTATACCTAAGATTTTTTCTTCTTAGTAAGCTTCCAAGTCGTCTTGAAAGTATGAACACCTCATCATTATCTTTGTTAGAGCTTGAGGAACAAGGCTTATTATGATCATCAACCTGTAAGATAATGACTTTTCTATTCTCTTTCTCTTTCTTAGAAGAACTATCAAACTTATCCCTTTGAGATGTATTATGTTCATGTGCTATTAAAGAACCCAACAGCTAGTCAAGTGGATAACTAGATAAATGTTTAGCCTTAATAATTACAATTACTTTAGCATCACATTCTTTGGGAAGACATCTAAAAATCTTATAGATTAAGTCTTGATTTTTATATACATGTTCTTCCAAGAGAATATAATGTATTAATTATTTCATAAATTTAGTATACATATCAGAAATAAACTCAGAAAGAGACGTATGAAATAATTCATAATCATAAACAAGTCTATTTACGTGAGTACCTCTAACCTTACTAGTATCTTTAAAAGTTATAATTAAATTATCCAAATTTCTTTTGATGACTTTAACATGTAAATTTTCATGTAATCATCTATGAAAGAAGTGCACAATACAAAGTATTAGATACTCTAGCATTTAACTCATTTAACTATCTTTTTAATGCAGTCCATTTATCAAACAGCTTTTTGATTTTAATTCCATTAATTTTTTTAGTGGGTGTAAGATATTGATGTGTAAGCATGTGCATATATGAGAGTCTTGTCCTCTTAAGAAAGTAATAATTTTATTTTTCCAATAATCAAAAGAAATATTATCTAATAATAGTGGTCGATGAGTGGATTGTCTTTCGGGAAGTGAACACCAAGAAAAATCTTATGTCATAGATTATAAGTTGTTTTACTCTAGGATGTTAAGCAAAAAAAGAGCCAAGGCTCTGATACGAATTGTTGGATGACTATGGCACCCCAAGAGGGGGGAGAATTTGGTTTTAATTTTTTTATTAAAAAAATAATTAAAATAATTAAAATAATTTTGATGCTATTTGTTCAGGAATTAAATAACCATACAATTCTTTTTAAGAAGAAGATACAGAAAAATTGATGCAAGAAAAGAAAATAACAGGCATAATATTTTACGTTGTTCTGCTCAAATTTCAATCTAGCCTATATATATGCTTGCTAACTCTTAGGCTAGAATTCACTAATCTTGGGTATAACTTATGAACCTCACTTCTTTAAAATAAAGAAGTTATTTACAGTCTAAGTATTCTTTTAATAATTCTTAAGATGCCCCTAATGTAATTTCTACTATTTTCTATATCATCTTTTGCGATCTATTGAAATGTCAAGCTTTAGCCATTTATCATGTTTAGATTGAAGTTGATGATGAGATGGTTGTTGATCATTTTTTAACAAAGAATAGCATTAATTTGCAAAATTACTATGATATCAATAAAATTAATGTTTTGCTCAAAGATACGATTTTCATGATTTCGTATATTGACAAGTTGGCTAATGATCTTGTTGTTTGTCTTGCTTACATGTGTTACGACAATTTGTTTCCTAAGTTCTTTGAGTTTCTTAAAGCTCCTTGCCGCATTAAAGGTTGTCTTAGACTGGATGTCATTGGTATGCCGTGTGTTTGTGTTTAGTGGGGTTTCTTACCACAGGGTGGTCTTGATTTGGGTTGTTTATTTTCTCCTTGGGGTGCTATTCCCACTGCTTGATCTTTTACTGGTTGTGGATGGTTGGTTTTGTTTCTTCATGAATGCGAGTATACTATTTTATATCCATCTCCTGGCTGGTTTGGTGACTGCTATGGCAGCTTATAACGGCTCTATTTATAGAGGGTTTTTCTCTTACAATCCGGCCTATCTGGTGTACTGGAATATTTTAGTTTATAATTTTGTTGTTGTTCTTGTTGCTTATTTTGATATTATGAGGAATAGTTTTAACAAGCTTTGGGGAGATAGTCTTTTTGTTTTGCAGGTGTTTTCTATTAGTGGTTGGCTGATGGAGTTAAAAGAGATTTTTAGGTTTTGGTGCTCTATTTTTTGGTCTGGGATGATGACAAGGTGTGAAATATATTATCGTTGGACCTGCTGCTTACCTGGATTCAACCTTGGGCTTATTCAGGCTTTGGTGCTCTATTTTTTCTGGGTTTATCGGCAGGTTGTAGATCTTTCCCTATTTTTTTGCTGTGCTGATTGTCTATCTATGCTTTGGGCTTCTTTTGGGTTAGGCTTCTAGCCGACCTTGCATTTGGATTTCTTTTTTGGCTTTTTGCTCATATTGTATCTAGATAGGGATCTTTGGCTCTTAGGAACTCTGTTGTTTTTTTGTTTGTAGCACTTTGAGCTTTGTTGAGCTATCGATCCCTATACGGTCTTGTAACATTTTTTCCAATTTCTATGCGTAGGCCCTATTTGGGTTTTATTATATATATATATATATATATATATATATATATATATATGATTCAATTATCATAAAATATGATATTTTACACCACTTCAACAATAAAATCCTCCATAGTATTTTGATTAGGAGTAGATACCCTACCTTTTAGATGAATTAAAAATGATATTAAAGTCACCTCCAACAAACCAAGACCCTTATAGGAATTCTCAAGGTCAGCGAGCCGTTGCCAAAGAGGTAGTCTACCATGTCTAGTTCAACTAACATAAATAATAGACCTAATAGGAGGAATATTGAAAATAGAGAAGTTACAATGAATAATTTAATCAAAATCACCAATAATAGTTAAATTAATATCACTTTTTTAAAGAAACCAAATTTTACCAAATAATTAGTAAACAAAAAATCAAACCCCAATTGCCTTTGACAAGTGATAATTTTAGAAGAATTAACCATGGGTTTTAAAAGAGCTAAAAAGGATATATTATGAATAATGCATAACCTGTAGATACGGATGTGAGTTTCATGATTACCAATACCCCTAATATTCCAAACCATAAAACTAAGCATTAAGAAAGTTTTTTAAAAGAAGTGTTGATCACTTGATTCCAACATCGACAGTAGAAGCAAGTAATTCCTATTTTCTATTTTTTTTCTTTTTCCTTAGAAGTTTCCCAAAAACCATCATCATTAGCAACATTAATTAAGCTAATATTTCCAAGTTTCTTAACAACATAATGAGAATAATCCTCATTAGTAGAATTTATCCCCCTCTCCTCCTAATTATCACCAGAATGAGCAGAAGGAGAGAAACCCTCCAATTCACCACTAAATTCCTCAGTAAAACATCCACTCCTTTATTATCTCCCACCAGCTTTAGAGAACCAGTAGAAGATAACAAAGAAATAGGAATGTTAACATAAGAAACCATTTTAGAAACATTTAATGAAATTGATGATTCATAATGCAGATGTTCAGCATTATTCACAGTATTACATTCAAATCCCATAACATGTGGATTAGCTGAATCAATCCTAACATTACTAGCATCTTGAATTAAAGGATTAGTAGTAACATAGTTACCTTCAGTAGGATACTTGCAGTTCATATCGATTATATTCTCATTAACTTCATTAGGCAAACCAACAGATTGAGCAAGATGATTAGGAGCAGCTGTAACATCAACAAATTTTGATTTATTGGAAGAAGTATTCCTTTAAATCTTATTCAAGTGATAACATTCATGTTTACTATGATCCAAAGTTTTACAATGATCACAAAAAAACTGAAAAATTATTCATAATAACCTTTTGATCATTAATGCTATTAGGATACTATTTAGTTATGTCAAGTTCAATAAGAACTTTTCAATAGAGGGCTCCTTACTAGATCTGTCAAGTATATAATAAGATACAATAACTAAAAATAGAAACCAAAAAGTCAACAATTTTTTTTTTAGATTTAAAAATAAATAAATAAAATAAAGATACAGGATATAAGTAGGTCTGAATATGCACTTATTTTAACTATATAATAAATTACAATAAGCATAAAATTTTCCTAACAATAGTGTCAAAAACTTGATAGCGACATGCGCCTTTGTTGCATTTGATGTGATAAGATAATGGTGATTTAATTTGAAACTCGCAGGATTTAAAATATGCTTAGATTTTCTTTGGTATAAAAATTTAAAGCATCCCACTCATTTATGCATGTATACGAGCTGAATCAAGTAATAAAGTGATAGAGTAGAGTATCGAACCCATAAGAAAGTGATTTATTATACTGCAATAAAACTATTCAAGTAAAAGAATTTGTCCTACTGAAATAAAAATGAAGTTTTTAAGTTCCTACCACTGAATAAAACTAAGTAAAATAGTCGATATAAATTTGATGTAAATGTTTTGGATTGATGCATGTAAATAATATATTTTTCCTAATGATTTTCTTAATTATAGATGTGAATCAGAGCATGTGCATCCCTAGATCTCTATTGAGCTTGTACCGGTGAAAATAAAGATTGTTAGTCTTCCTACAATTTTACTATCTTTATAGAACCTAGAATATTCAAACATTCTATATGTAGGCATACCAATATTCAATTTGAATATTCCTAATTATTCTTGTATTCCCCCGTCAAGGCTATACATTACACTAGGTTTTAGCTACACACATGTCTATTATATGTATCAAAGAAAGAATGAGAGATATTAAAAATATTATTATATTCATTAAAGAATAAGTCTACATTAAGACTTATTATGTTCTTTACATCCTCATCCAAAAATAGAAGATATTGCCAGTCATGAAATAAATAACAAGCAAACTCATATTCATTTTATTTATAGAAGAATAAAGTACAACAGAAGTAGTAAGAAGTTTATTATTAGGATAGGTCTAAGTATCTTCTATACACTTCTTCTTCCTCCACTTATAGAATTTCTTAAACAAACATAGTCTAGTCCCTCTAAAAGATTATATCTTGCACTTTTCTAGCCTTCCTTAGACATAAATCTAAGAGGGCACTAAAGAAATACACTAAAAAAAGTACTCAATTATACTCAGGGAACTGAAATCCATAAATAAAAGAGCTGGCTTCTATTTATAGTAAGTACATGATAAGATTTGAGAGTTGAAGCACTAGAAAGGGTGGTGCTACGGAGGCATAAAAGATAACTAGTACCTCAGTGCTGTGATGTTGGCTCCGCGGCGACATTGAGTGATGTGGTATGGTTATGGCCTGAATTGGTACGACTCTTAGCTAACTCAGTGTAGATCATAATAGTTATAGCTACTTTCCACGGTGCTATGAAATGTGAGTGTTGTGGTTCTTGGAATGACTTTATGGCATCGTGGTGTTAGAAAGGATGGCACTCATGCATGAATTTTTTTGATACTCCTAATGCGACGACACTGATTTTGGTGTAGCAACACTATAATGCATTGTGGGGAAGACATTTATGATGCCATGGTGCTTGCAAACATAGAAGATCAAACTTGTCATTTTGAAATTGGCACTCTGACTTTGCTCGATATAGCATTGCGATGTGAATCTTGTCGATGTTGCGGCACTACTAACACTTATAAAATTGGATTTTTCTTGTATAATTTCTATACAAGCATAATTAAAATAATTCATTTTTACTATTTTTAACATAACAAAAATATTACATAACTTATACATTTCAAATTCTCCTCAACTTAAACTCTTATTTATCCTCAAGCAATACTTATATTCACTGCTTGATCACCTTAATATCCAAAGTAAAAAATTCATAAATTAAAATTACTAAAATATAGGATAATACAACACTATTTAGAAGTAATTTGGAATGAATAAGTTATAATTTAGATTTTTTAAAAAATATAACATTTAACCCAATCAGTCATTCTTATTATTGCTTAATTTTTAATTTATCCATTATCTTTGAAAGTATAATATTGACTTCTGAATATATAATGAATAATGCAGTATAAGGATTAGTTACTCATAGTTTAAATAGAGAATTCATAAGTACACTATCACATGTACTAGATTACTTATTTTATCCCTTTTTAGTTATAAAGTAGAATAAAATTTTAATTAAGCTACCACTGATACTAATTTTTGAATGTACTCTTCTTTTTCATTTGGAACCATTTACATTTTTCTATTTTCACATTCTTTCTTTCTTTTGTGAAGTACATAATTAATGATTTTGAATATCAATTTTTGTTTTTCTTATCTTGTAATCCTTTTGAATTAATATAAGGATTCAATAAATTTTCTAGTTATATTTTCAAGTTTAACTATAATTTTCCTTATTTAAGTTTACTTGTATCTAATCCTTAAATTTACTTATTCATTTTTTATTTAGTTTTCAATATAAATTAATGTATAGTTTCTAAATTTAAAGTTAAGTTAATAACTTAAATGATCAAGATTAGTTAAGTGGCAAGTTTTATCAAGTAGGAATTATTATGCCTTGTTAATTCAATCTATAATCAAAGGTTTTATTATTATTTTAATTTTACATAATTTTTAATAACAATTTTTATTTTTGCTAAATAGGAAATTAAGTGCAAATAATTATAATGGAAAACATAAAAAAATTTAAACTTATGAAAATTCAATAAGATATAAAACAAATACAAAACATCCATAGGGTGCTAAGAGTAACTAAAAATAATAAACATAAGTTGGTTGCCTCATATTAGTGAGAAATTTATAGTCTTCAGCCAGACTAAACATCGACTATAAGTTGGTTGCCTACCATGAGAGCTAAGTTTAAAGTCTTGAACCATATTATACCAATTATTATATTTCATCTTGAACCAATTCTGTTATATTTTTCAACCGATCAATGTCCCTACCTAAAGAGGGTTTCAGCCTGTGCCCATTAACCTTAAAAACATGCAAAGTTTTTTATCTTAAATTTCAATAGTTTCATAAGGAATTTTTCGACAATGAATGATCATGACCACTTAGATTTTAATTTTTTTGGAAATAAGATAAGTATGGAATTAAAAAGAAAAACATCTTGTCTAGGGTTAAATTCTTTCTTGGGAAGTTTATGATCATGTCATTTTTTAATTTTATCCTAATAAATCTTTGCATTTTTATAATTCTCATTTTTTATTTTGTCCAAATCATTCAACTGTATTAATCTTTTCTCTTTTACTCTCTCAAAATTGAATTTTTATTCTCTAATAGCCCAAAATGCCTTATGCTCTAATTCTACATAAGGTGAAAAACTTTTCCAAAAACTAATTTATAAGAAGACATACTAATAAAAGTCTTAAATGCCATTCTATTAGCCCATAATACATCGTCTAACTTAATAGCCTAATTCTTTCTATTAGAACTAATAATTTTTCCCAAAATCGGCTTAATCTCCCTTTTGTTAATCTCAGCATGGCCACTCGATTAGAGATGATAAGCAGTGGCAATCCTATGATGAATTTTAAATTTTCTTAATACTATTTCTTTTCTCTTATTATAGAAATGACTCCCCCCATCACTGATTAGAACTCTAGGCTTTCCAAATCTAGGAAAAATATTTTTTTTTAATAAATTAATTACCGCATGAGCATCAGCTTTAGGGGTTGCCACTCCCTCAATCCCTTTTGAAACATAATCCACGTCAATAAGAATCTATTGACTTCCATGGGATTACACAAAAGATCACATAAAATATAAAACTCAAACATCAAATATCTTAATTTCCAAAATATAGTTCAAAGGAAATTCATTTCTTTTTTAATATTTTCTACTCTTTGACATTGATCAAATTTTCTAATATATTCATTAACATGCTTAAATAGAGTAGGAAAATAAAAAACTATATTCGAAGATTTTAGAAGCACTTCTAAAACCTCCAAAATATCCACCATAATGGGAATCACGACATTCCCTAATGATTGATTTTATTTCTTTTTTATCAGGGATATATCTTCTAATAATGTGATCATTATAAGACTTAAATAAATATGATTTATCCCAAAAATAATATTTGGTATCGTATAGAAATTTTCTCTTTTGGATTGAAGATAACTCACATGGAAGTATACCACTAACAATGAAATTAACAATATCTGAAAACCATGGAAGTTAGTTATGATGCAAAGCAAACAATTGTTCATCAAAAAATATTCATTAATTTTGAACTTAGTTGATACATGCTTTTTGATAGGAAGTTTAGAAAGATGATTAGCAATTTAATTTTTAGTACCTTTTATTCTAAATTTCTACATCAAATTCTTGTAACAGAAGAATCCACCTCACTAATCTAGGTTTAGTGCCTTTTTTTGTCATAAGATACTTGATGACAGAATAATCTTTATAAATAATTACTTTTGTAGCAATCAAATATGATATAAACTTATTAAAAGAATAAATAATGGTTAGTAGTTCTGTTTCAATAGATGTGTAATTACATTGTGTAGAATTTAAAGTTCTATTAGCAAAAAAAATGATAGAGAATTTTTTATCTTGTATTTGACCAAGAATAGTATCAACAATAATGTCGCTTACATTATACATTACTACAAAAAGGTAAAGATTGATTAGGAGCAATAATAATTGAAGCAGTAATCAAATATTATTTCAAAGTATTAAAAGCTTTAATACATGTAGTATCAAAGATAAAAGGAATATTCTTCTTTAATAAATGACATAAATGTTTAAAAGTTTTAGAGAATTCTTTAATAAATCTCCTATATAATCCTACATGTATAAGAAAACTTCTAATTCCTTTAACTGAATTAGGTGGAGACAATTTTTCTATAACTTGTATTTTTGTAATATCTACCTCCAATCCTTCCTTTGAAATTTTATGCTTCAGGACAATTCCTTCAATCACCATAAATTGACATTTCTTTGACTTTAACACTAAATTTTTCTCTATACATTCTTTCTATGCCGAAGTTAAATACTCAAGACTAGAATCAAATGTAGTGCTAAATATTGAGAAGTCATCCATGAAAATTTTAATGCCCTGCTCAATTAGGTTTGGAAAAATTGATATCACACATCTTTAAAAAGTAACAGGAGCATTACAAAGACCAAATGACATTCTCCTAAAGGCATATATTCCATAAGAACATGTGAAGGTAGTATTATCTTGGTCCTCAAGTTCAATAGGAATCTACTGATAACTAAAATATCTACCTAAAAATTAATAAAATGAATGCCCTACTAACCTATCAAGCATTTGATAAAAAAGGCAAGGGAAAATGATATTTTACAGTAGACTTATTTAATTTCCTATAATTAATACAAATCCTCCACCCAGTAAAAGTTTTAGTAGGAATAAATTTATTATAATCATTTGATATAACAGTTAAGCCACTCTTGTGAGGAACACAATGAATACGGCTCACCCAATAACTATCTAAAATTTGATAGATTATCCCAGCATCAAGTAATTTAAGAATCTCTTTCTTAACAACATCTTTCATGGACGGGTTAAGTATTCTTTGAGGGTCATCTTTTGGTATTGAATAAGCTTCCATTAATATTGTATACATACAAATTGAAGGGCTAATTCCTTTTATATCAATAATTATTGACCCAAAAGCTCTTTTAAAATCACTTAAAACCCTAATAATTTTTTTTCATAATATTTCTAAGTTTACAGAATTGATTACAGGAAGAGTTGAGTTGTTACCAAGGAAAGAATTCTTAACATGGTTGGGTAAAACTTTAAGGTCTAGGTTCGGAGCTTCGTCTATAGAAGATCTCAAAGTTTTACCTGAATATATAGTTCTAAAACTTCAAACTTCTCTTTAAAAAGTCCTAAATTGCTTTCAATTACGAAAATAGATTCTCATAAATACTCATAATTCTCCTCAACTTCTTCTTCATCCAAGGAATTTCCTTTCATCAATTCTTCTTTTAAACTCTCCACCACAGTGTCTTTTAAATCAACTCTAAAATAATCCCTATTTTTTTCTTGAGGGAATCTTATAGATTTCAACACATCAATAGTAACCTCTTAATCTTGAACCCTTATAGTTAATTCCCCTTTTTACACATTCTAAGAAAGATCTTCCTAAAATGAGAGGTATTTCCCTATCTTCTTTTGTATCAAGCACAAAAAAGTCCACATGGAAAATAAATTTATCCACCTTAACCAACACATCTTCAAGAAGAGATGTTAGGCCTATCAACCAGAATAAAAGGAAGATGGTGGTTATACTCAGTGAGTCTATTAAATATGATGTGAAGAAATTGCTCAATGCCAACATCATTAGAGAAATATAATATCCTGACTAGAATGTTAAAATAATAATGATGCACAAAGTGATTGGAAAGTGGAGGATAGATGTCAACCTCACAAATTTTAGCTTAATATGCTTAAAAGATAACTATCCACTACATAGGACCTAAAAGAGAAATTCACCACATTAAAAAGGTTAACTCGATAATACGCTTCTCAATGATGAGCTTCATGGATGCATTATCTTACTATCACTAAAAAAAGGATGCACATCAGTGAACATGACAATACTTTGTACATTAATAGGGAAAGCTTGTACTACTATAAGATAATGTCATTTGGGTAAAAGAATATGAGGGTGACATACTAGAAAATGATATATAATGTTATTAGGATTAGAATGGATGAAATATTAAATTATACTAGGATACCTTATAACTTGTTGGTGAAGAGCGTGTTGCTCTAATAGCACATCTAGAACCTAAAAGTGACATTCACCATATTAAAATGTTATAACATACACCTCAACACTCTCAGGTGTACCGTTTTATGCAAGTTCAAGTAAATTTCTAGACTTCCTCCTCACCCTAGAAGGTGTTAAATTCAATTCCATAAAGTGAAGGTAATTTCAGAGATGTCATTTTCCAAGGATAGCAAAGAAAGTGTTGCTTCTCACTTATTAAATCAGGAGGTCAAATTACTTTATCTCTAGGTTGAGTATCTTCAAGGTATTAAGAAATGCTTTGAAGTTTTTTTTAGAGTGAAGAATATAAGATTGCCTTCCGGTAATGAAAACTTCATCTTTCCTTGCCACCCCTTCTCTGAAGTACTAGATCAGGGTGAACTTGTTACTCTACCCAAGAGTGGGTGAAGATGCAATTAGTTTGGTGCGCATTTAAGAAGAAAGAAAGATATAATGGCCAATCTACTAAATATAATACCTACTAAATTTATGCACAATTTCATATGTTCTTACTCAGTCTATTAAAGATAACTCAGTAAATGTTTGTATTTAACACCTCTTGCATCTATCAGTTTGTTCTATCTGTATGTGAATGTTTGAATCTATTCCAAAGTGGGTTTGGTGGGCCTGTGTGATTTATTTAAAAATCTAGATTTTTTTGTCTTAGGAGCACCATGGCACAAGGGTTAGCGATACTATGGCATTTGGCTCCTTATATATTTGTCAAAATAATTCCAAGCAATAAATCTGTGGTGCCATGCTCTCTAGTGGAGAGCACTACAGCATAGTAGGGCTAAACATTGTGGTTCTTAGTTTAGATTTTACAAAAATATATTTCTCCAATTAAATTTTATAAACTCAAAATCCATTTTTCTCTCTTAGGCAGCTAACTATATATATATATATATATATATATATATATATATAAAAGAGAGAGAGAGAGAGAAGGATTTCTATAAAAAGAAATTTAGGTTTTGGCTGACTCTGATTAATTTTTTATTATCGACCCAATTTTAAATTTCTTTTAATCAAGGTAGGTTATAATCTACCTTTCTCAATCTTTAAAAATACAAAAAAATTGGTATTCATTGTTTCAATTTATAATTTTGTGTTGTAAAAATGAGGATAACTTCATAACTAAACTTTTACTTTGCAACTTTATGTATGTTATAAAGCTAGTCATTCATGACATTTAGGTTTTTTTTTGGGAAATTTACATCTGGTAATTTTAAAAGAGCATTATTTTATTTAACTATAAAATAATTATGACCCCAAAAAATAATGTTGTAATATAATTAAAGCTTTAAAATAGTTTTCCAAATAACCCCTGGTAATTTGGTGACATTTTGAAATTGTGAAATTTTGCTTAGTAGTTAGTTTTTTTGCCTACCAATAAAGCATTCAATGAAACTCTAAAATCGAACTATTTACATTTTTAGTACATTACAAAGCAAATTATGCTTATCCTTTTTAAATGTTTAATTTTTACAAGATATGATGCAGGTGGAAGTTCTAGTGATAAATTTATAAGGAGTCATAAGGGCTTAAATTTTTGAATATATGATATTTGCAAAGCATTAAGGGCCATAAAGGCCTATTTTCTATTATGTTAGTCGAGGGAGTCATAAGAGCCTATTTTTTATTGGATGTATAAGGTCCTGAGAGAAATTTATTACTTTTTGCTCTAATATATAAAGTAAATAGTTATTTACTTTCATTGCACAACCTGCCTTATTTTAGTTATTTGTAATTAATATTATGCTTAATACGATAAATTTTGGATGAATAACCATTAATTTTTTTAAATGCATAATAAGTTAAATATTTAGAAATATAAATAACTATGAGTGACTTGCTAAGCTATGTTGGATCATACTTATTATACATTCTATTTTAGGTCAGGGAAAGGGAAGGATTCAATTGAGTAGCTCTCATTTATGGTTATGATCAATCTAAGTCTGTATAGGTTTTTTTTTTGTGCAGTCATGAAAATTTATTTATTTTCTCTATTCTCATATGTATATGTAGTATAGTTAGTATATTTTATTACAAATAAGTTCTAATGATGAATTGAAATACTTAATGAATGAGTTTATTATATTCTGCTCACTGAAAGTTAATAAGAAGCTCTATGATCTCTGTATTTTAAAATGAAGTCTAAAAAGTCGCAAAGATATAGATATTGAGCTGGCATATCTCAATTTGCCACGATATGACCTGTTCTGTTTTTGGGTTCTGTTGGGTTGGGTTGTGATAGTCCCTTTTTGGTATCATAGCAATGGTTTTGGGGCAATAATCATAAAATGAGCTATAGTTGAGTGAGGTAGTTCTGGTAATATGTGTGTATTCATTTCTACTTTTTTAGATGTGCATGTCTATTCAGCTATCTACCATTTGTGTGGTTATCTCATAGATCCACAAGACCCTAATATAATAGATGGGTAGAGTGCATGTCAAATAGCACCAGTGCTTAGTAACACTCCATCCATCTATTGTAATTCTATTTTAAATTTGCTAGTTTTGTAGCCCAATTAACATGTGAAACTTATTATAAGATTTCTTCTATTTGATCTAATGATGTTGACAACCATTTGACGGAGCTATTGAGCCTAGAGTGGTAGAGGACTAGTTAATGAGATTGGAGAAGACTTTTGATTGAATGGAGTGTCCGCCTAATAGGAAGTTATCATTGGTCATATTTTTGTTTGATGGTAAGGCTGAGTGCTAGTGGTTAAGTCAACATAGGGAGAAGTTTTAAGGAAGGTTAAACTCCCTGATCACTTAGGGTGAATTTACAAATGCATGACAAGCATAGTTTATACCTCTATCTATAAATCTACTTATTCAAGAGACTTTTTTAAGGTTAGTTCAGAGGGGAAGGATAGTCATGAAGTATTAGGAAGAGATCATTGTATTAGCATAGCAAGCTTCGTAAATGGTTAGCACTTCTATGAAAAGTGTTACAAGTTTTAGAGAGGGCTCTGATATAGTCTGTGGTAGTTACTAATTCCATTTCATATTAATGAGTTCTTTGAGCTAATGGAGAGGGTCTATTTAATAGAGAATGATCTGATGGATACTTAACGATGATGGATTATTAGTATGAAGAGGTTTGGTGGTGAAACTTTTGCTAGTTGTTTTTATGGGAAGATGAGCAGGTTCCAACTTAGAGATTCTAGGAGGGGTGGACCTTCTATGTCAACTCCTAGTGGTGGCAGCAATGCCAGTTCTAAATTTTTGATTTGTAGGGAACTTATGTGCCAAAAAATATGGTAGGAAGAATTTTAGTCACTATGATAGGATGATGGAACAGTGCTTCCAGTGTATTTAGACTAGACATAAGGTAGCTGAGTGTTTACAGGAAGGCCTAATCAACATTTTGAGGCCATTCTTAAAGTTCTATTAGACTGACAGATAAATTATCATGGGATTTATCTAACAGAGGTAGTGGTTTTGGTTCTATGGTAGGGAGTGTCAAACCTTGGGATCTATAGTGGAATATTTTCATATCCTTTCTTTTTAATATTCATGTTCTTTAATTTTAATTCATATTATTATCTATTTTAGTTAACAATCGATACTCATGTATACCCAGATCATTACCAACTAGAACTAACTAATTATATCCGAGAAAATATAATTAAGTATTAATAGCAAAACAAAAAATTTAATTACTATAGTCAATATTTACATTTTATTCCAAAGTTTAAAAGTATTATATACAATAGACACTATCGGCTACAAAAGAATACATATAAATAAAAGAACTTAAAATAAAATCAAATCATCATTACTGCTAATCCTTAATCTACAGGTTTCTTAGCTTTACTTGAAATCATATAAAACCATGTAATGAGCACTAAAGCTCAGCAGGTAACAAAAACTTACCACTACATTCAATGGAAAGCAAAAAGTTATTATGACTGCTCCAATTTTAGTCCTTGTAAATTAATAATCAGTAGTCTATCAATATAATAAAAAAGAAATATATAAAATCTATATCAATCAATAATAAAACTAATGATCAGTAAAGCCAAAAATGATCTATCAAACTACAAGAAAATTGATAAAAAAGGGTGATCAATGGGCATGATATGCTTTGTTATATCAATCAATGCTTGCTCAATTAGTTCTATATCAGTTGTATCTATTAATTATTTCATATGATATCATGTCTATATAATCATAAATGTAATTATGAAGAGCAAGGCAGGACGTCTAACTTTTATGTAGTATTTTGACCCTTCTACCCTAAACATTGCCTAGTTGGTCATCGATTTTTAATTAAACCCCAATTATCGATCAGTTATTCATCAATCTTTATCTTATTATAATTATAAATTATCTCAAGTCAATTCATAGGTGGCTTTAAATAATCAATTAAGAGTTTTCACCCTCTAGCCGTTAGTGTAATTAGGTCAATCAATTATAGGCTAAAACTAGGATCACACCACAAACCTTTTATTTTAAAAAAAGTTTGTAGACCCTCCCTCCTATGCATGATATCATTTTAAGAGATAAGTCATATTAGTCATAATATTAACATCAATCCTCCCTTTTTTACATGTAATTGTTACCTTTATCATGAATCAATGGTATCAATCTTTCTTTAATGTATGAAATGTAACATGAAATGTAAGAATCTATGAAAATACAGAAAAAATTATATACTAGCTGATAGCTTCAGAAAAATAGAACTTTCATTTTACCCATATGAAATTTAATAATATTATAGTCAAAATATCTATATCAATTATATCTATCATATACTAAAAGTTACATGGTAAAAGTATGATAAATAAAGATAAAATATACAATTTTAGTACCCGAAGCACTCCATTTCAAAATTTTTAGAATATCATATTTTTCATTTTAAATATATTTTCATAATTATTGGGCTATTACAGAGAGACCATTTGGAAGCAATCCAAGAGAGTCTGGTAGTTTTATTGCTCCAATTCTAGTTTAGGCATGTATGCATAGTCTCACATAGTATGAGGTCAAAGATGCTCTCGATGTGGTTACAGGTATGGCTTATACTTTTAATTTATCTTATTAAATTTTATTTGAGTTGAGAGATAGTCACTTATTTCTTTCTAAGAGATACTTTTATTTATTATTATTTCCTTCCATATTATTACCATTCTCCTTTTCTATTATAATATCAATAGGAATGGTATAGTATCTAGTAAGGTGTGCTTCTATGACATAGAGATGTCTAGTAGGAAATGGAGGTCCATTTTGATATTATTCCTATTTTTGAGTTTGATATTATTTTGGCTGGATTGACTAAGTTAGTATAGACCTTAGATTGATTATCTGAAGAGAATAATTACTTTATTTCTTGGCAGTGAGATCTGCTTATTTCAGGGAGTTAGGAGAGTCTTGTCATGTCGAATATATACATTATAAGTAGATAGACTATGGAGGAAAGGATGTATAGTATTTCAAGCATATGTTTTTGATAACAATATAGAATTTAGATATCTGTCTAATTTCTTAGTAGTATGAGAATTTCTTGATGTGTTTCGAGATGAGTTAGTGAGTTCTCCACCTAATGGAGATATTGAGTTTTGTATTGATGTATTTTTGGGTACTTCTCTGATATATATAGCTCCGTATAGGATGGCACATAAGATACTTTAAGAGTTGAAGGAGTAGCTTCAAGAGTTAATTTATATGGATATTATTTATCTTATTAAGTCTCTATAGAGATCACCTATTATATTTATGAAGAAGATGAACAATATAATGCATATGTACATTGATTATAGGGTATTAAAAAGATTACAACTAAGAGCAGGTATCCTCTGCCAAGGATCAATGATTTCTTTGATCATCTTGTAGGAGCTTTTATACTTTCTAAGATTAATTTGACATCTTGGCATTATCAAATAAAGGTGAGAGGGGAAGATGTGGCAAAGACAGTTTTAGTACAAGATACATGCATAAAGAGTTTTTAGTCTTGCCTTTTTGGGTGACTAATACGCCTATAATTTATATGGCTTTGATGAACATGGTATTTAGAGACTATCTGGATTAGTTTGTGATCACATTCATAGATGATATTCTTGTTTACTCAACTTCTGAGGAGTATGTAATTCATATGAGGATTATTATGGAGATACTCACATAACATTAGCTAAACGCAAAATTCTCTAAGTGTGAATTTTTGTTAAAGAGTATCTCATTTTTGGGGCACATAGTGAGTAGTGCAGGTAATATTGTAGATCCTTAAAAAGTTCAAGTGTTGCTGATTGGTTGAGAGCAATTATTGTATCTGAGGTACACAGATTTTTAGGCATGGCTAGTTATTATAAGAAGTTTGTGAAAGGATTTTCCTAGATTTTTGCACCTCTTATAAGATTGACATAGAATTCAATGTATGATTATGAGGAGAGCTTCTAGAAGTTAAAGTACTATTTGACATCAGGTCCAGTTCTAACTATTCCAATACATACAGAAAGATTTTAGGTATTGGTGATGCTTCACTAAAGAGACTGACATGTATTCTAATGGAGTATGGTAAAGTTATAGCATATAAAACCACATGAGAGAAATTACCTAACAGATGACTTAGAACTTACTGCTATTAAGTTTACACTAAAGATCTGGATGCACTATTTGTACAGATGCAGGTGTGAGATTTTCACTAATCACTAGAATTTGTAGCATATATTCACTGAAAAGGATCTAAATCTGAGGCAAAGGAATTGACTTGAGCTAACTAAATATTAGAATTGACTACTCAATATCAACCCAATAAAAGTAAATGTTATAGTAGATACTTTGAGTAGGAAATCTTCTCAAGTGTTTAGTCTTCTACTTAACTTTAATGATCATTTAATTCAAGATATAGAAAGGATAGAGATAGGAGTGATAAAAGTGCTCTGATATTAATGGAAAGTACACAATTGTGCTCTAATGGTGAACATGGCACACTAAGAGAGAGGGGGGGGGGGGGGGGGGGGGGGGGGGGGTTCAATTGGTGTTTTAAAAAATTTATTCAAAAACCTTTGTGAATGAAGTCCAAAATTTAATTTTATGCATAAGTGTTTGAATAAACAAAATTACACAAATTCAAAACCAATGAAAATTTTTTGTGTTTTTAGAATTTGTAGAAAACCAATAAAAATTATTTTTTCCTTTTATTTCTCTATTTTTTTGTTTCTTTAAAAATAAACATAGAGCATAATCAAACAAAATAATCGTCTTTCACTAGTACAATCATAATCAAGCTAGAGAGCTAAAAATTAAATTACAAGAAAATAAAAGTAATGAAAGAAAATGCAAAAAAAAAGGAGATGCAAACCATTGACTCTCCTTCAGCCCACATCTTGTTGGAGAAGTCCTTCTCCCTTTCCACAGGCAGAGAATGCACCTTTACAAACACTTCACACCTAAAGAATCCCTCCTCTCACCTTCTGAATTAAGCAGAGCCTTCCTGTCCTCCGTTCACCTCCTTGATCTGTCAGAGTCATTGAGTCCTGCTTCACCTTCTTAAGAGTCATCAAGTCCTCCTTTGACCTCCTTGGTTCAGAGGAGTTATCACATCCTCCTTTCACCTCCTTAGTCTGGTGGAATCACCGTACCACTAACATCCTCGGCTAATGGGCCTTTGGCACCAAAGGATTTCTTTCATAGAGCTCCTCTCAAGAGACACACCAACAAAATTAGAGGACCTAAGGTGCAGGTTAGCCGGAGCAACCTTGTGAAAACCCCTCTCACACTCCCTTGAATTCCTAAAGGATATTCTCTCACATAACCTTGCCCTCCTTGCTCAATGCTCTTTCTTTAAGCTCTCTTATAGATGAAATTGAAGCCTTGACTGCCAAAAACACTCTTCTCTAAAATTGGAGAAGGGTTTGTAAAATGGGCTTTAAAAAACCCTACTTTTCTATTCAGTCATCTCTGATCGTACAGTACTTTTAGTTCCTTTTCTTCTGTATGATCCAAGAACATCTAGTACGACTTGTTCAATTGAATCATATTTTATACTGGATGAACCCTAGGATAACTAATTATCTTCCATAAGGTTGCTCTATTGATCATTTAATAAGATCAAGATCATTCCCTGTGATCATCAATTACTTAATCATAGGAATTAAATTAGGCAAGATATTTAAACTTCATCTAGTACAAACTAGTTCATACAGTTTGATTAAAATATCTTTCAAAAGTCTAATAATTTCCTAATTTAAATGACAGGAGGGATACTAATTATAGCTAATCTTCATATATGATATTGTGGTCGTACAGTACAATTAGTTTTATCCCATTTAAAATTATTCTCATTTAATTAAATATTCTAATTAATCTCTGATTGCACTAATCATACAATATGATAAAGATCATCCAGTATAATCTTCAAAAAAATTAAAATATTTAATTACAATCTCCCTTGTGTGCGTGTATGGTTGTTAAGCCAACATACTCCTATTATAAATATAGATTCAAGAAAAATGGAAATTACAGACTCTTTCGAATAATGACTGATTAACACAGCACTCTCTTAAACTTTGATTCTTTGATGGTGCTTTTTGTATGCCGAACCTGAAAGACGTAGTAGTATAGAAGAAAAATATATGCAATGTATAAAGTAGAAGAAACTAAATAAACATCTAAGAATATTTGTAATCCTTTTTTATGATGGCAAACATTATTGGTTAGAATTTTAAATTACAAATAAGCATACAATCACCTCAATTTTTCTAAGAACTAATGTTAATGACACAAAGTCCAATACTGAGTTTGCTAAACATACCATATTTTAAGGGTTTGGTAAAGATATCTACCAATTAGTTTTCAGTATTGACATGCAATAGTTCTACATCGTTCATGGTTATATATATATATATATAAAGTGCATAAATGTTGAATTGGATATTTAGAAATACACATTTCACTAGTATTTTCACACATAATAAGGACTATACCAATAGGAAGTCCAAAGTTAATAATAAATTTCATTATATATAGGACATGGGCAACATAGCTTCCTACAGCTACATAATATGCTTGAGTGGTGGACAGGGCTACAGAGTTTTATTTTCCACTAGACCTTGAAACTAAGGACTTTCTTATAAATTGGTAAGTTCCAGACGTGTTTTTCTTGTTTACTTTACACCCAAAAAATTTGAATTTGAGTATCCAACTATGTCAAACGTAAAACTATTCCTAAGATACTGGATACTTAAGTCTTGTGTGCCTATGAGATATCTTAAAATTCTTTTAACTACAGTTATATGAGATTCATAAGGATAAGCCTAAAACCTAGCACATAGAAAAACACTAAATATAATGTCAAGCCTACTAGCAGTTAAATATAGTAAAAACTTTATAATTCTCCTATATTTCTTTTGACCTGTATCTACCCTCTACTTGATTATTCCCCTTAGCTACTAAACTTGCTTTATTTCTTGCTACTAATCCAGGGTCATTAAACTTATTCTTAAAAAGTCATTTGGTATCAATTATACTGTGACCAATGAGTCATTAACCAACTCCCATACATCATTTTTAATGAATTGTTTAAGCACTTCTTGCATGGCCATAATCTAAAATTTATCACTTAAGGCTTAATCTACACTAGTGGGCTTGATCATTGAAATAAATGTAGTGTGGCTAACCTCTTTCCTAAGACCTTGCCTAGTTCAAAAACCTATAATTGGATCTCCTAAGATAAGCTCTCTAAGGAGACTAGAAGAGTGCCTCCACTCTCTAGGTAAAGGATCTTGAGGTTCTTTTATATTTTCTAAATCAACACTCTTTATTAAATTGGTTATTTCAGCCTCATCCTCATCATCTAGTCTGCATGGTTCTATCTAATTTATCAAATGCCATGTGGGTGGATTCCTCTACAACAAATGTTCTTTTATTGAAAACACCATAGGCTTTTTTTCCTACCAAGGACTATCCTAAGAAAATAACTTCATCTTCCTTCGAGTCAAACATTCCTTAATGAGATTTTCTATTAACAAGCACAAAATATTTGAAATCAAATACATGCAGATGTTATAAATTTGGTGTCATACCCTTTAGTAGTTCATAAGGTGTCTTATTCAGCTTAGACATAATATTTACTTGATTAAGCACATAGTATGCAATATTTATTACTTCTGCCCATAAATTTTTAGGTATATTATATTCTCCTAACATTTCTCTAATGGCCTTTACCAAACTTTATTCTTTCCTTTAGTAATTCCATTTTTTGTGGAGTTTTAGGGGTAGAAAAATTATGACCTATACCAAATTATTTACCAAACAATTCAAAATTTTCAAATTAAAATTCTCCAACATGGTCACTATGAATTATTTAGATTAAGCATTGTAATTTCCTCTAAATTCAAGCAAAAAAGATTTTAGATTCATTAAAGATTCACTTTTATGCACAATGAATTTCACCCATATAAATCTTGAAAAGTCATCCACAATTACAAATCCAAAAGTCTTACCATCTAAACTAGCTATACTAATAGGTCATAATAAGTTCATGTGGAGGATTTAGTGGTATAGTGGTTACTATGTCCTTGATTGAGTGAAAGGATGATCTAGTTCACCTTCCTTATTGAGAAGCATCACATAAATCTTATAGAATTCTAATTTAGGGATGCCTTTAACTAAATCAAGTCGAGTAATTTTTCTAAGCATTTTAATTCTATTATGACATAACCTTCCATAATCACAACTCATTAATAATAGTTTTCAGACAAGAAATATCACATATTTTGTTAAAATAGATTAATTCAAGCATATAACATTATTAATTCACATTCCTTCCAAAATAGTTTTTCCATTAAACATGACTATGGATTTAATAGATATAAATTTTATATTAAAGCTTTTATCACACAATTAACTAATGCTTAACAAATTATGTTTTAAACCTTCAAGTAATAAAATATTTTTAATAGTAAAGATGATAGTTTTATCAATTATACATGTGCCTACTACCTTCCTGTTTGTATTATCTCCTTAAGTGTTGCCTCCACTCTTAGCCTCTAATATAATAAACTACTTCATATGACTAGTCATATGCCTCAAGAAGCCACTGTTAAGGTACCACATGCTCTTATTAAATCTTTTGTTAGGGCATACCTACAAAATAATCACAAGTTCAGTTTGGGAACCCAAGTGGGTTTGGGTTCCACCTTTTGCTTGAATGTATGAATGTGATACTGTGATGGTGATGCTTTGGGCCTCCAAATCAAATGTGTTCTATAATATAGTGTGAAAGTGCATGCAATGTATCCTATTATGCCACATGAATAACATTTAATCCCTGGAAATGGGTATAGCAGTCTAAATGGGGAATTATGTCTCTTCCTAGGGAAGTATGATGCATGTTGTGTCTTAGGTTGTGGCTTTAATGTCTATATAGGCCCAAGTGTATTACCTTACAACACACTTATTTTATTTTTTAAATGTTAGTTTACACTTTATACATTACAACTTCTGACTCAACACAATCATTTTTCAAGGATATGCAACTTTGGTAATTCAATATGTTGTTTGTTTAATGAGTCAAGATTTTCCATTATTGATTTATGCTCCTTAACTAATATAGTATGTTCAATTATTAAACTTGAATGATCACTATTTAAATTCTCATGCCGTTCTTTTAAAATTAAAAATTTTGTTTCAAATGTGAATGCTACTTTTCAACCTTTGTATGAGTTAAGCATTTATATAGATTAGGAAAAAAATTTATCATAAGAAAGCTTTCTTACCTCGTCATTTTGGAGTCTCCAATGCTATTCTTAACCATTAAACAAAGGTTGGTTACCTCCTCTTCCAATTCAAATTATGAGAATTGGATATCGAGTTTGCCCATAAAGCCTTTTATTTCTTTTGCTTTCACCTTTTAGAATTAGGTTTATCCTCACCCTTTTCCTTCAAAGGGTGATTGTTTGGGCAATCTTGTCTCAAGTTTCTGGGCTTCCTGCAATGAAACCAACTATGTCAAAAGAAAACTTATTAAACTTACTAGTTTTTCCTTTACTCTATTCAAAGTGGCGCTCATGTTTGTATTTCAAGAAGCTCTTAAATTGATGTGTCATCAATGCAATATCCTCACTACCATTAGCTCCTAAATTCTAATCTCAGTGTCATCCTCCTTTAATGCAATAATTTGTTATTTTTTATGATCACCTACATTGGAAAACATTTGGTTAATGTTTTAATTGGAAAGAAATTAGATAGCCCAATAGATTGTCAATAGAGTAAACTTTAAGATCTTTAGATTCAAATATAGTTATAACATTTGCATCATATGAAATAGTCAGGAAATGTAATATTTTGTTATTTTTTTCAGAATTAGAAATCTCCCTACCCATGGTATGCAAAGAAGTGATTATCTTAGTGAACCTATTATACATTTCTTATATTGACTCACTTGGTTTTATGCAAAAGAGTTCATACTCATGTAATAACAAATTCAAATGTGATTATTTATCCTCCCTAGTGCCTTCATATGTGATACAACAACCTATCCCATATCTGTTTCCCACTAATGCAAGTAGATACGTGAATATAATCCTTTGATTATAATGCACTAAAGAGCAATTTAAATATTTCACATTTAATTGTGCTAAATATCTAACTTCGGTAGAACATTAAGTAAAGGGGAATTTCAATTTTCATGCCATTAATAATAAGAGAAGGTAATGAATATCCAACTTGAATCATGTGCCACATGCAAAAATCTATAGATTACAAAATGAAGACATGCATATTTTTCATAAATCAAATAAAATATTATCAAACAGTGGTGGACAACTAATACTATACCCTTCAATAATTAAAATTATTTAACTGTGCTATTTAATAAAACTCTAGCTAGTAAAAGAAAAATAGAAGAGAATTCACTCGGATATCAATTAAAAGTGCTTTAATACAAATTGGAAGTGCAAAATTATGCTTTGATAATGAAGATGGCACACCAAGAGGAGAAAAAACAGGTGATTTAAAATTTTCATCAAAATTGTTTTTGAATTAAGAACAAAATGTAATTATAAGTGAAAGCATCTGAATAAATGAAATAACACAACTACGAAGTAAGTGTGGATTTTTGTGTTTTTAGTTTTTGTAGAAAACCAATAATAATTTTTTTATTCTTTTTTTTTCTTTTAAAAACAAATATGATTGCAATCAATCATAATAATTTTCTTTAATAAGTGCAATCACATTCAAATCAGAGTGCTTAAAATTAAATTACAAGGAAATAAAAGTGTTGAAAGTAAATAAGAAAAGTAAAGAGAAGCAAATAAATTTTATAATTATTCGATCAACTTGACCTACGTCTACTCCTTGAAGGTCCACTCTTCGAGAATTTAACTAACATACTGATTCTTCTTTAGCCCACAATAAGGAGGAGAAGCACTTATCCATTTAAAAAGGTAGAGAATTCATCTTTAGAGACTCTTCATGCTCGAGAATCCCTTCTTCACCACCTTAGTTTGGCAAATCCATCATGTCCTACTTCCACCTCCTTAGTTTGGAAAATTCACCAAGTTCTTCTTTCACCTCCTTCATCGGGAAGAGTCACCAAGTCTTCCTTTCACCATCTCAATCCAATAGAGTCATCATATCCTCCTTTCACCTCCTCGATTTGATGAAGTCACCGTACCACTAGCCTCCTTAACTAGCAGGCCATTCACACCAAAGGCTTTCCTTCATAGAGCTCCTCACAAGAGACACACCAAAACAACCAGAGGACCTAATGTGCAATTCAACCAAATCAAGTCTGTGAAAACCCCTCTCACACTCCCTTGAATCCCTCAAGGATATTCTCCCGATCATAGAACCTCATGCTCTCTCTCCCTTGCTCAGTGCACTCTCTCCAAGCTCTCTCAAAAATGAAATAGAGCCCTTAACTACCAAAAAGACACTTATCTCAAATAACGAAAGAGTTTATAAAGAGGTCTAAAAAACCCAAATTTTTAATTTAGCCGCCTCTGATCATATAGTCTAATTTGTTACTATATAATCCAAGATCATCTAGTATGATTTGTTCAATCAAATATTATTTTATACAGGATGAACCTTGGGATGATTAATTATCATCCAAAAGGTCACTCTATTGATCGTCTAGAAAGATTAAGATTATACTACATAATCTTCAATTATAATTAATCCTTATTTGATTACTTAAAAATAGGGATTAAACTAGGTAAGGTGTTTAAACTTTGTACATTACAATTAGAAAAACTTTCAAAATTCAAATTATTGTCTAATTTAAATTATAGTGTTGGTATTAAATATAGCTTATCATCCTGTAAAATGTTGTGGTCACACAATACTATTTATTATAGCCCATTACAAATTAATCTCATTTAATTAAACATTTTAATTAATTTTTTATTGCACTAATCATATAGTATGATCAAGATAGTCTAGTATAATCTTTAAAAAAAATAAAATATTTAATTACACTCCCCCTTTATGTTTGTGTGTATAGTTATTAAGCCAGCATACACCTAGTACAAATATAAAATCAAGAAAATTAAAATTACAGACACTTTCAAATATTGATTATTCAACACAACACTTTCTTGAGCTCTGATTCTTTGATGGTGCTTATGCTAAGCCTAAATGGATTAGTAGTGTATAACAAGAATATATGTATTGTATAAAGTAGGAGAAACTAAATAAACATCCAATAAGGTTTATAATCATCAAAATATAAGGTTAGGCTCCCAGATTGTAACAAGTAATTGCACTTGTTCATTAGGATTATGGTATTTTGACTTAGATGATTATCCAACCATCTCTACAAAAAAGAATTCAAGAAGCTCAAAGATTAAATATAGAGTATCTGAAATTTATTAATGAGGTCAAATTTTATTAGAAACCTAAACTTGATCATCCAATTCTTGTGTGAAGATAGGATGTGGGTTCCTAGTCCTAGAGATTTAAGATGAGGAATTCAGTTTGAAGCCCATTATTCAAGTTATACTATTCATTTAGGGAGCTATAAGATGTATAGTGATTTGAAAGCTATATTCTTGTGGCATGGATTAAAGAAGGATTTGATACATTTTATTTCTAAGTCTAAAGTCTATTAATTAGTGAAAACTAAGTAACAATAACTACGAGATCTTCTGCAACTATTATCTATTCCAGACTAAAAATGTGAAGAAATGATGATGAACCTTACTAAGGGATTCCCTAAATTGAGGCAAGGACATAATGCCATCTAAATGTAGCAAATCATCTGACCAAATCTACACACTTTATTTCAATCAACATGATAATTCAATGAATAGATTGCCATAGGTGTATGTGTGAGAGATCATTTGATTGCATATGATACCAAAAGTAGATAGCTCTGATAGAGATGGTAGATTTATCTCGACAGTGTCGAGAGGTCTACAACAAGGTCTAGGAACAAATATGCATTTTAGTGTGGCATTCATCCATAGGCTGATAGATAGTCTAAGAAGACTATTTAGGTGTCAGAGGACCTTTTGAGGTTATCTATTCTAGGTTCTAGTAAAAGCTGGGAAGATTACATTTCTCTGATTTAATTTACCTATAATAATAGTTTTATTCAAGAATAGGTATTACCCCTTATGAAGCATTATATGGTAAAAAGTGTAGAACTCCTCTATCATGGATAGGGTTAGGTGAAAGGAGTCATATTGGACCAGCCTTAGTCAATGACGCTACTAAAAGGATTCATCTAATTTGAGACATATTGAAAGTGGTATAAGATAGGAAAAAATAGTATTATGATGCAAAGCATCGAACAATAGAATTTTAGATGAGAGATTGTGTATATGTAAAAATTAGATGTTGAAAGGCATCAATAGGTATAGAAAAGAAGGAAAGTTGAGTCTAATTATAGTAGAAATAATAGAAAGGCATTATTAGGCATGTTGGACCATTTGAAATAATTTAATGGATTAAAAAACTGGCCTACAGGTTTGTTTATTGTTGTTGTTGTTGTTATTAAAAAACTGGCCTACAGGTTATAGTTGGCAGAGAATATGTCTGATATATATAACTATATTACATATGTCATCCCTAAAGAAATGGGTATCTGATTTTAGAAATTGAGTATATATAGATGAAATTTAGGTAAACATGAATTTAAGCTACAGAGAGGAACCAAAAATAATTCTAGTAAATAAAATTAGAAGATAAAGGAATAAAAAGATCTGTTAATCTAAATTCCAAAATATTGAGGATAATATTTTTCTAAAAAGGGGAGAATTGTAATACCTGTTGAATTCGTGCACAGTTTAAACTTTTATGACCCAGTCTGTTCAAGATAACTCACTAAATTTTGACATTTAACTCCTTAAATTTTGACATTTAACTCCTTTTGAATGTGTCTATGACTGTTCTGTATGCATATGAATGTTAAAATTCATTCAGCAGAGAGTCTCATGAATCTGTGCATGATTTTAAAACCTATAATATTTTCACTAGGAGTGCCACAGTGCTAGGCTTAGCAGCGCTGCAACATTGAGCTATCTATTTTTTCTAAAAAAATTCTAAGTTGAGGTTCTAGAGTGGTACTGCAGTTCCTTGCTCTCTAGTGGAAAGTTTTGTAGTGCAACAAGCCCAAATGTAACGGTGCCTTATTCAAATTTTATAAAATTATCCTTTTCCACTTAGACTTTATAAAGTCAAAATCCATTTTCCTCTCTTAAGTAGTTGGCAAGAGAATAGGAAGGAATTTTACAAAGAGCAAGCTAGGTTTTTGGCTACTATAGTTTGTTTTTAACTATTAGTATAATTCTAGAAATTATACAAATTTAGCTAGGTCCCATTTTTCCTATCTCAATTTTTAAAAAATATAAAAACTTTGGAGTTTTCCTATTTAAATTTAAAATTTTGTGTTGTAAAAGCAAAGATAACTTCATAACCCCTAAACTTTTATCATGTAACTTTTTATATATTATAGAGCTAGTCATTCTGGATATTTAGGTATTTTTCTTGGAAATTAACACTTGGTAGTTTAAAAAGTGCAATATTTTATTTAACTAGAAAAACATTCTAACCTTAATAAATAATGTTGTACTATAATTAAAGCTTTAAAATAGTATTTTGAATAACCTTGGTAATATGGTGACATTTTAAAACTTTGAAATTCTTCTCAATAATTAATTTAATCACCTACTGATAAAGATTTTTGTGAATTGTTGAATTTTGTATATTTACATTTATTTTATTGCAATGCAATGATATATATCATTATCTACTTAACATGTGTGATTCTGAGAAGATATCATGTGTGGTAGAAGTTTTGGTGCAAAATGTACAAGAGGTCATGACGGCCTAAATTTTTTTATATTTGTTGATATGTGCTAAACTTTAAGAGATATAAGGGCATATTTCCTGATATGCTAGCATAGGGAGTCAAATGGGTCTATTTCCGATGCGAGTATATGGGATTGATGGAAATCTATTACTTTCTAACTCTGATATATATAGAGTACTTATTTAGTTAATTTTAGTGCACATTCTACCCTATTTTAGTTATCTACAATTAATATTTTGCTCGTTATGAGAACTTTCTGATAAACTAGCTTTAAATTTAAATGCATAATAAATAAAATATATAAAAAAATTTATCAAATGGTGAGACTTACTAGGTTATGTTGGCTCACACCTATTCTACATTCTATTTCAGGCCACGAGAAAAGGAAGGAGTCTATTGAGTAGCTTTGCTCTCAGGGACTAATTTGTTCTGGTCTTTTTTTATTTTGTGTATTGATGGTTATTTTTTTATTTGCTCTATTCTGGTCATTAGCCATGTACTATAAATGGTAAAATTTGCTTTAAATGCATTCTGAAGATGAATGAAAAGAAGTTTATGGATGAGTTTATTGTATTCTACTCACTAAAAGTAATTAGAAGCTCTATGGTTTGTGTAATTTAAAATGAAATCTTAAAAGCCCTCATAACTTAGATCTCCATTTGGCTTATCTCAATTCAAAAACATTTGACTTGTTCGGTCTGTGGGTACTATTGTGTTGAGTTATGATAGTAAGTAAGACCATAAGAGGCATAACATTAAAATATTCAATCATAGTGAAGCTTGAATTGGCTTTGGTGATCTCAGCTTGATAATTGAGGCCATATTTTTATGTTCATTCAATTCAAGTCATCCTGAAACACCCACTCAAGGTATTTCAAGCCAAGATTGATCATTTTGGAGTATTACTTAAGTGGTCAGTGAATCATAGGGAGTTCTAGATTACTTACACTCTAAGGACAAACATTAAGTTTCAAACACTAGTAGGCTTCCTGACCTTAATATTCAAAACTACAAGCATGAAGCTTTGAAGATATACTAAAACATTGGATTATATATATTAATGGAGCCTCAGGTGAGAAAGGCACAAGGTAGACATGGTGTTAAATATATTAATGGAAATTATCATCAGTTAAACCATCGATATCAAGTTCTAAGTGATGAATAAGTAAGAAGAGTACGAAGTCTTACTAATTGGCCTGCTACTCACTACAAGCATAGGAGTAACTCATCTTATGGTGTATTCTAACTTTTAGTTAATGATGAATCAAATAAATGGAAAAAAGGACGTAAGAAATAAAATATTATTAAAATATCTCATTAAATTGAAGATTGAGATCATTAAGTTGGCATACCTCAAAAATAATCCAATACCTAGAGAGAAGAACCATCTTGCCAACCTTTTCTTAACGTAGGGAAATCCAGATGAGAAACAAGTTGAAAAAAAAAACAATAAGGCCGACCATTTAGGAAGAAGAAATTATGCAGGTTGAAGGAAGTCACCCAACAAGTTAGATCGACCAATCCTATAGTATTTGAGAATAGGAATAATAAGTGATGTGGTTATTAATTAATGATGATTAAAAATAAAGGTAGCTAGGAGAAATGTTGAGGAGCTTGGCGATTTCACTCATTCTGATGAAGGTTAGGGCAGATGAGAAGAAAATAGTGCTTAAGAAGGTCCACTCTGATGAGTGTAGTAGTCATTCGATAGCCATCAAACTCTGAGGTAAAAGTATTTTTGGCCAATTTTATTGAATGATACTAACAAATTCTCAAGAAAGTGTCCCCAATGCTAGAATTTTGGCCCCAAGTAGCTACAACCACCTCACAAAATCTAACCCATCAGTAGCCCATGGCCATTTGTTATGTGGGGGATGGATCTCTTGGGACCCTTCCCACCTTCTATAATGTAGAGAAATTTTATATTAGTGATAATGAATTATTTTATTGAGTATGGATGCCAAGACACTAGGTAAGATAACCTCTTTGTCATACAAAACTTCTTGTGGATAGAAAAATCTACAAATAACGCTTTCCTCTTACCATCATCATTGACAATAAACCTTAATTTTCCAGCAAGTATTTCAACTACTTATGTGAGTCAAAAGAAATTCAACCCAAGTTTGCCTCAGTTCATTATAAATAGACCAACGGGCAGGTTGAAGTGGAAAACAAACCATTTGAATCTTCTTAGAAAGAAATCAAATTGGCAAGAGGAAAATGCATGGAGGGGCTTCCTTCTATTCTAAAGGCACTAAGGATAACTCATTTCTTTGAAATGGGAAAACTCCATCCTGACTCTCTCATCGCATCAAGGTATTTCTCCTAGTAAAACTTGAAATACATAGCCAATGAGTGGTCACTGCTGCTAACTTTGATGAAGGCAAGTTCAAGAAATGAGAGGAAAGGAATTAGGAAGGATTGGAGATAGCATTCTAGCATAAGCTGAGGTCCACTAAAGTTGATGGCAAATCTAACAAATGGCAAGTATCACTATATATTAACACCCTTATTTAAAATAAGATCTATAATGAGTAGCATGTAAGTCCCCTATAGCTGGAAAGTCTAGGTGATTACCCCCATGATGAATAGAAGTTTGGGGTAAGGTAAAGCACACCTAAGAAGCTATCACATCAAACTCATATTATAAACATGATTCATAAGATGGCTAGTTTTCTTACATTAGATTCTATTGACAAAAGGCTACTCACCCATAGCAGGCTTGCTTTTTAATCACTAAGTCAATTGAAAATATGATTTAATAATTTGAGATTACTAAGTTCCAAATTTAGAATATTTTCAATAAAATTTATAAGGTTCCTAGTATTGCTTACTCTTGCTCTCCCCAAAGGTATTATATATTGATTTATTTTTCTTTAAGTTTAGGTTTGTTGAGCTATACGATACAACTATTAATAGCTAACTCTTTAATTCACTTAAACAATTCTTTTTTCATATGCTTTCATTTATAGCCAAGTTATTTACTTATTCATTTATATCCAAGCTATTTACTTATTCATTTCTAGCTGAGTTATTTAGTTATTCATTGATGGACAAATTAATTATTTATTCATTTTGACCTAGTTACTTATTTATCCATATATAATAGAGTCCCTCTTTCATTCATGGCTAATTTAATATTATGATATTCAAGTCATTTATTCATTTCTTCATAACTAAGCTAATGACAAATCAAAGACTTTGAAAATTTTAGAAATTTTTCTTAATTATCTCTAGGAACATACAATGACATATAAACCTCACACTTACTATAAATAGAGGTGTAGCCAATTTTAATTGTTAAAAAAAATTGAGACAATAAGTAAACACACATGTATATAAAATAGATAAAGATGAGTAAGAGTACTTTTTTTTCATTCGATAATAGTATTGCATAAGAAATTCACCTTTTAGGACAAGAAAGAGAGAAAACCCAAAAAAAAATATAAAAGCAAGGTAACTCAATTTCCATTCACACTCACACCATCACTCTCTTCACAATCAAAGGCCACCTCAAAGAAAGTGGTTGGATCCTCAAACTTCAAGCTCAATTTTCCTATAAAGATGAGCTTCCTTAAGTAATAATTCATCCCCTAAATGTACATGAGTGCAAGGATTTATTGGTACTTATAGACTTGAAGAAGGTGTTGTATTTTCCCTCATTGACTTGACCTTCGTTAACATCTTGGTGACCTTAGCATCTTAGTGTTCTTTTGCCTAGAGTGCAGCCTCCTTTAGAGAGGACTCCTTTAACTCTACCTTTAGGGCCTCCTCTTTCTTGTTGAAATTACACCATAGCTCATAGATCTTATCCTTATTAGTGATTCTCGATAACCAATCCTCCTTTAGGTAACCTTGAACATAAGCATGAGCATTTTTTAAGGAGGCTCCCTCAAAGTAGTCCATCATTAGTAATAAGCTAATCTGAAGATAGTTTTGCAAGAATTTCCCAAGGATTTCATCACTGTAAAACCAAGCTCACTTTTGGGGATGCCTTGAGATTTTCCTCTAATGACCATAGGAAGATCAAATGCCCCTGATCAAAGCACCTTCTTAAAGGGTGGGGGTTGCCAGCCTCAATCACTAAGAATATTGCTTCATCTAAGCAAGAAGGATTTTAAGAGTAGTTAACCTCCTCTTCATTTCCCACCTTTAGAATTTTGAGAGGACCTGCATGCCATCACCTGGAACTATTGTCAATGGCCAAGGGTAGTTTATTTCCACCACTCTCATTTTGGTTGTCTCCTTATTGATAACATTCCCATTACTGGGAACTAGAGGTGGTTTCTTGGTTACCTTCATTGATAGGGCATTAGTTTATCCCTTCCCACATTGAGATTACCTATGATTTCTTACTCATCATAGGCTTCTTCAAGATGGACACTTAAGGGTGGTCAAGGGCCACCATCCCTAGTATCATCCTATTTATTGTTGTCTCCTACACCTTTTTAGTTTTTTCAAAGTGACCCACTTTACTTTACTTGCGCCCCCCACACCCTCCTCCTTTTTTTATGGGAGAGGCCTAGCCCAAGTATATTAGTACAAAGGGATCATAAAGGAAGTCATAACCAAGCATACCACCTATAAGGAGAAAAAAAATGTCCACCAGAAGATGTAAAAAACTTTTTGTACAAGATAAAATAAAGAAAATATTATCAATATAAAGGATATTATAAAGATGCCAATTTATGGTGTTAAATGATTAGCAACTTTATAGAAAGAAAGTTCATCACCCCAAAAGAGAAGTTGTCCATTAGCATGCAAAGTCAGGAGAGTTTCAATAAAGAACTTAAACCTATGTAGGCCCAACTAAGAGATCTTTGTTGTAAATGAAGGATGAATGAATAATGAGGCGCTACTCACATTCGCATTAACTGCTAAAATTTCACACATTACTTTCTTCTTTACCTTAAAATATAGTGGCATTCTTCTCACTCACCCCAAAGAGTTATTGTCAATTAGAATGCTGATAAGTGTAAATTATGTACTATTTTATATGTTTTAATTTTAGTAAAAATATATTATTTTAGTTATTTTTCTGCATGAAACTCAAAAATGATAGAAATTCTAAGGTGACAATAGTTTCATGATGTCCAACAAAACAACACCACAGTGCCACCTTCAATGCCACTAAGATGCCAAAAATTGAGCATTGTGGCGTTGAGTTCTCTATTTGCAAATGTTGCAGCAGTAATATAGCCAGCGCTACTACATTACTAGTGTCGCTGCATCATAAAGTCATCTCGACACCACTGGATTCTCTATTTCCAAATATCGCGGTGCCACAATTTCTCATGCCTTAGCACCATTTTTTTGTCACTAGGGCACCACATTCTTGAATGTAAATAGCATCACAGTGTTGTAGTTATAATTTCTAAGGGCCACATTCTCTCAGTGAAGAGACATGACTGTTCACTAAGTAACCAATCTACGTCAGTAAGTATCATGGCAGTGCAAAAGTTTCAACACCAAGGCATTAGTTCACTTCAAGGGCATCGCAGTGCTAGTTACCTTTTGTGTTGTCCTAGAAATAGTTGTGATGTTATATTTATAGGGGAGTTTAGTCACTTATGTAAAATTTATTGCTTCTTTTTTTAGTACTTCTCTAGTTCCTTCTTAGAGTAAAATTTAAGGGAGGCTTAAAAAGTATAAGATACAATCATTTGTTGTATCTTTTGGAGTGTTTAGCCTGTGTTTCTTAAAGCAACTGTGTAAGTTAAGGGAGAACATGTGTAGAGGAGATACTTTGATTATTTCTGGTAATATCACTCTCTTATATTTTTATTCTTCAAAGAGTTTAATGAGAATGAGTTTGCTTGTCATTTATTCTATGTCCGGCTAATTCTCTTATTTTGGATTGATGATGTAAAGTGCATGTTAAGTATAAATAAATACTCTTATTCTATAAATGTTATATGATGTTTTCAATATTATTTCATTCTTAATTTAATGAATATAGTTACCATATGTGTAGTTAAAGTATAGTGTGAAGTATAGCCTCGATCGAAGAATGTATGAATAACTAGGAATATTGAGATATGATATTTGCATGCCTAAATATAAGATGCAAAATATTCTAAATTCTTAATGAGATACTATAATAGTAGGAGGTCAGTAGATATTCTTTCACCCCTATAAGCTTGATAGAGATCTAGGGATGCATATGCCCTGAATCGTATATATAATTGTCTCATTAGGAAAGATATAAAATTTACACTCATCAGTCCAAAACACTTTTAATAAATATTTTATCCAATATTTTTACTATTCTATTCAGTGATAGAATTTCCAAAAATATTATTTCTATTTCTATAGGATAATTATTTTAATTAGAATAAAAGGTAGTGGTCTGTTACAAGTAAGCATACTTCCTCGTGGGTTTGACACTCTACTCTATCAGTTTATTACTTGATTTGGTATGTATATTTATATATATATTAAGTGGGATTTTATTATTTTTATATCATAAAAGCCTAAACATTATTTAAGGGTGATAGAGCCCTAATTTCTTATATAATTCAAAAGTTCAATCCATAGTTCCCATCAAGTTATTGGCGCCATTGCCGGGAAAGTATTTTGTTTTTTATAATTTTAACTATGTTATTGAATTATTTGCTTAGTTAAACCTACTTATATTTTTTTGTTTTACTTATTTTGTTTGTTGGTTGTATATTCATCGTTGCGTGATTTATAGACATAGAAAGGAACCTTTATTGTCGGACTCTTAAGTAGAAAGAACCCTTTCAAAAATTTAAAAAACTAAAAAGATTATTAAAATTGCTAAACCTGTACTAGATTAATATACTTCTTAGGATTTATACTAACCCTTTAGTAGATGGAATTCATCAGACTATTAATAGACATATGATCCAAGCTAATAATTTTGAATTAAAATCTATCATTATTCAAATGATTCAAAATTTTTAATTAGGGGGAACTCCTATTGAAGATCCTAATTTACACTTTGTCAATGTTCTTAAAAATTTATGTAAGATTTAAGTACAATGGTGTTAGTGATGATGTTATTAGAATTATATTTTTCCTATTTTTTTCTATGAGATAAAGCTAAGATGTGATTGAATTCTTTACCCCAGGCTCCATAACTAGTGGGAGTTAGTTGGCTCATAAGTTTCTTGCTAAGTATTTCTCCCCTTCAAAGACTACCAAACTTAGAAATGATATCAGTTCTTTTATCCACTTTGAAGGAGAATTAATTTATGAGAGTTTGGAGAGATTTAAAAAAATGCTTAGTAAATGCCCAACCATGCTTTACCTAATTGGTTAGTTATTCAAATATTTTATAGTGGATTATTATAATCTATTAGAGTAATCATAGATGTTGTAGCTGGAGGATCACTATTATCTAAGCCATTTGAGAAATCATGTGAATTAATAGAGGATGATAAAGACCCAGATTCAACAAGTTAGGAGTTATTTTTATTTGGCTTGAGGATAGAGAGAGATTGAATGTTACTTTTATTGTGTAGCATATTTTTATTTTATTTCTTTTCATTGCTTGGGGGATCTAGTGACATGTTGGAATGTTATTGTTATATCAGCATGATAATCGGATATAGCTATTAAAGCCATATAAGTTAGAGTGGTGCTTAAGCACTAGTTATCTTATACCCTATATTTTAGTTTTATATATATCACATGTTTTACTCTTTTCTTTCATTAATATGAAAGCATATGCCATTTACTAATATACATTTATATTTTTATTTACATTTGATTAAATTCCTCTTATACTTATATTTTTATATTGTCTTTCATTAATATCTCTTTATTCTGATTATTTAATTAACCCTGATAAAAATAATAATTCAAAATTATGTAAAATTAGGATAATAATAAAATCCTAAATCATAGTTTGAATAAACACTACTTTCTAATTAATAGACTGGAAAAACTAATAATTAACACTACAAAAAAATTAACTTTTAATGACACATATATTAAGATATTTTTATTTAAATGCCTTAAAAAATATTTATTAGGACTTATTCTAATTTGGCACATATTTATTAGGGCATATTCTAATTTGGCACAAACAGAAGGATTTGGCGGTAAAATAGAGAGATCGTGCAAATAAGTTTTTGTGCCCGCTTCTTGTTCTTTCGTCTAGGCCATTTTCAAATTTATTCACCTCTTTCATTCGGCTTGCGTTCTCTCCATCTACCCTTCCTAGTTCTCCCTGATCGCTGCCGCTACATCGACAATCGTGATTGTTGCATCAGGTAATTCTTCTCTTGGATTTCAATCACTAGCCTTAATCCTTCTTCGAAAGTTGAATGTCTGGTGTCTAGGGTTAAATAAAAATTTCTTCATTATTCTTTTCATTTTCTAGGATTCTTGTGGTTCTCACAATTTTTGAACAATCAAACATATAGAACGCCAATTGTTTGTATATTGCTACCACAGATCTTGAAGTTCATCAGGACATTGGTCTGATTTTAATCCATTTCATTTTCTTGTTCGACTGGTTACTTCCCCTGTTTAAATGAGAAAGATTCCCTACTACGAACTGAGTTTATAGTTTACTTAAGTTGACTTGATTGCAGTTTTATGACAACATTAAATTATGTTTTTTTTTTCTGATGTTTGATATTTATAAGTCTATGCATTTAAAATACATTCATGACTAAATATGAATTTCTTAGGGAACATGAACCAAAAATACATGTACAACCAAATTACCTGGAAACCCCCGCAAGGGTGTTGACCCTTGACCCGCGACCTAACTGGTTAGGTCAAACCTTGCCAGGGGGCTCTGCCCCTTGGTCCCCCGGCCATATAATAGTTTAAAAGACCAATTTTGAGAATTTGAACTCGACTAAAACTTGATATTTAAATAGAATGTCTTCATTTTGTGCAAATACACGAAGTAATTGGGAAGGATATCTCTTGTAAACTTGATGTAGAAAAAGAACTAACATAGTTAGAACTCTTTAACCTTTAAGAAATAGTATCATCCTTCGATGGAGACTCGAAGTATAGAGAAAGAACTAACAATATTAAAACTCTTTTACCTTTAAGAAATTGTTAGTGAACTACCTATAAGAACTGAAAGTTCGATAGGGATGTTAAGCCCTTATGAACTAGTCCTGAGGCTAACCAAGAGGGGGGGTAAATTTGTAGTTTTTAAAAATTTGTGAGCAAACAGCAATTTAGGAAATCTTTTTGAATGTTTTAAAAATTTTTACAATTATGCGATGATTTTTAGATGTTCAAAAATAACAGAATAATAATCATAATCACACAATCATCAACAGAAAAGTAAGTGTGGAAAATAATCAGAAAGAACACACCAGATTTTATAGTGGTTTAGTCAGCTTGACCTACGTCCACTCCCCGTAGCCTCCCCTCTGGGTATTGCACTAACACTAAGTGACTCTCCTTTTGCTCCCACAACAAGGCTGAGAAGCCTGTACAAAAACTCCTTTCCACTAACCCGGTGAGGCAGAGAACCTGAACTTCTTTCGCTTCCTCCTGAAGCAGGCAGAGAACCTAGACTCCTTTCACTTCCTCCTAAAGTAGGTAGAGAACCTAGACTCCTTTCGCTTCCTCTTGAAGTAGGCAGAGAACTCAGATCTTCTTGAGAATGATCCTCCCACAGAGACACCAACAAGACAAGAGATGACGAACGGAGAAGACGACTCAGATCCTTGCTTGGAGCAACTTTTGTGAATCCCTCACAAACTCCCCCTCACAAAATCCTCTCTCTCTCTCTCTCTCTCAAGGTTTTCTCTGGAAAGAAAAGTGGCAAAAGATTTTTTTTATGTTGAACAAAAAAGATCTTAAATAGGAGGGCTCAAAAATTTCCCTAAATCTCAACTAGTCATCAAAGATCGTCCAGGACGATCGATCGATCATCCTGTATGATCAGTTTAAAATCACATGTATAAGCCTGGATGATCTGGTTCCTCTGGACGATTAGTAGATAAAATTTTTTCAGATCATCCTTTTCGATTCTGCGATCGTCCAGGATGATTAGTATAAATCAAGAATTTCATCTAGAAGACAGCTCTGGTCGTCCAGGGGAACTTGTGCTGGACGATCTCAAAATGATTTGATCATCCGAGATAATATGGGTATCATCCCATACGATTAGTTCAAAATTGCCCAAAATTATTCGGTACACAGCTCTGGACGTACTGGTCAAAGGACCTAGACGGTTAGGATTTTTAACACATCGTCCTGTATAATATTGAGATCATCCAGGATGATATGATCGAATCAATCAAACCTTAATTACTTTCCTTAATCACTTGACTAATTTAGGCATGATTGTGAAGGATCGTCTAGGATGATACATGTATCGTTCGGGACAATCAGACCAAAACTCTAAAAATAAAAATTTGCCTAATTCGATCTGGCGACTGAGAATTTTTTATTTGAGCATATCATCCTGTATGATGGGTCTATCATCTAGGATGATTTGCTTAATCAAACCGACTTAACATGTTCGCCCTAAGTAGGGTTTCTATTTTCATTGGATCATCCAGGATGATATGAATAAAAATTGAAAACAGAAACTTTAACTCACTAAAACTCTCCCCCTGAGTGTGTGTGTGTAAGGTTACTTAGTTAGGGGATCAATTACATTACATTTGACTCAAGAAAGGGAAAAAAATAATCAAACACATGTGGACCCGATCTTGAGTTGGCTTGGATTACATTTGATCTTTTGTACCTGAAATATTAGCCAATCAAAGCAGAACACAAAAATGATTGTTATCATTAAAATTATCATCCCTAAATCAAGGTTTGTAATAATCTCCCCCTTTTTTATGATGGCAAATTTTTATTTGGTAGTCTTATATCAACCAGATTACAGTAATTAAAGTACAGGCAAGAGAAGATAAATTTTCTTAATCATTGATAACCATTGACATTCAATACAACAAGAGAAACAATTAAAAATAACAAATAAAACTACCACAACACAAAAATAACTCCCCCTTTTGACATCACAAAAAGGAGGAACAGTAAAGACAAAAAACAACAGCAAACTAAAACATCACAACAAACTGAAACAAAACAACCTAATAGAGAGGAAAGATCAGGGAACCCTAAAACACACAAAAAAATCCAAAAAATAGAAATGAGAAAAATAATAGTGAAAATAATGATTTTGATTTTTTTTTATCAGCTTCAGTAAAACAAAATTTTCTCTGATTTTTAATTCAAAAGCCAACAAGAAGAAAATCAACAACGCTGAAATCCAAAAAAGTTAGAAAATTAACTTTCATAACTCCTACCTCAGACATCTTACAGGTTTAAATTCCTTTCAAACAAAAGTTGAATTTAGAAGAAAAGAAATTAGATTTTCATTCAAGCCTCATTCCAGAAAAATATCTGATAATAGTATTACAAAGTAAGGAATCAGAAATCATGATTTTTCATCTCAAGCTTTTGAAAATATTAAGTGGTGCATGAATTTTTCTAAGACATTTAAGGATCTGAAAGGGAAGAAAGCTTATTTCTTTGTGGGCTCATTTTGTGCCTCTTTTTCAATTTGTTTGGCACTTTGCGCATCTTTTGATTTTTGATACACTTTGTGTATCTTTTCAATTTGGCGACATTGCGCATCTTTTCAACTTTGAGCTCATTTTGTGCCTCTTTTTCTTTTGGTGCTCTTTGCACATCTTTTATAAGTTTGCTTCCTTTCATAATCGTTAAATAGTCTCAGCTGTGAAATTACCTTCCAGACATAAGAGATGACAAAACTCACTCTCTACAATAAAGAAGAGTATTTTATAAAATAAAAATCATACATCATATGATAAGTGCAATCACTTGATTAAGAAAAACATAACAATGATTCAAAGCTTTGAAAATACTATTCATATGATGTAGATTACTGTAGAAAGATAAAATAGATCTCTATTTCAAAAACTAACTTTTTAATTTTGAAGAAGATTTTTATCCAAAAGAAATAATACACCATTAAAGGAATTAGAGGAAGAGAAACAATCATCAACGTTTCTTCCCTTTAATAGATCCAGAGGAGTCAATCACTGCTTACGAGCTTCCAAACAAAAACTAGGCAAAACTCTCAATCAAAAATCTAGTTTATCAGCAGAAGTGAGCAGTGATCTGATAAAAATAGTAAATCAAGAATAGGTAGGAAATCACATCAAAATAAATACTCAAATTAGAGAAATAATAATAATAAAAAGAAACAGTAGAGACTAAAAAATAAACAGGAAGCAGATAATCAAATCAAACAAAAACTAAGAGAAATAAAAATGAAAAATAGAAAACATCAAAAATTAGCAGTCATCAAATTCATGTATTTATGTCAATCACACCCAATCTGGTCCTCAAAATGTTGAATGAGTCAAAGGCCGGTGGTTTAGTAAAGATGTCAGCTAGTTGGTTTTCAGTTGCTACATGTTGTAGCTCAATGTCCCCTTTTGTAACATGGTCTCTAATAAAGTGATGCCTTATATCAATGTGTTTGGTTCTAGAATATTGGATTGGATTCTTAGAAATACAGATGGCACTGGTGTTATCACATAGAACTGAAATTGTGCCAATAGGTAATCCTAAATCCCAAAGTTATTGCTTCAACCAAAGGACTTGGGCCACACAACATCCTAAGGCAATGTACTCAGCTTCAGTAATGGAAAGTGCAACTGAGTTTTATTTTCTACTAGACCAAGAGACTAAAGACTATCCTATGAATTAGCAAGTTCCTGAAGTGCTCTTTCTATCCACCCTACACCCTACAAAATCAGAATCAGAATATCCAATAATCTCAAAAGAAGTGTTATGCCTAGGATACCAAATTCCTAGGTTTGGGATCCCTAAAAGATATCTAAGGATTCTCTTAACTGCAGTCAGGTGGGATTCCTTAGGATCAGCTTGAAATCTAGCACAAAGATAAATACTAAATATAATATCAGGTCAGCTAGCAGTCAGGTAAAGCAGTGATCCAAGTATTCCCCTAAACTTCTTCTGATCAATAAATTTTCCATTTAAATCTTATCTAACTGAATAGTGGAACTCATGGGAGTGTTGATTGGCTTAGCTTTGTCCATTTCATATTTCTTCAAGATGTCCTTAGTGTATTTTGATTGATTCAAAAAGGTTCCATCATCCATTTTCCTTATGTTAAACCCCAAAAAGTAGGATAATTCTCCAATCATACTCATCTCAAACTCCTTACTCATTATCTTAGAAAAATCATCACATAAATTTTTATCAGAAGATCCAAAAAGTATATTATTAACATAGATCTAGATAATGAGTAGATCATCTCCTACTTTCCTAAGGAAAAGGGTGGTGTTTACGCTCCCCTTAACAAACTCTCTTTCTAGTAGGAATGTGCTAAGCCTCTCATACTAAGCTTTGGGTGCCTGTTTCAATCTATATAAGGCCTTTTTTAATTTATAGACATGATTTGTATATTGAGAACTCTCAAAATTTGGGGGTTTCTCTACAAAGACATCATCTTTTATTACCCCATTTAAAAAGGTACTCTTAACATCCATTTAAAACAGCTTAAATCTCTTATAACAAGCAAAGGCTAGTAGCACCCTAATGGCTTCCAATCTAGCTACAAGGGCAAAGGTCTCCTCAAAATTAATCCCTTCAATTTGATTGTACCCCTTAGCCACCAATCTTGCCTTATTCCTAACCACCACACCAGAATCATCATCTTATTCTTAAAGACCCGCTTGGTTCCCACTACACTTGGATTCCTAGGTCTTTGTACTAACTCCCAAACATCATTTCTTATAAATTGATTCAATTCCTCTTGCATAGTTAAGATCCAAAACTCATCAGAAAGGGCTTGATTGATGTTGGTGGGTTCAATCATTGAGATAAAGGCAGCATGGTTTACTTCCTTCCTAATTCCATGCTTAGTTCTAACACCTTCAAAAGAGTCTTCGAAGATCAGTTCTTTAGGATGACTCGAAGAATATCTCTAATCTCTAGGCAAGGTGTTTTGAGGCTATATCCTTTCCTCTAAATTTGTATTTTTAACTCCTTGGGTAATCTCTAATACTTCTTCTTCCTCAACTCTAGTCTCCTTAGGATCAGATTCATCAAATGCCACATGAGTTATCTCCTCCACCACCAAAGTCCTCTTATTAAACACCCTAAAGGATTTCCCCACACTAAAATAGCCTAAGAATACTCCTTCATTAGATTTGGGGTCAAATTTTTCTAAGTATGATTTCCGATTATTCAGAATAAAAACCTTATAGCCAAAAATATGGATGTGGGACAGGTTTGGAGTTCTACCCTTAATGATCTCATAAGGTGTCTTATTCAGATTTGATCTAACATTCACCATATTCATCACATAACAGGCAATGTTCACCACTTCAGCACAAAAGTATTTTGGAAGTGAATACTCACCAAGCATAGCTCTAGAGGCTTCCACCAAGGTTCTGTTCTTTCTTTTAGCTACCCCGTTCTACTGAGGGGTCCTAGGAGCTGAAACGTTGTGGCTGATCCCTTGATCCTTATAGAAGGTTCCAAATTTCTCATTTTTAAACTCCCCACCATGATTACTATGGATGGTCACAATCTCACATCCTAATTTCTTCTGAATCCAAGTGGAGAAAGATTTAAATTCATCAAATGACTCAGATTTATGTGACAGAAATCTAATCCAAGTGAACCTCGAGTAATCATCAATAATCACAAATCCATAGACTCTTCCCCCTAAGCTGGCAGTGCTAATGGGTCCAAATAAATCCATGGGAAGGACTTCTAAAGGTCTAGAGGTGTTGATGTCCTTAATTGAGTGGAAAGAGGAGTGGACTTGCTTCCCTAATTGGCAGTCATCACACAGGTGGTCCTTAGTGAACTTAAGCTTGGGGGCACCTCTAATTAAGTCCTTTTGGGTGACTCTCCTAAGAGTTTTCATACTGGTATGATATAATCTCCTATGCCACAACCAAGACTCATCAGCAGTAGTTTTTAAGCAAATTAAAACATCAGTTTTAGAGCTGCTTACATCCAGCATGTAGACATTGTTGATCCTTTGTCCCTACAAAACATTTTTATCATTTAAGCTTATAATGTAGTAAGTGGGTGGAAACTTGATGTTGTATCCTTTGTCATAGAGCTGACTGATGCTCAGCAAGTTATATTTCAATCCATCTACAAGCAAAATATTATCAATAATAAAATTTTTTGAATCACCAATTATACCTGCTCCTACCACCCTCCGGGTGGTGTTGTCTCGAAGTGTAACCTCGCCTCAAGCCCTGGCCTGCAGCGAAATGAGTTGATTTGCATCTCCAGTCATATGTCTTGAGCATCCGCTGTCTAGGTACCACATGCTCTCACGAGGTCTTGCGTGAGAGCACACCTACAAAATCATCAGACATCAGATTTAGGAACCCAAAAAAGTTTGGGTTCCTTCTTATGAAAAGAAGAATGTAATAAATGTGTGATGTGCTGTGAATCATGTAATTTGGGTCTCCACACCTAATGTATATTATGATGAACAGTGCAGGTGTGAGAGATATGTCTAAGCATGTCACAATAAAAATATCTAACGCCAGAAAAAGGGTTAACTAATCTACGTGAGTGATAGTGCCTCTTCTTAGGTTTGATTGAAACATGCTTTGATGATTTTGAAACAGATTCTTCAAAAGGTGGAGGTGCATAAAATTTTGCAAAAGTAGGAGGTATTTTATTTTTCTCAAAAGCACAAATTTTTACTCTTAAAAAATCATTCTCCTTTTTAAGACTTACAATTTCAAATTTCAATGCACCCTAACTACTCTCTCAGTCACATGCCATGGTGTCTAATTCTTTAAAAGCTCTTTCTAAATCAACATACAAAGTTTTTAATGGATCATGCTCAGTAATCAAATCAAATCGCTTTTTATTCAATTCATCAAATTTATCAAGTAGTAATATGTGATTGTAATCAAGAGTAGAATGATCTTTAATCAAAATTTCATGCTCTTTTTGTAAATTCAAAAATTCTAATTTGAGACTAGCATGAGTTTTCTTAAGTTTCCTATATGATGAATGAATTTTCTCAAAAATATTTAGTAATTGATCATAGGTTAGCTCACATACCTCTTCTTGATTAGATTAACCAGGATGATCATCAGCCATCAGACACAAGTTTATAGTCTCCTCTTCAGCTTCAGTCTCAGAGGAGTCAGATGTAGAATCTGTCCAGAATACCTTTTGAATCTGCTTCTTATCCTTACAGAACTTAGGTTTCTCCTCACCCTTCTCCTTGCTTGGGTGAGCCTTAAGTGTAGGACAATCAACCTTTATGTGTCCAGGCTTCCTACATTCAAAACAAATAGTATCAAATGAACCTTTAAAATTTCTACTACTCTTACCTTTATTCCACTTCTGAAGGTTCTTATGTTTCTTCCTTAGAAAGCTTTTGAATTGCCTAGTGATTAAGGCAACATCTTCGCTATCAGACCGGAAAGAGTCAGTGTCAGTATCATTGTCCTTCAGTGCCAAAGTTTTCTCCATCCTCTTCTTACCTACATCAATTTGTCATTGGTTCACTCCTTACTCGTAAGTTATCAATAGAATAAGTGTTCAAATCTTTGGATTCAGTAATTGTAGTTATCTTGGCATCAAAAGAAGAAGGAAAACATCTCAGAATTTTATTTAATTTTTCATAGTTTGTAAGTTCTCTTCCTAAAGCATGTAAAGAAGTGACAATTTGAGTGAACCTAGTATACATTTCAGAAATCGATTCACTAGGTTTCATGCGAAAGAGTTCGTAATCATGAAGCAAGATGTTCAATCTAGATTGCTTAACCTCAGATGTATCTTCATAAGTAATGTATAATATATCCTAGATTTTTTTATCAGTAGTGTAAGTGGAGATATGCATATAATCTTTAGGTTTTAAAGTACATAAAAAATAGTTCAAACATTTTGCTTTAAGTTGGGCTAAGTCCCGATCATCAAAAGTCAATTCAGTGAAAGGCAGCTCATTTTTAATGCCATTTACAAGTCTATGAGGTGCTTCATAGCTACATTTAACAAGCATCCACATGCGATAATCAATTGATTATAAAAAAGTAGACATGCGTGTTTTCTAAAAATCAAAAGGTATGTTATCAAACAAAGGTGGTCATGTAATTGAATAACCTTCAGTAGTATTACGATTACCAAAGTTAGCCATGGATCAAAATTCAAAAGTTTATAAACTTAATTTTTGAATCCCTCTCTAATACCACATGAAAGTTTGATAGGGATGTTAAGCCCTTATGAACTAGTCCCGAGGCTAACCAAGAGGGGGGGTGAATTAGTAGTTTTTAAAAATTCCTGAGAAAATAGTGATTTAGGAAATCTTTTTGAATGTTTTAAAAATGTTTACAATTATGCGATGATTTGTAGATTTTCAATGATAACAGAATAATAATCACAATCACACAATCATCAATAGAAAAGTAAGTGTATAAAATAATCAGAAAGAACACACCAAATTTTATAGTGGTTCGGTCAACTTGACCTATGTCCACTCCCCGAAGCCTCCCCTCAAGGTATTGCACTAACACTAAGTGACTCTCCTTCTGCTCCCACAACAAGACGGAGAAGCCTGTACAAAAACTCCTTTCCACCAATCCGATGAGGCAGAGAACCTAGACTCCTTTCGCTTCCTCCGGTACATAGTTCTGGATGTACAGGTCAAAGACACTGGACAGTCAGGATTTTTAACACATCATCCAATACGATATTAAGATCATCCGGGATGATATGATCGAATTAATCAAAACTTAATTACTTTCCTTAATCACCTGACTAATTTAGGCATGATTGTGAAGGATCGTCCAGGACGATACACATATCGTCCGGGACGATCAGACCAAAACTCTAAAAATAAAAACTTGCCTAACTTGATCTGGCGGCTGAGAATTTTTGATTTGAGCATATCATCCTGTATGATGGGTCTATCATCCAGGATGATCAGCTTAATCAAACCGACTTAACATGGTCACCCTAAGTAGGGTTTCTATTTTCATTAGATCATTCAGGACGATATGAATATCGTCCAAGATGATATGAATAAAAATTCAAAACAGAAACTCTACTCACTAAAACTCTCCCCCTGAGTGTGTGTGTGCAAGGTTACTTAGCTAGGGGATCAATTGCATTATATTTGACTCAAGAAAGAGAAAAATAACAATTAAACACACACGGACCTGATCTTGAGTTGGCTTCGATTGCATTTGATCTTTCGTACCTGAAATGTTAGCCAATTAAAGTAGAACACAGAAATGTTTGTTATCATTAAAATTATAATCCCTAAATCCAGGTTTGCAATAAGAACTATTCTTAAATAATTCATTTATCACCTAAGATAATAATTGAGTAAGCTTTAGTTTGACAACAGAAGGTGGGGAGACATAGTTCTGATGCATTAGAATAAGGTTGCAATGAAAAACTTACATAGGTATTGATTTGCCTCAAAAAGCTTGAGAGTTATTATGTTTGAAGTAATTAAGAAGGATATCTCTCGCAAACTCTGGAGGTCTCCACACCACAAAGCTGGTAGCTTCTTCTTCCCAAGACACCATGTGATCGATGGATGGATCATCAACAAGTTGATAAGTTTTTGTGAGAAATGGGGTTGGAACTGATTTTTGAAACTCTATAGAGACCACCATCCCCCAACATTTTTCCACAAACAAAGTCGTAGGTTCAAAGTGAGAAGAAAGCAATGGTCTTATTTCTCCTCTCACCCTGTACTACCGACTTCTAGTCATAGTCCCCTCAAATACTCTCCCTTTTTACTTCCATCTCACTCAAACTGCTGATGTACTTTATATGCATATACAAAGACTTGAAATTATCAAATATATGATGTTGGCGCTCCTTTCCAAAATGATGTCTTCTTATTATCTTCTTCTCACAATTAGTATAGAAAAAGGAAAAAGAAAGACTTTATAAATCATTCGAGTTAGTGAAAGGATTCAAAAACCAATAAATAAACAAAAAGCTTGTTTCTTTAAGATCAAGAAAAATGAATTCACTCCAAATGTTTTTTTACTCCTCACTTAATCACTTGCTTATTTATAATGCAAATCAAAGAGTATACTTTAAACCATTTGAATATGCATCCACTATCTCTCATGCTTTCTAATATTCATTTCTCCTTTGTTATATAAAGGTTCTAATATGGAAATGGATAGAAGTTGGATGTACTATTCTAGGAATAACGCAGTTTTTAAAAGAGTAAAAAACTTTCTAAATTTTGCATTTAGTAATGGAAGTTTAAGTGGAATGATACTATACCCATGTAGAGATTGTGGAAACGGCATTTGTAGGACAAGAGATGATGTTGAAGCTCATTTTCTTTGCAGAGGATTTAAACCTGGATATTATAATTGGACTGCTCATGGAGAATCTTCATTTAGAAATGACATTAGATCACATTCCCTCATTATTCATGATGTTAATGATGACATGGAAGGGCTATTAAATGATGCATTTTGGTTTGAAAGTAATACTACAGATGAACAAAATGAAATTAAAAAATCAAATGCAGATGCTACAAAGTTTTATAAGTTGGTAAGTGACTCACAATAAGATTAATTTCCTGGGTGTAAAAAGTTCTCAACACTTGATATTCTTGTTAGGAAACTTTAACTTAAATGCCTTGGTAATTGAACTCAGAAATCATTTACTATGTTTCTTGAATTATTAAGGGAAGCAATTGAAGATATTCATTTAATTTATGAAAGTCTTATTACGAGACAAAGAAAATAATTCAAGATTTGGGCTTAAGTTATAAAAAATATGATGCATGTCACAATGATTGCATTTTATATTGGGGTCCTCATGAATTTAAGAATTAATGTGATATTTGTATTGAGTTAAGATGGATTGTAGAAGATAGAACTTCAGAAGATAAATCAACTAAAAAAAATAAAAAGGTCGTAGGAAAAGTCATGTGGTACTTCCCATTAAGCTTGCATGGATCATTAATGTCATCTAAGACTGCATCATATATGATATGACATAAAGAAGATCACATAAATGATGGTTGCATGAGGCATCCCACTAACACTCTAGCTTGGCATCACTTAGACTACCAAGACACAAATTTTGCAATAGATCCTAGAAATGTACGTCTGGGTTTAACATCAGATGGATTTAATCCATTTGGGACAATGTCTTCAACTCATAGTACTTTTCCTGTTGTATTGATGTCATATGATTTGCCACCTAACTTGTGTATGAAACCATAATACATGATGCTTTCTTTGCTTATTCCTGGGCCAACTCAACCTGGAAATTATATTGATGTTATTTACAACCACTTATGGCTGAGTAAAAAGAATTATGGGAATTTGGTTTGCAGACTAACAATGCACATTCTAAGGAGAATTTTTAAGTGCGAGCTGCATTATTATGGACTATAAATGATTTTCCATATTATGTTAACTTATCAGGTTATAGTATAAAAGGGAAGTTTACATGTCCTATTTGTTAGGAGAATACATGTTCTGCGTGGTTACATTTAATCATAAGAGATGTTATATGGGACGTCGAAGGTTCTTAGATCACGATCATCCTGATAGAAAAGATATCCAATCTTTTAATGGTTGTGCAGAACATGGGACAATACCCCCACCTGTTAATGGATCCAAAATTATTGATATGTTACGAAGTATAAATATGAAGTATGGAAAGAAAGCACCTGCTAATCCTAATTTCCCTTATAATTTGAAGAAGTTTAGTATTTTTTTCAAGCTGACGTATTGGGAAAAAATCTTTTATGACATAACTTAGATGTTATGCATATTGAAAAAAATGTATGTGATAAGCTTTTGGGTACGCTGTTGGATCTTGATGGAAAGACAAAAAATCATTTGAATGCATGCAAAGGCATGGAGAAAATGGGAATACACCCTACATTGCACCCTAGTTGTACTTCATCTAGATATACTTATTTACCTGCCACATGCTTTACTATGAACAAAAAAGAAAAAGAAATCTTCGGCAAAGTCTTAAAAAGTATTAAAGTGGCAGATGGATATGCATCTAATATTTCAAGACGAGTGCAACTGAAACCACTTAAAATACTTGGATTAAAGAGCCATGATCATCACATAATAATGCAATAATTACTTCCATTATGCTTAAGATGAGTCTTGCCTAAGTCGGTTAGCTCTCCTCTAATTCGATTGAGTCATTTTTTTCAAGGCTTGTGCTCTAAAGTTCTTCTCCTAGTTGAGCTTCTTAGATTGGAAAAAGAAATCGCAATTATACTTTACCATCTTGAAAACATATTTCCTCCTGCTTTTTTTGATATCATGGTGCATTTGATGATTCACTTGTCCACCGAGGCAAGGATTAGAGGTCCTATATATTATCGTTAGATGTATCCTATTCAAAGGTTAATAATTATTTCATGTATCATTATTTCTTTTATCATATTTAACTTTAATAAAAAATTGATGTCATTTATAAATCAAATTTTTTAGATTTTTGGGAAAGTTAAAGTCAATATGTTCGAAATAGAAGTCGTCCAGAGGGAATAATTGCAGAAGGATATATTGCGGAGTAATGTTTAACATTTTTCTCTTTATATTTTGTTGAGCATGTGGAAACAAGGCAAAATCAACTTGGAAGAAATGAATTGGATGGGAATGTTCTGAATGAAGGACACAATATCTTTGTAACAAAGTGTTGAGCACTTGGAAAGAGAGAGGTCAAGATCATCAATGATAAGCCACTCATAAAAGCACATCCATATGTCCTTTTCAATTGTGAGGAAATAGAGACATATGTTAGGTAGAAAAAAATAGTTAAAGAATACATATTTTTATTTTTTATATAAATATTATTATTATATTCTTATAAATTTTATGATTATATACAACAAACATTACACTACAGTTAAAGAAATGATAACACAAAAAAGGTCTCACCATGGAGAGCACGAAGCTAAAAGGGTGCATAATGAGGCTTTTGCTTCTTGGTTTGCTAATAAGGTTAGTGTTAATGCTAATGGACTTTACATGAGAATTTTTACTGATTAGATCTACTTTATTTTAATAGATTACTTCAATTAATCCATTGAAGGATGATACTATTTCTATTGATTTGAGGCGCTTAGCTAGAGGTTCGTCCAATGTTGTCACTCTATACAAGAAGTACCTTATAAATGGTCTTAGATTTCATGTTATAGATTTGATCAAAAAAAGAAAAACTCAAAATTGTGGAGTGATGGTTAAAGCTCTAACTTCAAGCTTTATTTATATCAAAGACAATAATCCTCTTTCAAGTAACTTGACATACTATAGGATCCTAAAAAATATAATTGAATTGGATTACACAGCAGAGCGAAGTGTTATTTTATTTGAATGGGATTGGGCTTTTAAAGGAAAGAGACTGAAGGAGGATGAGGATGGCTTCATTTTTACTAATTTTAATAAAATTAAATGACATCAAGAACCTTTTGTGCTTGCTTTTCAAGTTCAACGAGTTTTTTATGTGGAAGATCCTATTGATCCTGCATAGTATATTGTTGTTACAACATCATCAAGAAAAAAATATTGATAACATTCACATAGACACTGATGTTGATGACTACTTGCAAAGTGAGACTTCTACTCAGCAGTATTTTATTAATGATGATTTTTAGTGGACTAGAGATGAAGTTGATGGCATACTGCTAAAGTAATTGATTTGTGTACTATTTATTTTGATATGTAAAACATTTTTTAATACTTATATTATTAGATCATAATATCAATCTAATTACTACGTAACATTTTGTGGTTTTATGTGTTTCATATGTGTGTTTATCTGAACGTTGCATTTAGTTTTGATGTAGTGAACCCTACAATATTTTTGAATATATTTCACACTTTATTTTTTCTCCATAGATTATATGAGCAACATAGGTGACAAATTGTATTGTTTATCTTCTATTATACTCTACTCACGTATATGTTTTATAATGATTTTTAAGAAATGCCACCACAAACCAGAACACATGTTAGAAATTTTGGATGCAGACAACAAACTAAAATTGAAATAGGCATTTCAAAAAATAACATTGAAATTTATATTGCGGGTTTGCCTCTTATTTAAGATATTTTCAAAGCTTTCTATACTTATTTTATATTGCATTTATCTTACTTACATGATTGTAATTTCAAGGTATTTTTTCTTAGCAGGTAGAAGCAATGAGGAGCAAAAACTAAAAAGAGGTCCAACCTATATGTGTAGTATAAGGGGATATCATGCTACCCAACATGGTGGAGAATGCGTTGTTGTTAATTTTAACAAATATGGTTAACCTATTGGAAAAAATAAATCATCATTTGTCGAGTTTTTAGGAACTATTGCTCGGAATGGGAAACATGCACCTATTGATATCAAAAGTTGGGATAAAATATCAAAGTCTTTAAAAAAAAAATGTTAGAAGTTGTTCAGGTATTTATCTTCATAATATGCTTACTTGTTTTATTTGATTTTAGTTTCATACATTAAATAGTAAAAATATTTGGATATAATAATAAATATTTTGTTTTTTCAGGAAAATTTGAGGTTCCTCGTGGTAATGATGTATGGGTTCTTCAATCAATTGAGAAGAAATGAAGGAATTGGAAAGCAGATGTTAAATCTAGATATTATGATCCAAAAATTTCTATAGAATTACAACTATGTAATGTGCCAAAAAGGAAACTCAAAGATCAACAGAAAAATCTTCTATCATATTGGAATTCAAAAGAATCAAAGGTATATTATCATAGCTTTTAAATTTTAAAGTGTTATTCATATTATATTTTTAGTAATTCATATTTATGTTTATTATATAAGTGAACAAAATAAAAAGAGTAGGTCAAAAAAGAGTTTGATGCACATAACTGGAAAAAGGAGTTTTGGTCAAGTGCGTGAAGCTCAGGTAATTTTATATGTACAAGCATGTTTGTGTCAGTGTGTGTGTTCTAGTTAAATTTTGAATTCAATTATTTATTTTAATTAACTTTTATATTATTTATTTAATTTTTTAGGAGAAAATCATAGGTCACTAACCAACGAGAGTTGAAATGTTTGAAAAGTGTTACACAAAAGAAGGAATTTCTAATAGTATTGAGGCTTCTGAAGCTTTGGTAAGAACTAATAATAACTATTTCATAAATTAATTATAAAGTATACAAAAGTTTATGTGAAAGAGTTAATAGTCATTATATTTAGAAAAAATGAAGGAAATAAGAAGTCAAACATCTCAAATAGAAGATGTTGGAAGAGATGATATTTTCTCAAAGGTTCTTGGGAATGACAAGGTTGGCAGAGTTCGCAAGTATGGATTTGGTGTAACTCCTTATATTGCATGAGGAGAAATCCCAAATCAAAGTAGCACTTACCGATTAATAAAAGGATACAAGGAAGCTTTTTAAAAAATGGATTATACCGTATAATACTTTAACTAGTGGTAAAACATAGGTGTCTTTATTCCTTATTTAGTGCCTCACCTGATCTCTTCTTTGGTTAATAGCTTTCTTGTTTCTTTGTCCCTTTTAGTTTGGTTAATGGTTTTCGGCTAGGTCTTCCTATGCTCCATTCTTATTCGTCTTTTGTTGTCTATGTTCTTGTTTCTTTGGTAAGGTTTGTCTGTAGCTTATCTTTATCCATTATATCTTTCTTTTGTTACTTTGTGAAGGGTTTATTATCTATTTTTCCTCAAGCAAGTTTGTCAAATCTTGCCTTTGTTTTCTCTTCTCCTTGCTTGGTTGTTTGCTTTTTTGTTTTATCTCCTATAGTTTCTCTTGGATTCTGGCCAAGGACACTCTCCTTGCTGTTGTGTTTGCTCCAGGATCAGATATCTATTTGTTTGTTCATCTTCCTACATTTCCAACAATTTTTTTTTTTTTTTGGTTCCATGATATTCTACCTGAACCTGGTTATGAGCTTAACAACTATCTTAGCTTAATAGTTGTCTATTTTTGGGTTTGGCTACTAGCCTTCCTTCTCTTAATTTCTTTTCTATGATTTTTTTTTTTTTTGGTAATTAGGCAGGGATCTTTGACTCTTAGGCCTTTTTTGGTCTTTTTGATTGTAGCTCTTTGAGCCATAGTGAGTTCTTGGTCCCTTTAAGGACTAGTACTCTTTTTTGATATATTAACACGAAGGCCCTATAATGGGTAAAAAAAGAAAAAATATGTATTCTTTTACGTATTGAATTGTAAAATTATATTAACATTTTTGTATGATAATTTTAAGAATAATATTTAATTTTTCACTAATATAATTATGAATATAATTATGAATTAGAATTACTTATAGGGATAAAATAAATAATTTATTTTTAATCAAAAAATATATAATAAAATTTTTCATAATATAATTTTTTTTAAAATTGGACTAGTTTTTAAAGTAAATGTAACATAAAATTTATTTATTTGATTTGGCATTTAAAAAAAAATTAAATAGAGCCAAAGTCACCCGTTAAACTAGCGACCGGCTTCTTTCCCAATCAAAAAGAAAAGTCAGCAAAGCTGACATGGTCGCTGAAAAAGCAGTGAGCAAGTTCCCGTTAAAAAGGCAACTTTCTATAGTTAGCTTTTTAAAGCTTTTTTCTCCATGCACGCCCATCAAGCTGCGCCGTCTGTTCGTGCTTCTTCATCTGCCATTTCCAAATTTGCCAAAAATGTTGGATAAAGCTAAGTTAATTGGGTTTTTTTTTTTAGTTATTGTTGTGTTTAAAAGTAGTATAGCTCATTAGCTTTGTTGTGGTATTTTTGTATTTTATTTTTTCTAAGATCTTATCTCTGTTTGATGAAGATGTAAGAGTTTAAGGGTTTTTTGAGTTCTTCGATGAAAAATTGTTTGTATGTGATTTGGTAATGCAGAAATAGGAATAAGCACCTGGTAATTTTTTAGTTTTTTGTATAATGAGTTGTTTTGAGAGATATGTATGTATGTGAATTTTTTAGTGAAATATCAAATTTAAAAAGAAAACACTTACATTTAGCTCAAGTTTTATATATTTATTTTAATATATCTATTAAGAGGTTTACTTATAGATAATATATTTTTATTTTAATATATTTGTCAATTTCCAAATCTGTATATTTTCTTTTTAATAAATTTCTTTATTGTATTAGAGTTTAAAACAACACTTACATTTAGCTTTATACTTTAAAAAAAAAGTCGCATTTAGCTAATATAAATTTTTGTTTTTTTAAGAAGCACTTAAATTTAAAAAAAAAAAACTTGTTAAGAGGTTTGATACTATATATGTTTCCACAATTTACCTATTTTTGTTTTACTTTGTATTATAATATTGGCTTTCCCTTTTTTAAACATTGAGTTAGTTAGATTTTGCAGTTGTTACGTATAATTATTAGTGTTCAGAAAAATTAACATTTACTAATTGAATTAGTTTTTTTTGTTTTTCTTTTTTTAAATTCCAGTGCTATGTAGCAGTTCAATAATAAGTAGATGAGGAGCTACATTTATGTTATTTTTGTAAGTTATGCGTGCATGCTAATTTTGCAACAAGTATATTAGGGATAAGAATCATCCTTTCCAAGTTCCAAAGAACTACCAATTAGCTTAACTTAAGGATCCTCATGGAACTAATTTATGATGAAGCAAAGTATACAGTGAATTTAGTTTGGCGACTGCCAGTCGAGAATGATTTCATTGCTTCACATGTTGAGGATGATGATTTGTGCGACGTTGTGTTATGCGAAGCTGCTATAGAATTTCTTATATTGTATGTGGAAGTTAAAGAACCGAATATGCCAATAAGGAATACTGATAACCTAACATCCCAAATACATGAGTCATTCAACATGGAGGAAAGGATCAAAGTTAATGACGATGTTTTAAGGCTACAATTAATTGACGATCCATGTCCACAGTAAGTAGCCCAGTTAACATATTAGTAAGTTTAAGAATTTAGTCTATTCTATTAATTTGTAAGTAAAAATTAGTTTTTTAAATGTAGTTATATGGAAAATCAATGTTAGCATGACGCTGCGGGACCTTTAACCCAGTTCGTTCCTATTATTGATGATGGTTATGAAATAATGAGCAGTGAATCCAACGAGCAAGGTTGTGACGATTCTGATGACCTACTACCTGATTTAAACAAAGTAGGCATAGATGCTCATGAGGAGTTATGTACTATGATATGAAATGATTACTCTAGGATTATTCCCTATGAAGAAATAATGGTTTCCAATAATGACTATGGTGAACATGCAGGAGTACCTAATAATGGGATGAGGAAATTGTATTTGATAGTGATAGTGGTGGGAATCAAGTAGAAGAAGAATTTTTAATTCCCGCAGAATTGATCGACGGCATGTATTTTACATGCAAATCAGACCTACAGTTCACTATATAAGGTTATTCTATAAAAAATAATGTTCAATATATATTACTTGCATAAAAAAGGCAGAACTTTACAATAACATGTGCAAAGCCGGAAAGTGTGGTGAATCCATTTGCATGCTGAGCTAAGTAAACATTTAGGGGGGCATCTAAAAAATATCTCCAGTGAAGCATCAACACACGTGTAGTAGTCCAATTCTTAATGCTGATCACCATTAATGCAATTCATAATTTATAAGTTACTTTATTATGCCGATTAAAAGAAAATAGATGGACCTAAAGCTAAGAGAAATCATTGGCAAAATATAAGCTAAATTCAATATGAAGGTATCATATATAAAGGCTTGGGATGCTAGGAGCAGTGCTATTAAGGCTATATTTGATAGTTGGGAGAAATCGTATTAAACAATTAATATGCTCATGGACACCTTCACAGAAGCAATGTTAGATACAATATATAGGATACAGTCCTCTAACACAAATTCCAAAGACTATTATGGGTGCTCGGCTTTTTTATTAGTGGGTGGATCTTTTGTCACCCTATTCTTAGCCTAGATGGGATATTTCTGCTAGGAAAATATCGAGGAAGTCTACTTACTGCAGTGGGCTTAGATTTTAATAATGGCATTTTCCCACTATCATTTGCAATTGTTGAGTATGAGTCCACTGAATCTTGGATTTGGTTTTTAAGGCAAGTGCATGATCTTCTTCCAATTGTGAGCTCAAGACTTGATCTATGCATTATATCTGACAGACATGCTAGTATAGTTTGTGGATGCCAAGAAATTTTTCCTTTTGCGACATATGGACATTGCTTACACCATTTACATGAAAATTTAAAAAAAACTATAAGACAAATATAAGGTGTTGCGAATGTTGAATTTTTGTGTCAAAAGATGTACACATCATGAAATACTAATGATCCAATAGTTTTTAATAGGTGCATGATGGATCGCATAAACGTTAAAGCTAAGATTCACCAATGGCTAGTAGAAAGAGATGTAACGCGGTGGGCCTTGACACATGATAGTGGCCTTCGACATGGAGTTACAACAATAAATGCATCATAGTTCTTTAATAGGGTACTGGAAACAGCATGAGATTTGCCGATTTAGGCCTTGGTTACTATTATATAATATATTTTCGTAGCCATATACATGCGAAGATTGGGAAAAATCAAAGCTTAGGAGGTTCAAAACAACATCATGTTCGCACCTCGTATTCTTACAACATTTCAAAGAGTGGAGAAGGAAGCCAGAGGATAGCCATAACCAATTCGGATTAATATACATGAGTTTCAAGTTATTGATATGTTATTAAGATCATACAGAGTTGACTTGGTTGACGATAAAACATTCTTCTATAGTTGTGCCAGGTTTATGTTATACCATTTACCCTGCACAAATGTTGTAAGAAAGGACTTAGACTATGTGTCCAAGTATTATGGAATTACTAATTATCGATTGACATAATCAAATGAATTTCATAACATTCCAAACAAAGAGGAATGTTGCTACCATGATCCTACGAAAGGCCTTTATCCTCTTCTCCCACCAAATTATAGAAGGCGGTCCAGAAGACCACGTACGAGCTGTTACAAAAGCACAATCGGCAAAGCTCGGCCATGAAGCAATAGATTATGCAGTGTTTGTCACATGGTCTAACACAATCGGGTGCGTATCCTACTCGATTGGGTCTGTGGCATCTTTAAAGCCTAAGTTCATTTTACTCCTCAATAGAATATGTAGTTCATTTTTCTCTATTGTACTATGTATTCTGCTATGAACTTAAGCTTTCTGTATCCTACATATCTTGAATGCTTTCTTGGGATGTCATTATTCCATGACATTACTTATGATAAAAATGTGTATTCCAGCAAATGATATGATATGAGACCAAAAGTAATATTAATGATTATATCGATTTACATATAAGTCAAGAAATTAAGCTATAAGAGAGTCATTTGATCGACTAAATAAAGGTTAATTTTATGTTAATAAATTATATATATATATATATATATATATATATATATATATATATATATATATATATATATATATAATGAATCATTAGTTATAATATTAAAATAAGTTATGAAGTGCATAAATAGTTCTCTATTATCCCAAGTTCGCAATAATGATAAAATGCAAAAAAAGAGAAAATATTTGGAATAAAATGCATTATATTTAGTAGACCAAAAATTAAGTAAATATTATGTAATTTTTGGTACATTTGAAAGAATAAGAAATTAACATTCATTATTATTGACAAGTTTGCAATATTAATGTTCACGTACTCTACACAATTTATGATTTTTTTTATTTTTTTATTTTTTTAGGGTAAACCTCAATAGGGGCTTACATGTTAATTAAGAAAAAATTACAAGGTCCTTAAAGAGAACCTTCAACTCACTACAGCTCAAAAGAGCTACAAAATACTTCAAAAATAAACCTATGAGCTGATGGTCCCCGTACTACGAAATACAAAATAACCTAATAATATTCTAGGCCTGTAAGAACTAGGACCCAAAAAGGGAAGAAAATTGAAGTTCTTCGGCTCCGTCTTCCTACCAAAAACCCGCTACACTCCAATTCCTCGATTCCTTTAACCTGTAGGAGAATCAGACTACAAAACATATAAGAGTAAAGCAAGAAATATGCAATTTTATAACAAATCAAATTTAAACAGAAAAGGATACGATTTTTGATATAACCAAGCAAAATGGTACCCTCAATCTGATAAAAGTAAACAACAAAGTTCTTACAAAAACCCACATTTTTTTGTAATCCAAGTGCAGAAATAGATAATTAGGTAAGCACTGGTCATGATATTAGATACGAGGGACAAAAAAGCCAGCATACTGAAACCATTGGTAGCAGGATACAGCACCAGCAAAATATAACCCAAAACTCAACTCAATATTAATCCCGAGAACCACCACCAGCCAATAGCAGGACCAGAAACCATCATTCGAATAGACAAAGAAAAAAGTTAACGCTTGTTTCTTAACACCCGAAATGCTATAAAAATTGATAGTATAGTCCCTGCAAACCTGATTCCAAACCTAATTAATAAGCCTCATCAAACCAGAGAAGTAGAAACCCAGGTTGGTACTGGAACAGCACATGAAAAACTCTATGGGAAATCGAAGCAAATTAATAGAATCCAGATGAAAATAACACCTATCCCCCAGATTAATCAGTAAACCAGTGTTCAAGGCATACGAAAAGGAAGACATGTAATCAAGTAGATTTAAATCATAAACAGGAGCATAGCTCAGATGCGTTGTAACAGTATCATCAAGCTATTACCCCAAATTCCACTCACCACTAATCTCATGAGTTGCCAGCCAACAGTAGCACCAGATACCAGCCTTTAAACAGATAGGAAATATAGATAACGCATGATACAAAAAATCACAAAGGCATTCAAAGCCCAATAGTCCCAACATAAAAACCAAAAAAGCAAACTCATCAAAATAGAACCAAACCAAGAGAACTAATGGAAACAAATGTAAGGAAGACCCATCCGATCTAATCTAGCCAGCCCTTTGGTCTCTTTAGGAAGAGTATGCTCATAGTGTTTAATAAAATTATCTACATTACAACCCAATTTAGCCAGAGAGTTGGCAACAGCATTCCCCTCCCTTAAGATGTGAGAAATTTTAAAAGTAATGAGAGAGCCAGTGCTTCATATCTCTGATCCGATAGAAATCAACCAGATTGGAAGAGATGTTACCATTGACATAATGGATAATGAGCAGAGCATCAACTTCAATCTATAAATTAGTGATGCCAAGAGAATTGCTTAATTGGATCCCAAACAAAATGCTTTCAAGTTCAACTTGAATCGCAGTAGTAGCATTAGAAGGACCCGCAAAAGCCACTATCAAACACCATTAGAATCCCAGATAGTACCACAACAACCCGCATTATAATTATTTCTAGCACCATCAGTATTAAGTTTAAAACACCCCACCTAAGGTTTTCTCCAGTAAATGATCCTATCACTATAACCAATAGTAGGGGAGATAAAATTCAACCCAAACTCACAAGCCAGATGATGATAACCTTTAAAAGAATCAACCTTTAAAAGCTTAGCAACAAAAAGGTGATAAATTTTATTCTTTACTTTAGAGATAACAATAGTAGCATCCATTTTAATGTTCTCATGTTTAGAAGCATTCCTACTACTCCAAATAAACCAACAAATAATAACAGGAAGAACATTACGAATATGGCCTTTAGTAGTAGTAAACCACTCATTGAAAATATAAGCTATAGAGTTAAACTAAAAAGTAGAAAACACTTTATGCATATTGTCAAAATGAATCCAGACTTTCATAGCAATAAGGCCCTGAAAAAACACATGATTCATATTTTCAATGTGATAGTAGCATTGACATTTGGAAACAATATATAAATCTTTCCTAACCAAAATAGAATCCACAGAAAGATAATTATGCAAAATCCTCCAAATAAGAAAAGAATAAGAAGGAGGGATACTCGTATGCCAAAAAGCAACAATAAGATAATTCCTAGGTAGAAGTTGTCTAATAGTATTCCAAACTTGTTTAGTATTAAAATTCCCATCATTAGAGCAATTGAACAAAATGCAATCTTCACTCTCCAAATGAATCGAAATCTTGAGAATCAACTTGATAATAAATTCAGGCACAAAATTAGAAAGTAATTCAATGTTCCAACCCTCTTTACAAATAAAATCCTTAACTTTAGAAATAGAGATAGAATGGGTGTATAAAAGATTGTCAATAGAAAAATTACCCAACCATTTATCTTGCCAAAATTAAATTTCACCAGCTCCCAAACCCCATTGAATAAACTCCTCAGCTTCCCATTTAATGTTACATAATCTTTTCCAATTAAAAGAATCACCTTTTTTAAAAACATAATTTAAAGGGTGCTTCCCAACACCATAAACTTAGCCCATAAACTTTTCTTAACTCTAAAGGAATACCACAATTTATGATTATAGGTCCTAATCATATCCGTAAATATTTTGAAACCTAATTTGCCCTCATCCATAGCCCCAGAATAATTCTTCCAGGAGCCCCAAACAATAGAATGATTACATTCCTTAGAGCCCCAAAGAAATTTATTAAATAAAATCTCCATCCTACTACAAACATTTAAAGTCGGGCACAAAGTGTGAAGCAAATATATAGGGATAGAACAAAGAACATGCTTAATCAGAACAAGTCTACCATCATAAGAGAGAAAATTGAAGGCCCAAGAAGAAAATTTTTTATGGATAGTAGAGAAAATATCATCAAATAAATGTGAACGTTTCTTACCCTTATAGAGAGGCGTACCCAAATATTTTAACGGGAGGAGCCTCTTATTTAAACCAAATTTTCTTTCAATACTTTTAACACGAGTTGATGAAATAGACTTAGTAGGAATGAAACAACTTTTAGAAAATTTAAAAGTTAAACCACTAGCTTGCTGAAATACATTTAGAAAATTGAAGAGAATATGCACCATTTTTATAGAGCCATTAGAGAAAATAATGAAATCATCCGCAAAGCTCAAATGTGTTAAGGGGAAACCACCTCTTGACCTAAAGTACAATTTAGGATTCATTCTAAAAAGATGATTAATGCGATGAGATAAGAATTCCATAGCTATAATAAATAGAGCAGGAAATAAAGGATCTCCTTGTCTTAAACCATGAGTGGACCGAAAAAAGCCATGAGACTTACCATTAATTATAACCGAGAAATAGCAGAATTCAATACTATTTTTAATCATATTAATGAATTGCAAATTAAAACCAAATAACTTTAAAATGAAATAAAGAAATTCCCAATTGAGATTATCATACGCTTTGGTGATATCCATTTTAAAAATAATATTGCCACCAACTACCTTCTTATCCAAATCATGAACTAACTCTTACGCAAGTGAAACATTGTCAAATATAGATCTGCCTTTTACAAAACCAGTTTGTTTCAAGGAAACAATGTTAGGAAGAATTAAAGCAAGCCTCTCCATTAAAATTTTAGCAATAAGTTTATTAAAAAAGGAACATAAGCTAATAGGCCAAAAATCATTCCAGAAATTAATATTAGGAGACTTAGGAATTAAAGCAATAGAAGTAGCAGTAAAAAATTTAGGAATAGGATTTCCTCTAAAAAAATCTACAACAGCATTAATAAGATCATTCTTAATGATATCCCAAGATTTCTGAAAAAATTTATTGGTAAAACCGTCAGGACCGGCAACAGAATCAGTATTCATGTTTTTTAAATTACTCCAAATTTCCTCTTCAGTTTGAGGATTAGTCAGCATTTCATTATCCTCCTCAGAAATAAGAGAAGGGATAAAGAATAATTAATATTAAGATTTAGAGTAAAATTGGAAATGAAAGCTTTAAAGAAATACTCAGTGCCGAAGAAGATATCAAATCAGGATCCTCAATAACATTACCATCAGAAGAAGTAATCTAATGAATTTACCTACTCACCTTATTATGATTAGCAATATTATGGAAGTAGGAAGTGTTACGGTCACCTTCCACAAGAAGTTTCGAAGATGCCTTTTGTCTCCAATATGCTTCTTCTTTTTCCTGCAGCTTGAACAAATTAGTCTTGGCTTCATTACGAAAGGTCAAATTATCAATAGAGGAAATATGCATATAAGCTGCCTCAGCATTATCCACATCTTCTTCAGCCTTCAAGATATTGTTTGATTGAAAAATATATTGTTGAAAAAGGTTTAATTTTCTTTGGAAAATATTTAATTTCTGGAATTTTTAATTCTGAAATTGAACGTTCATTATGAATGATAAATTACCTCGAGAGGTGAACATATTATTCCCTAATGGGTTCAAATTTCAAAGCTTTGAATCTATCTAGATTATCGTAGTTGAATTTAAGAAAAAACTACATATGACCCTGAAGGATCAAAATGAGTATTCAATCGAATATTTAACTACAATAATTTGGATAAGAGGATCATTGCACTCATAATCAAACTTACGATAGTAATTGATATATCTTTCCAGAAAGAAGTTATCAATCACTATTGATCATTTGGAGATGACGATAATGATCGTAAAGTTAATTTTCCCAAAGATAATTAATTGAGGATTTTGAAAATCTTAATTTTGAAATCAGGTCTGGGTTTCTAAATCTCTTACGAGCGCAAGCCCTCGTAGTTAATTATATCGCAGGAAACCAAAAATTTCCTACGAAAACTCTCGATTAAAATAGCGATACGAATTTTATTTAAGAATTCAAAGCTTGAAGTCAAAGGAGGTAGGGACTGGAATTTCAACAGGGATTGGATCAAAATTGAACACTTATTTCTGGAGTCAAAGGAAGAAAAGTAGGAGGTGTCTTGAGATTCTGAATTACTTCAGAAACACCTCAAACTATCCTAAGTGTTGGGCTTGAATTAGATTGAAAGAGATTTAATGTTTAAGTGGTCAATTTTATTAGAAAGTGGGAATTAGATTCCCGGAAGATTGAGGTCTTAGGATTGAAAATCTACCTCAGATCTAAAGTCTAAAATTGGGTACTGAGAATCAGTGACCCGAATCCTAGCTACTGCAATGCAATCCTAGACTTACCCCGGCCTGGACTGGGGAGCAAGCTAAACCACCTAAACACTTTAAAACCATGTTGTTCAGTCTTTTAAATATAGAGTGGTTAGGGGATGTTGTTTAAGATTAGTTTAAGGAGAGCGGGGCTGACATCTAGAGCAGACTCCTATTTAGCCCCTTAACTTATGTTGGCTGAAATGTCTAAATAAAAATGCAATTAAGAATTAGACTCAAATTTAATTTGTTATTAATGCGATGCATGCTAGTTGACTCAATGGAATGCTTAAATCAATATGTAGCAGTTTTAAAATCAGACTTAAAAATAGGTTTTATCCTAGAGATTGCAGAACATCCCCTTGGACAGAACTGTACCCTAATAGGTCAGGTGGTATGCCAAAACCCGCAGGTGGGGAGGTGCCTAACAAGGTAGAGAAAAGTTAATATGAATGCATGAAAAACTCCCGGCGAGTCCGGGCTTACTTCTTAAAAGCGTTAGAGTTACTATCTGAGCCTAAAGTTTTTAAATTTTGTTTAAGTAGAAATAGTTTATGACCGTACCCTCACGAGCCTCCGATCAGGTTCTAGGCTAAAACAAAATCGACATGCAATAATCACCAAAAAACTATGAAAAGCAGGCAAGTCCTTAATCGCAATCAACATCAGGTAATCAAATTAATTAAATAATTAAATCAATTAAATAAGTGCTCAAACTGAAAGTCCATGTGGCAAATGCCACTTAATTATACAACCCAGGGTCTGCAGGAAAGTAAAATGGCCGGGTACCCCTGACAACAACCCGGATTCTACTCCTAAGACTCAAGTGACTTTGAGATTTGAGATTCTTCTCGTTCTTCACTTCTTCGTCTTCTTGGAACTCCTTGGATCGTCGGGTCTGGATATCCAAATGAAAAGAAACTCCCCCTGAATAGGGGTGTTATCTTTTCTCTTTGGATATTTGACATTCGTCCTAATTTGGATCTCCAAATGGATGGGAACTCTCCCCTAAGGGATGTACCTTCCTCTTTGGATTCCAAATTAGATGTTTAAACATCCCAATCTCAAAGTACTTAACAGCTTACAACTTAAATTCATATCAAATTACATTGATCAAAATTAAAAAATCTAGACTCGATCCTGCAAGGTTATCCTAATAATCAGCAGTTATATATTTGACATCTCAAGCAGTTATAATCAATCTCAAGCAATTAATATTTGAAATAATGCTTAAATCACATCCACACTTGGCCATGCTCTTTTAATTTTAAAGGGGGATTTAAGCAATTTTGTGGAGCACCTGTGCAATTTAATAATTATAATTTTGCCCCCTTTAATTTATGCCCTGTATGAGCATGGCCACCTGCATAAGATTGAATTAGTACAAATCGTTCCTATCCTAGGGGTAGATCTAACGTACAATCAATCAAATTACAGAGTGCAGTAAATAAATAAATAATCATAATAATTCTATTACTGGCAAACAGCATGTAGTGAAAGCTCGAAAACCTGGCACACAGCAAAAACGTAAACACCGGCCTAGCCTAAGAATAGAGTTGGTTGTCCTAGCAAACCATCTAAAGTGTGTGTAAGAGGCTGTGTGGGTTAGATATATCCTAAGTAAGATTATTAATTAAACTTATTCGATGTTCTGGTTGGTTGAAAGGCTTAAAGGAGTTTTAATTTGAGTTTAAATCTTAATGATTTGAAATTGATTTTAAATTTGATTCAATTATTTGTTGGACACCACCTTTGTTGTACACCGAGGCTGTGAAATTTATTTCACATTCCTTGGGGCTAATTTAATAGCCTCATAGGCCTGGGTTACCAAGTGGTACCCGGTATGATTAAATGATTTAAACTTAATTAAGATTTAAAGGTTGATTAATTTTTAATTAAGATTAGTTGGTTGCTGGTTTTAATGTTGATTTAATATTTTCTGGAATTTTTAATGATTTATTGAATTTTAACATTTTTTGCATTATTTTATTCATTTAATTCAAGGGTCAAAAATTGACTTTTTAATTTAAAGAGTTTTCTAGAAAATTAATATTTTATTAAAATACTAGATCTTAATATGATCAGTTAGACAGTAAGTGCACTGAAATTGAATTTTTATATATTTTATTATGAAGGTTTGAAGTTTTGACTTGATTTTGAACTAGGTTTGACCAAAAGTTGACTTTTTCAAATTTGATTGATTTCTGGAAGCTTAACATTTTTGATAAATATTAGGCCTTAAGATGAGTTGTATTCCTTTGAGTTTGCTCAATTTGGAGTTTATTTTAATTAGTTATGAATTTTTGAAGTTTTGAGTATTTATTGAATTTTTTAAATTATTTAATTAAAGCCCTTTTTTGTGATTTGAATCCAAATAACCTCCAAACTCCTTGAAATCAACTCCAAATGTCAGGAATGACCTAAGGAGAGATCTCCAAGTGTTTGGAAATTTTTTGAATTTTTAATTATTTTTAATTAATTAAATTAATTAAATATTGAATTTCCATTAAAGTTAAATTAAGCTTAATTTTAAAGTCCAGTCAAGGGGCTTTTATTTTTCATGGGTTAATGGTTAAATTCTTGTCAGTTTAAGATATTATTTATAATTTTTGGACTTAAATTTGATTTATTATATTTTCTGGAAGGTTTAAGGGCTTAATTAAGGGTCAATTTTGATTAAATTAATTAAGGGGCTTAATGATTTCAAAATCCAGTGGGAAATTTTCCTAAGGCTGAGAGTGTCACTAAGTTCAAGTTTTCAAAGTTTCAAGTCAATTTGGGGTGTATCTTAATTATTAGAATTTTTCTAAGTTATCTAATCAAATCCTTAATTTTTGTCCTAAAAAAAAATGTCACTAGATTATGTGGGTTCAAATCAATGTTTCTAACCCTTGGACACTAATTACAATCACACCAACATAATTAATCATGAATAGAATGAAAATGTCCTAATGCTCTATGGAAAGATTTTATAGTAAATTATTAAAGTTATAGGCTACACAATCACCTATAACTTTAATGATTAACCATAAAGAAATGAACATATCATAGTAGATTTTAAAGTCATTTGAAGATGTAGAGAGCATCTTCAAATCATACCTAACCTAATTTGACATCATAACTATGCATGGTTTAATAAATATGAGAATAGGTCCAAACACTCTTGATACCTAAATTTCTTAAACCATACATAATAATGACTTAGATATATTTTTCAGTGATAGAGAGTCTATTACTGATTCCATAAAGCCCTAGCATGCATGAATTGGAATTTTATTGAAATAATTATGAACTTTCAAAAATGTAGGTCAAAGCATGACCAATCTTTTTGTAAATTCATAATATAGATGAGATTGCATCAATAGGGCTCATGAAAATAATGGAAGATCACAATTATACCCTAAAACATCTCTGCCAAATTTTGAACTAAAATATTTTGTATATAATTATTTAAAATTAAAATAAAATTTTTTGAATCGTTGAAATAATCAATAAAACATTACTTAAAATATTTTTATTTTATTTTTAAAATAAACTAGATAAAAATACGAGCAGAACGAGCCCATGAACTCCAAAAATGGTTGGGAAATGAAATTCCCATGATTTTTTGAAGTTCTGTACATTTTCTGAAATTATTTTAATAATTTTAACGGGCCGGTCAAACAGCGGCGCTGACCAGACACGCGTCAATCACGCGCTGGTCCATGCATGGGGCGGCGGTCAGGTGGCCCCCACTCACTTATCCAGCACGGCAAGCTTTCAGGCCGTCGAATCTAACAGTGCGCTGATCTAACGGCATGAAATCAAACCCACGGTTGATCCCGATCCAGAAGGATCGGACGGACTGGATCCAATCCACAGTCCAAAATGAACGGATCAGATTAAGATATATGAGTTCTGTCCATCCATCGGTTTAACTGATCAGACCGAATCGTTAAACCCACGAAATCATGACCGTCCAAATCGATAGATCAAACGTAGGGTCCTGATTTCGTCTTCCTCACTCGATTGCCGCAAACCCTAGGGTTATTTTTTTTTCATTCTCAAGATATAATGAAATAAATAGCTTCAAAATTTGAGCAGAGGTAAACTAGGGTCTAAGAAGGAATGTGGAAGTATTTTTAAGCCCCTTGATACAATCCTTAAGATGCTATTTAAAAAACTAGATAATAACCTAGGGTTTAGTATTTACCATGGTAGGATTGATGGATTCAAGTGTTCAAGATATGGTTGAGCTTGTAGGTTGTCCACGCTCAAATTCCTTGAAGACCTTAAGCCCGGAGGATGCTTCTACGAGGAGTTTGATCAGCTAGGACGGACCTAGCTTCGGTTTGCTGTCGAGCTCACCGCCGGCGGCCACAAAATGCCAAAAAATGATCAGGGAAAGGTTGAGAAGCCTCTGGGGATGTAAAACGAAGAGCCAGATGCTCTAGAGATGGATTGGAATGGAGGGTCCTCTCTAGTGAGCTGTTCCGTCTCTCTTCCCCTATTCGAACTACGGGAGCTCATCTGGATGGCTAGGATACATCAGTTGAGTGCCCTGGATGAAAGCCAGCTGGTCCAGGTTGTTAGGGAGAAGAGAGGCACACTACCCAGGGGAAAACAACCTTGGGTCACTCTCACATGGAGGGGACCACTAGAAATGGTTAGGGTCGGGTTGAGGCATGCCAGGCATTGGGCTGGGTCGGGCTAAGGCCTAGGAAGATTTTGGAACGTGTTTGAACGTCTGGATTGGTCTGGTTTAGGCTGGATAAGCTGGTAAGGTGGTTTGAACGTTAGAGCTTCTTTGAATTCCCATTGACGTTTGACTGGTCAAAAGAAGTTAAGGCATGCTGAGTTGGAATTCAAGTAGACTAGGGAAATATCTAGAGTGATTTGGAACTCATAAAATTCCATGGTATGAATGTTTGAATGGGGATTGACCATGGTTAGAGTCACTTAAGCCACCTTGTTGATTGTTTGACTGGTTAAACAGTCAATCTAGGCTTAGGTGGACATGGGGAGGGTCTTGAGTGTTGGTTGGAAAAGGCTTGATGATTAAGGATTGGGTTTTGAATACTTAGAAGGTGGCTTGAGATTGCTTGACCAAGTTTAGTTGAGTTGACTTGGTCAAGTCAACTAGGTTCAATCAAAGATAAGTTAGGAAATATTTGAGCCATAATTTGAAGTAGACTTGAGGCTTGATGACATAGAGATGATTTGAAATAGTTGTATGGATTGGATTAAGGAACTAGTTTAAATAGATTGGATAGTTTGACCAAGTCAAATCAAGGGTGATTTGACTTCAAAAAATTTGAATATATTTAAATCATTTCTTGAAATAGGTTTGAGAGTTTAGAGTATTTGATTTGATCAAATGGGTTGGAATAACCCATTAAACCCTTAAGGGGTTATTGAGTCAACCCTGGTTGACTTAGACAACCAGGTGGGACCATGGTTTGAGAATAGGTTCAATAGATTTGAAATGACATTTGGGGACCAATGGAGGTGGTCCCAAGGTCTGGGGAGGTCATTTGGTCAAAATGACCTATTTTGACCCTAAAGGGCCTATTTAGTCAACCTGGTTGACTTGGTCAACTAGATTGATCAAGGGTCTGGATTTGGGTTCAATGGGTTGGGTTTGATATTTAAAAATTATTGGAAGTGGTTCCAAGCAATTTGGAGGTCATTTGGTTTGAAAAGTGCATTTGGACCCCAAAAGGGTATTTTGGTCATTTTGCCCCCTGGTCAACTAGGGGTCAAATTGAGTCCAACAAAATACAATTTATTGCTCAATAAATCATAATCAAGGGTTTGGAAGTGATTTGAGGGTTTGGAGAAGGTTCCAAGGTCAGGATCCACTGGGAGGCAGGTCAGGTGGCATATACTGTAAATATTTAAAGGTTTTACAGCCTTTGAATTTCAATTCAGTGTCTGGGGTTAAAGACCTCAGAATGAGCTCAAATTTGGAGGGTTGTCTCCAGAGACATGTCACATCAGTATGGAACTGATAAACCTTGAATCAGAGGTCATTTGATAGGGTTTTGAAATGTTCAAAGATTCACTGGAAAAGGCTTTCAGGACTTAGACCTTTGGCCTTGGAATTTGATCTGGATTTCTGGTTTTGAGCTGGATTTTGATTTTGAATGATAGGTTTTGAACTATCTAAATCATTTATAATCATTTAAGTGATTGTAGAAGATTAGATAGGATCAAAGTCAGGTCAGAGGCTGTGACAGCTAAATCTGGGTTGTTTAAAGGTCAGGATTGGTCAGGGATTTGAATTGACATGAACTCTGGATTGATTTGAGTCTTGAATAGATTCATTTAAAGTCTGAGTTGGTTTAGATTTTGAATAGATTTGAGAACTAGATAGATCTAAGATCTTAGAAGAATCCTAAAACCTAGATTGATCTAGAATCTGGAGTCTAAGAGAATCTTAGGGTCTAGGAAAGTCTAAAAGTCTAGGATCTGAAAGAATCCTAGCGTCTAGAAAAGTCTTAAGTTGTGGATCTAGGTCAATCCCAAGATCTAAAATAATCTGGAGGGTAGATTGATCTAGGACCTGAATTGATCCTATGGTCTAAAATAGATCCTAAGGACTGAAGTCTAGGAAGACCCTGGAGTCTAAAAGTCCTAGGGTTTAGGATCTAGAAAAATCTTAGGATCTAGAATAGATCCTAAAGTCTAGATTCTAGGAGGATCCTAAAGTCTAGAATGATCCTAAGATCTAGAAGTATCTAGAGGAATTATAGGGTCTAGAATAGATCCTAGGGTCTAAGAAGATCATATGATCTAGAGTCTGGCAAAATCCTAGGGTCTAGAATAGATCCTAGGGTCTGAATTCTAGGAGGATCCTAGAGTCTTGATTGGTTTTAAGTTGTGTTGATCTGGGGTCAAGATTTGATCAGGGGTCTGGATGGGTCCTACTGACCTCATACAAAAATGAGGTCAACATATACTAGAAAATATATTTTTAAAAATACATTTATTCCACCAAGAAAGCTTTTGTTTAAGCCTTTTAAGTTTAAACCAGAGTCCAGTCATGCCATACACATTATCAGTAGGGAAAAGGGGAGCATCTCAATTTTCCCGCACAGTAAGAAAAAAATTTTCATCAAGAAGCCACATATTTTAAAACCTAAAAGGAGGAAAAGTGTTCCCATTGGTATTACTAATGCTTAATAATAAGGGGGAATGATCAGATAAAGTACAACTTAAATGAGTAATATGAGTATTGGGAAAAGAAGCTATCCAAAATTTATTAAAAAGAATGCAATCTAATCTTTGCCACAAAGTGCCCTTATTCCAAGTAAAACTGTTTCCAGAAAAACCAATATCGTGCAAATTACAGTTTCTTATCATATCATTAAAATCCTCCATAGCATGAAAATTAGGAGACTTACCTCCCACCTGTTTAGCAGCACTAGTAATATAGTTAAAGTTTCCACCCATAAACCAAGGAGCATTAACAGAAGTGGAAAAGTCAAAGAGTTGATCCCAAAGGTGATTCCTCCCTAATCTAGAACAAGAAGTATAAATAAAAGAAGCAAAGCAAGAAACTTGATTCAAAGAAATATTAGTGTAAATCACTTGGGGAGAATCCATGATAACATCTAAAGAAATACTACGGTTTCACAAAAGCCAAACTTTATTAGTACAGTTGCTAAAAGATAAATCAAAACCCAAAATAATCCTAACAGCCTCCAACTTAGTAGCAGCAATCAAAGGTTCAATTAAAACAAGCAAATGAATACCATAAATCCTACAAAGATTCTTCACTCTATCCTTAGAGAGAGAACCACCCACACCCCTAATATTCCATAAAAGAGCTTTAATCATTAAAAGATTGATTAGTAGCTCTAGTGACCCTAGGGGTGATGCTCGAATTGGTTTTTTTGTTCTTGTTTTTCTTTTTGGAAAAAGAAGTATTACCTTCTTCAAAAAAATTTTCCTTCCCATTAGGAGATGGCATAGAGTTACCTGAATCCTTTAGATCTTCCATAGGAATCCAAATTTCAATAGAACCCACTTCTCCTTCCTCCAAATCCTCGTTCTTTTACTCATCGCCTAGTTGGTATTTTAATATATTACTCTCAGTTCCACTTCCACAATTTTTCTCATTAGCTTGGTTAATATCACATTTATTATCATAATTATCCTGGTTGTGAGACCCACTATTTTTCATCTCCCTCTCTTGGTTAACCGCCAAACCCAAGGTATTTGTAGCTTCCTCAATTTTATCTTCACCTATATTCTCATTGATATTCACATCAGCACGGTCCTCTCCCTTATCATCATCTTTATTAATCTTATTCAACACACCTTCACTCGTTATGGAAGTATCTAAAGAATCAGTGTCTATGTCATCTCCACAAGGTATGGGTTCCTCTAAATGGAGTATAGGTTCCTTATTCTTAGAAAGAGAAGGACTTGCATGCATGCCCTATTCACCCGTGATGGGTTCAACCACAGTTTTTGAGGTCTTAACATTCTTTCTAAGTTGAGGGTGAGCAACAAAATAATCGGTAACCGCATGTCCATGAATTTTACAATGTAAACAAAAATCAGGAACATTTTCAAACTCAACTTTCTATAAATACCTAGCATTTTCGGAGCCAATCCAAACATCTTTAGGATGCTTCTTAGTAATATCAAGTTCAACCAAAATCCTTTCCACCGGCGGCCTCGAAAGCGAAGTGGTGGCTTGATTTGTTTGGAGCGGTCTGCCAAAGATTGATCCTAAAGTATGTAGAACATGAGTATTAAAAAAATGCAATCATAAATTTGGAAATGAAATCCATATCGAAACAATGGGCGATTCTTCTTCGACATCAAAAAATAGAATCCATTTAAGTAACCTCATTTGGCAGTTAAGAATGGAATAAGATCTCCTAGCAAAAACCCTACTATAATCATGATCATTGGATAGCTTAATAGAAACATGCCTAGCATCAAGCATACCGATACAAAATATACCAGATAACTTCAACTTCCAAAAAAGTTCTGAATATCATCTAGGTTAGGTCTACAGATAGAGAACTTACCAACAAGTGTAAACTGAAAGGGGGAAGTAAGTTTAATTATATCATCATCGGACATCAAAATTGCAGGAATGCCTTTAACCATCGATTTAGTGAAAGAAAAAGCAAGGTCCTTCGAGGAAGAAGATCCCGCTAAGACATCACGAAAAGAGCAAGAAGTAGACCTAGATCTACCATTAACCAATAAACCTTTCGAAGAATCAAGCGATCCTAAGGGTGGAGCACCCCAAGCATCAGGAATGGCAGAGGGTGGTCCTGTCTCCATACGGAGAAGAAAACGACCTAAGGCCGAAGGCCCCAAAATTGAGAGAGTTGAGATCTAAGATAGAAAACAAATTAAAATAGCAAAATCTATAGTAGAAATCATGAAGGAACAGTGGAAGCCGGAATCACAAGGAAATCACCAGAGCCAAAAGAGCTGTTGTGCCACGAAGTATTTAATATATTACTCTCAGCTCCACTTCTACGAAGTTTTTCAAGGAATTCACTTCTCCTTCCTCCAAATGTGTTTTTACTATGGATTATCCTTTCTGGTTAATTATGATTTTCTTATTTTTATTAATGAGATTTTATGTAATAGGTTCTTTTGCTTAGAACCCATAGTAATGTTTTCATTGCTACAAATCAACAGGTATAATGGCATCCAAAAAAGCTTGATGCAAGAAACGTTGCCCAAGGGGTGAACCAACATCTGAGGCTACAAGCCATGCGTCACCCACAACCCACCTTCACCCCAACATACATATAAGGCAACACATCGTAGGATAGGGTAAACCATATTTCCTTAGTTTCTCCTTAGACATTTTGCCCATTTGGAAAATAAACTAAAAACACTTCTTTATTTTTATGCGTAGGGAACGATCCTAGAAGCAGCGTCACACCTAATGATGGTGCATGAAGGGCCTGTTAACTATCTAGTTTCATGGATACTTTGCAGATGGTGGGTTTAGATTTTGTTAGCCAGATGAGATATATAAGGATGGACCACCATTTGTTGATAGCTTCATTTGAGAGATGGTAACCCTAAACCAACACTCTCCACCTCCAATGGGTGAGATGACCATCATATTGCAAGTTGTGGTGATGATTATGGGTGTTTAGATGGATGGGTCGGCTTTGGTTGGCCACATAGTAGTTGGACCCATAAGACGTACATTGGCTGAGTTGGCCAAATTGTTACGACAACCTACTAAGCAGCCATCCACACTCTAATGTTGTATATCATGATCCTTTCGACAACTATGTCTCGTCCAGATTTTTTATGGGGCAAGCACATGCACAGACTTGCATGCCACTCAAATTATTATGTTGGACTTTCTGGCATTATTCATATCTAGATTTAAACGAGCTGAAATTCTTGAGGCATGTAAGGGCATATATTATGTTCATCCTGGGGTGCCACAAACTAGTAGATGCATCGGGTTCGATGATCCACTTGTAGTACTAGACTATTATAGAGGATTTGGGGATCTTCAGTATGTACATCGAGACTTCTTCCTCAACACGGAGCAAACTTTACAGCATCACTTCAACGACACTGAGGACACGTAGAAGTAGCGGGACATAAACACTATGGTGGAGCAATGCGAAGAATTGCACTGCCAGATGCATATCTGGGATAACCTATATTTTGATGATGCACCAGGCTAGTAGACACCATTTCTCATAAGCCAGGAGGCCACAAATCCCTTCAGTTGACTTGCTGGCCCTTCTTCATATGCTAATTAGGGGTCCTCACATGAATTCCTCAGTTACACAATGTCGCATGATTTGCATACATACCTCACTCCAAAGTTTGCTCCAGTCACCATTCAAACACATGACAAACCTCAGCCTAATATGATTATCAAGGAACAACATGGTTTACATGACAGACATGTACGACCACCTCAGTATTACACCCCAGGGGTGATGCATTACCCCAAAGAACACGTAGGAGGCATTAGTTGTGGTTATATGTGCATTTCTTCTATGTTTGCTTGTGACGATGTTACCAGTACCATGGATGATGTATTTGGGATTTTCTTATTTCATGTAATTAAGTTTTACGTATTTCTTTTGGTTAGAAATATTTAGTTTTTTCCCCTAAATTTAGTTATTTCAAAAAAATGAGTCTTGCAAAGAGAGACTACACAACAAGATATACTTGAGCTTCACATCAAACATATCAATAAAAAATAAACAATAAGACATACATAACACAACTTTCAGATATAATGAATAACCAACATATGACAAGAAGTCATACATAACACAACTTTAACATATAGTGAACAATGAACACCATTCGTTACTAAACGATGACACAAATCAGAAATGAATGACCTACCATACATCGTAAGGTTATATTCTTACTTAATGAACATGTGCAAATGTGCCTGATATTGGCTTTGCGTAGGGCAACATTTAACGTGAAACTCAAACTTACGATGCAAATCTAGCTAGTTGGTTGCATCAAAAATATTTTTCTTGCACCTTTATTACGAATTTCCTTTATTCTATTTTAATAAAAATAAACAATAAATTCATCCTCTTCTGAAAACCAATGATTGTAAAGAATTATGTGGTCCATGTCATTTGCCAATGTTTCGAGTTCATCAACAAGAGCAACGCCTCCTTCACATTGTAGCCGATGGTAACACATTTGGAGAACGTGTTGACTGACAAAATAACAATCATACGTGTATAACTTCCTCTCTAAATTTATCCATCCTTGACTATTCAGGAAACTATTCCTCATATACACATTAATTTTCATCAACTCTTCGTGCATGCTCATAAGCATATAATCATGATATTCTATCCACTCATGCATACAACATCTAAATATTTCATTTTCCTTAGCCTTCATCTCAAAAGGACTATCCAGGCGTCTTCCCATATATTGGTGCAATCATCTGGTTCCATTTTCCAGTAAATCTTTGGTTGGAATGTCCCTAACTTTCTCCATAATTAGTCAGTTCATTGTAAACAAAAAAATATATCAAAGTTCAAAGCTCAAGTAATGCAGCAGAATCACCTGATCAAAGCAACTCCAATGTATCTTCTTCAGTAGCTTCCTTGCAGCTCTTAGGGAGGGCTTTGGCCAATATATCTATAACCAAAGGAGTTAAATAATGTAGAACAAATTAAGAAATGAACATAATGACAAAAATAAAAAAGATGACAAATAGGACTTGTTGATGATACAACACAACTTCTCAACTCAACTCATATTTTTTAAATAATGTATGTCATAAGTACTTCAGTATTAAATGACATCAATAATAACTAAAGATACTCTAATGTGTATAGCACTAAGTACACATAACACTAATGAAAGCAGTAACTTGATGTGATAAGACAATGAAAAAAATTTCTACCAAAATAGTCATATTAATGATTGTTCAGACAAATTTACAAAAATAACTAAAGTAACTATTTCTTGTCAAATCACTCGTACTAATGAACGATCAATTAAAATTATACAAACTGACACAAAATATTAATTTTCTTCTGTCATAAATTGCCTTAGAATTGCAGTCGGAACTATGTTACATTGCACACAACCAAAAAAATATTAAAATATTTTTTAAAAAATAAAAATTTAAGCACAAGTTGGCTGTCAAACGGACGACTTAGACCTTAAGCACAAATCGCCCGTCGAACGGGCGACTTCTTCGTGCCATGTCAGCAGCCTAGTCAACTTTGCTGGCTTTTTTTTTTTTTTACTGGAAAGCAGTCGACTGTTTAAAGGGCAACTTTAACTATTATTTTTTTTTTAAATGCCGAATCATATAAATTAATTATATATTAGGTTCAGTTTAAAAATTTGTTCTTTAAAACTTTATTCACGTGCTATTGCATATATATATCACTCCGTCTCCGTCCTTTTTCGAAGCAGAAGGAAATAGAGGGAGGTTTACGGTGATTAAGTCTTTTATTGAATTGTGAACAGCATGCCAAACTATAAGCATTTAATTCTGTGTAGATGCAGTACTAGAGTTTCACATGCATGGAGCTGTAATTAAGAGGTTGAAATAGTAGGAAGATATCGAAGCAAGCATTTATTTTTGTTGGTGAAGTTCCCATGATTCACATGCATGGAGTACTAATCATGCATGCCAAACCTCTGCATGGAACTATAAATTCCACTAAAATGGAGCAGCTACATCATAGTGTATCAAACAACCATCTTATACACAGCAACTTCATTGTAATGGCCTCCGTCGGTTGCAATGATTCCTTCCTGAATATTATTCATTTATGTTTCTTCCTCCTCATAGTTCTAATATCAGCAAGCCGTAGCAAGGCTTTTACTAACGTTTTGCTGACAGGGCAGACCCTCGAACCGCAAGCCAAGCTCAGCTATGCGGACACCGGCGTCAATTTGACAATGCGGCCTGACTGCTACCTAGTTCTGTATAACAGCCATGGCAAGCCCATCTGGTACTCCAAAACTTCTGTCCTCGGCGGCCAAAACTGCTTCCTTTCCTTAACCGACAACGGCCGCCTTGTCGTCCGCAACCCTCGTGGCCATCTAGTGTGGATAAGCTCCAATGCCAACTCTAAGGTCGGCAAATATGTTGCCATCCTCCTCCCTGAAGGCAAGGTACATATAAAAAGTTTGATCATCAATCTATTGCAAGTGTATTTAGATGGTCGATGGAGATGTCCTTATATATGATATATTTTTATTTATATAAATATAATTTTTATTAAATTATTTAATTTAAATATTTCTGAAATTATAAATATTAATGTTATTATAAATATTATTTTATGTTCAATTAAAAAAATTTATGGCTCTTATCCATCTGCTCATGACATTAATTTGTTTGTACATTTCTAGGTATCTATTTACGGCCCAGAAGTCTGGTCTGTATGGGCAGCGGAAAGCATAAGCAGCAGCAGTAATAACAGCAATGAGATGGTCACCTCGACGGAAAATCTACAGAATAGTCCGTCAGTTTACGACGTGCTTTTCTCCGGCCAGGTGCTGTACAACGATGGCAAGCTCACCAACAACGGATACAATTTCATCATGACAAAAGAGTGCGAGTTGGTTCTCCAGAAGGGCAACGGGGTGATCTTGTGGCATACGAGGACAAGAGGTTATGGAGAAAATTGCTTTGCCAGGCTGAATCACAAGGGGGGGCTAGAAACCAAAGATGATTACTACAGAACTGTGTGGAGAAACTCAGAGACGAAGAGGGCGCAAGTTGGCGAGTACGTGCTTGTCATGCAGAAAAATGGCAAAGCGGTCATATACGGGCCAAAGGTTTGGTCTACTGCGCATGTGTTGGACGACCTTATTGAATTGCCCACTGCCGAGAAGTAGACCAATGATGTACGAACCTCGTCGAGTTACATATATAATATATAACAATGGATCAAATATCTGAGATCTCATCATTGGCGCTTATATGCTATGTATTATTACAAGTGAAATAATGAATAAATAAATAACGCCAAGGTTTTTTTTTTTTCACTTTTTAAGTCTGAGGCTTGCTTAGAATTCTTTAAATTGCTGAAGTTTTTAATTTAGGATGAATATTTAATTAAAAATATTAAAATATTAAGAAAATGTAAACAATGGTATATATAATCATATATTTTTAATTATAAATATATATATATATTATTTTTATCATTATTATATGAGTGTCTTCATATTAGTGCATCATATGAATATTGATTATGTTGCTGGGCCAGATGACTTTACGACTTTGTTCTTTCAAAAATATTGGTTTATTATTAAAGATAACCTTTGTAAAGCTGTTTATGCTTTTTTGATGGGTTTAGTATTCCTAAATTTTTCTCTAACTCTTTTATATTTCTTATTCCTAAAATTGAGAATCCTAAATATTGGAATGATTTAAGAATCAGTCTTTTCACATGTATTGTCTTTGTACTCTTCATAAAGGGTATACAAAATCTTTTTTTTTTTTTTTTTTTTTTTTTTTGTGATAAAATATTCACCAGTATTACTAACAAATTTTATGCATGGGAATTTAAACTTCTCTCTATAAGGTCTAGATTAGCATTGATCAAAAGTGTTTTGTGCTCTTTGTCCGTTTACTTATTCCAAACTACTAATCCTACTGTGGAAGTCTGCAACAGACAGGATAAAGTTCTGATTTTTTTTTTTTTTGGCTCAGGAAATCCTTTGTCTAGCTTAATTGTCTTCTAGCACTAGTCCTAATATGGTGAAAAGTTTTTTTTATTAAACTTTGGTGGAATTTTAAAACTAAAGATTCTCTGTGGGCCAAATACATGGGTAAAAAATATTTTAATAATTTTCATCTGACTCTTTCTTATTACAAAAAGGGTCAATCATCAGTCTGGCATAGGCTTTGTAAAGTTAAATGGCTCGGAGAGTCCTTTATCTTGCGGGATATTAGGAATAAGAAGATTTCCCATTTTTGTGAGGATAATTGGATTGGCTTTGGGTCTCTTGCTTTTGTCTTTAACACTCATTCTATTTCCAATTTGAAGGTGTCTAATTTTATGAGAGATGGTAGATGATGTGTTAACCTTTTACTTGAACAAGTGCCTCATACCATTCCTAACATTATTTGTGAGATCCCGATCAATGTTATTTCTAATGGCATTCACTTGTTTAAATTTCCTAACAATGGTGTCTTTTGTTTTAAAAATACTTGGAATCAATTCAGAACCAAGAAGAATAAATCAAGCATTTACGAGAAAATCTAGAACTCTTCTACTTCTGCTTCTATCTCTATTTTAACTTGGAGAGTTCTTAAAAATTTTATTTATGTGGATTGTAATTTACAAAATAAAGGTTTTTGTTTGGTTTTAAAATGCCAATGTTGCTAGCATATTGAAACTATTAATCATGTTAATGGTCCCATTGCCTTTAGAGTGTGGTCTGACTTAGAGAAAAGATTAGGGATTAAAGTGCTATGCAATTTCAATAGCATTTATTCCTTTCTGGCCCTAGTTGATTTTAGAGTCATAAGAAATGACATATTCTGATTGTTATTCCTATAATTGTCTTTTAGCTTTTGTGGTTGGAGAGGAAAAACTATAAGTATAATAATACTAAAATGAGTTTTGACAGGATCATTATTTTCTTGAAGGCTAAAGTTCAACAACATTTTACTGCTAAGCTTTTAAAAGTTAAACATTTTAAAGGCAATTCTTCTTGGACTTCTTTTTATAATATTAGTAATCCGAATATTCAGAGATCCATTAATCTTAATATTATGAGGTGCATTAGACCTTATTTTAATGATTTTAAACTCGACATTGATGGGTCGGTGAACAAAAATGGATTTGGTTGTGGTGGCCTTATTAGGGATCACAAAGGTGAGTTCATCTATGGCTTTGCCTCTAGCATTTCCAATGGGAATATTATTTTGGTTGAAATGACAGCTCTCTATATGGGTATCAAGCTTTGCATTGACAAAAATATTGTGAATATTTGGATTGAGTCTGACTCTAAGATTTTGGTTTCATTAGTTACATCTCTTAAATGTTAGAATACTAACTTGTTTTATCTATTTTCTAAGATATTACCCTTGCTTAACAATGTTAATTACAAACTTCTCACATTTGGAGAGAAGGCAATGTCTATGCTGATTGGTTGGCTAAGGAAGGCTTAAAAAATTCTAATGTGACTTATTTTAATAAATATTCTTCTCTGGGCATTCTGAAAGGTGTAATCAGGTTGCTAGGCATTTTATGTTGTTGTTGGTGTTGTGGTCTGGTTGTTTGGTCTAGATTCCTTTGTACTATTCTGGTAGTGACCCTGGCTTATTCTGTCTAGGTTGGCTTGTGGTGATCTTTTGATGTTGAGTTTTGGGCATTTTGCTAGCTTCCTTTAGGGTGATATTGTTCCCTTCTAGGTGGGTGGGTGTTGTTTTCTACAGGTTTTGTGTTGTTATCTTAGTTTGCCTTGGTTTGGGTGTTTAGTATTATTTGGGTGGTTAAGCTGTTGTTTCTCTCTATTTTAAGTGTTTTCGCTCTATCTTTTGGGGGTGGGTTGTTTGTTGTGTTAGGTGATTCTCTGGTGGTTGTGCTCCCTCTGATGTTTGTTCTTCATGGGTTCTTGTTGTTGGTGTTACCTTGGGATGTTGGGCTTAATTTCCTAGCTCATGATATGCTGCCCTTGGTTGTGTTGCTTTGTTTGTTTGAATGGTGGTTTCTTGTGGTTTCTTTCTCTTTTACAAATTTTGCAGGTTGTTGTTGTTGCTTCAACAGGATTCCAAGTTAATACCAAGTTAGCTCTTCCTTGGTCTATTTTTGGATGATGGCTCCTTGCCTCCCTTTTAGTTCTTTTTTCTATTTTAATGTATCTTAGAAGGGTTCATTGCCTTAATAGGTTCTTTTTGTAGATTTTGATTGTAGCTCTTTGAACATTAATGAGCATTTGACACCTTTAACGACTTGTACTCATTTTTTTTATAATTAACATGTAAGCTCCTGGGTTTCCACTAAAAAAATATTGGTGCATCATAAAACAAAATTTTTATTAAATAATAATTTTTTTTGTGAAAGAAAAAAAATTAGAGCGAGCAGGTAAATTAAAATTATTCAAAATTTTATTTTCTTTTTTAGTTTTTTACTTATACATCTAAATTATTTTCACATAAAATAATATTTCTAAACTAACATAAAATTACATGATTACATTTTTAAGTTTTATTTATAACATATTTTACAATTGATAAGTTTGAATCAACCAATATTGATTCAGTCGGCTTAATAATTGAATTAATACGTAAGTATTTTTCTTATCTTTGATCAACTAACTCTGAGTTGGCTTCTAAAAAGTAAGGCCATTATAGGCACCAAGTTGGAATATTCATTGGTTTTTTTTTTTATGGGCACAAATTTTATTTCATCAAGCAAAATTTTACAAAATCCTTACAAGAAACCACAACTCACTAATGCTCATAGAGCTACAAGCAAAAGATTAAAAAACCTATAGAGCATAGGTTTCCAAACTAAGATACAAAATAATAAAATAAGAAATAGAGCTGGTAAGAAGTCAAACACAAAAATAAGCCAAATATTTGATATACTTGAAGATCCAACATAAACCACCAAAAAGAACCAAGAGAAGTCCAATTATAGCAACATCCAAGGCATATTGACATTCAAAATCATCTACACACTCCATAACATTAAGAGACAGGCACAAGGGAGAGGAAGACCATTAGAGAATCCTAATCATGGCACTTGAAATCAAAACAACCACAATGGAGAGCCTCCAAAGCATATTATGTAGAAAAATAAGAAGGAGAGTAGCCAAATAGATGGAGAGCACAGACAAGCCATGAACAATCTAGAGCAGGTCTCATGAGCCCAAAAGAAAGACAAAAAATTAGATAGGGGCAGAGTATACAAGAAAACACGAATCTAAAAGAAGAGACCAGCAATAAAATACAGGGTAAGGATTATAGAATGGGGTGAACATTAAAAAGATCAATTCTCCATATAATCACAAATGATATTCTATATAAACCAAAAAGAATAATTTTCCATTCAGACCACAAGGCTATTCTCCAATCAATACATATCAAAAGAAATAAAGAGAAAATAAGAAAAATAGACCACTATCATAGATAACATGCAGTAAAGAACCAAACACTCACAACAAAGACAACAAACACCAACACCCAAACTAGGATGAAAAGATGAGAAGAGAAGAAGAGAATAAGAGAACATCCCCAGCAAAAAAAAGGATAATAAACAAAGGGATATGATCATAACTATGCAAAAATATGACGAAATTGAAATGCATACCATGGTAAGGAAAATAGAACTAGCTAGATCACCAGCAAACTAGAGGAAAAAAAAAGGGACTCAAAGAAAGATTTTTCATTCAGACCACCAAAGCTATTCTCATTAAATGCATTAAAAGGAATATAGATATAAATAAAAAAAGTCCACAACGAATGCTAACTAATATGATAGATGCAAAATTCCAAAATAGCCAATAACTAATAACAAACCAAATTAAAGAGATAAGAAGACAAGAAACCACCTACCAATAGGAAGAAATAATACAGCCTGACCAACAACAGTCCAGTAACCAACAAAGGACAAAGAGAATGAATTATTTTATAATGCAAGGTAAACCAATAGCATCAAGCCTAACCCTAACATTCATAATTCTAAAGATATGATCATTATTGAATATTTAGCATTGAACAAAGATGCACCTCTTTTAGGTAGCCAATCAAAGTGGCATTCCCTTCTCTCCAAATATAAGAGATTCTAAAGGTAACAAGAGCTAAAGAAGCCATAATTCTAGCAAATAAGTGAAAGGAGATGTATTATGGCAACAATTGATGGAAATTAAAGCAATAAGAACTTTATAATCTAATTCAATCTAAATATTCTTCAATTTTTTAGAAATGCAAAGGTTGATGCCCAAAGATAAAACACTCAATTTAGCAAAAATTGCTTTATAATTAGGGAGAGGGGAGGAAAAACATAATAAGAGAACACCTTTAGAATCTCTAATAACTCCACCAAAACCAGAACCATTAATGGAAGTGGAATCGTCAAAGTTAAGTTTAACATACTCCATAAGGGTTTTAATCAACTGAAAAATCTTGCAATTGGAACTTTGACCATCATTAAAAAAGGAGATAGTTAAAAAAATAGTTCATGAAGTAATGCCTTTAAAATTTTTATGTTTAATCATCTTATCATTCAAAAGAAGATGTATCATATTCTTAAGACAAATTATAATTCTATCTGAGCACATCTTGATACCATTATGTTTATAGTCATTCCTGTCAATCCATAAAACCAAAAAACCAACATGGGAATAACAGTAAGGATATGGCCTTTAAATCAATTAAAAATAAGTTAGATAGAAAAAAAAATAAATTATTGGAATTACAGTTAAAGACACAAATAAAACATTCTCTAAGGTAGTAGCCCACACTCTATCAGACCTTGTAATACAAAAGCTAATAGTAGGAAAAATCAAATACTAATTTTTGTTCTTAATGTTATATATATATATATATATATATATATATATATATATATATATATATATATATATATATATATATATATATTTTTTTTTTTTTTTTTTTTTTTTTTTTTTTTTTTGTAACAAAGGTTAAATACAAAACAATCTCAAAGTTTTAATATTGCAAAAATATCAAAGCTTCATGAGATTTGCAAGAAACTAAAAGTGCTAGAAAGTAGAAAGCATAAAAACTAAAATGCTAAAAAATAAGAACAAACACAGTAGATATTTATAGTGGTTCATTTAACCTTGACTTACATCCACACTTGTGAGTACTCCTCTCCGGGTATTGCACCAATCTCATTAGTGTCTCTCTTTTTACTCCCACAATAAGGTGGAGAAGCCCTTACAAGAATTTCTTCCACTAACCTAGCGCCACAGAGTAGTCGAATTCCTTTCACTAATGGTGCGATGGAGTTGCCAGTGGCCCTTTGACTTTAAGAGGTTCTTCCCATAGTTTCCCTCAAGTAAAGCCTTAACCAATGGAGGAAGAAGATGGATGTTGGCCGGAGCAACCATGTGTAGACTCTCTCTCTCTCTCTCTCTCTCTCTCTCTCTCTCTCTAACACACACATCCTTGATCCCATAAGGCTATTCTCCCTCTCTCTCAAGAACGTACACCTTTCTCTCCTTTGCCAAAAGCTTTCTTTTCAAACTCTCTCTCACTGAACACTCAAGCCCTTTGACTGCCAAAGACTTCTCTAAATGAATAAGAGTTATTTAAATAGTAGGCTCCAAGAAAACCCTAATTTTTAATTTAGCCATCTCTGTTCATATAATACAATCTATCGACCATACAATATGATTAGTTCAATTCTCCTACTATAGTATTGCACAATGAATAGACTAAAAGATGATTAGTTAATGTCTATTAACTAATCATACTATATGAATCAATATTAGTATAGTATAATTAGAACAACTTAATATCAGATCATACATGATGAACAAAAATTATCCCATAAGCCCTTAGGTGATTCTAACAGTATGATTTTTGGATCATACTCGATGGACCAAACTTTGTCTAAAGACTCCTTGAATAACTCGTATAGTACAATCTGTAATCAATCATATCCAATTTGGTTACATAATTAACTAACCTAATTAGGCAGTGATTTAAAAGATTATATAATACAAAATAATTTGTACAGTACGAATAGTTCAAATTTTAAAATTTAAATTTACCCATTTAAGGTAAGTTTAATTCGATGGCAGGGTTTCTGGTTTTAGCTTATCATCTAGTACGATGAGTGATCATATTGTACAATTAGTTTATGTGAATTTAATTTTTTTTCATTTAAATAAAATATTTTAATTTATTTTTGCTTGAACTGATTGTGTAGTATGATTTGAATAGAACAAATAAAATCTTTATTTATCATTCTCCCTGTATGTGTGTGTACAGTTGCTAAGCTAACATATACCTTTTACAATACATTGGCTCAAGAATGATAAAAATACAGACTCTTACAAAAAATAACCATATATTACCCAATCTTGAGCCATGATCCTTTGACGGTGCTTGGTGTATGTTATACCTGAAATATTAGTACACACAAAAAAGATATGCAATAATAATAAGTAGGAAAAATTAAGTAAGCTCCAATAATATTTATAATCATTAAAATATTAGCTTGGGCTCCTGGATTGCAATAATCTTTCCCTTTTTAATGATGTCAAACAGTAATGGTTGAATTACAATTTTATTTTATTTTACTCATAAGTTCTCCCCCTTATTAAGTGATATTTTTAAAAATAGGGAGAACCACCTTTTTCTCTTTTATTTTAATTTTATTATTATTTTTTAGTTTTTAATAATATGGAAAAATATAACCAACATAAAAAAATTGGAAACAAAATAAATTGCATTAATGATGAAAAGGATTACAAATCATAACTTTATATTCCCTCTTTTGACATCACCAAAAAGGACAACTATGACTAAATACTAAAACAATGTATAAACAAACTATAAGGAATAAACAAACTATAAAGCATAAAGTATAGCTACTCGTAGGATTGTCCCAAATTAGGTGGTGGAGGTGGTGGTGGCTAAAAGTAACAGTGGATCACAAAAAACTTATCATTAAACCACTGAAGGTCCACCTGGTGTTGCTGCTGGAACTACTCCCAGGACTGAGTCGACTTCTCTATATGTGGATTGACATTTAGCTTGAGTTGAGCAAAATCCTCAATCAGGGCATCCTACAAGTACAATTACTCAAGATGAGGGGCAGGCTGTCATGGTGCTCCCCTGCTTCTTCTTATTCTAACTTGTAAAATATTAATGGGGGCTCTACGATGTTCACTATATATTATGTAAAAGGAATTATCAGTAAAGAATATAGGAAGATGGTCAAGCAGTGTAGGATAGGTCAAGTTATATTTGGTTTCTAGGATATATCCAATGATGTGTCCTAAGGTTAGGTTTTGCTTTAGTTAGGCTTGTAGATTCCTAATGAATATGAGGTTTTCAATATATCTAAAGATCAAGTCACATGCATTGAATTGGGTGTTGGACATATAATAGTAGGTGACTAAGGATAAAAGAGGAGTGACATTAACTCGGCCTGCTGCTTTAGGAATGATGTTGTTTTGAAGAATGTGCTAAATGACATGAGCATTGAGGACAAAGAAACTCACTAAGAGTTGGTGGTGAGGTAGAGGAGAGTTCCAAATAAGAGTGTTGACTTGGATCTAATTGTAATCTAATGATCCAGAAAAAAATATATGTAGAAGGACCATCATTTGAAAGGTGAAGAAGTTTATGAAGGTCATCTAAGGTGATAGTGACCCGTCATTGAAAAACTTGGTATTATAGAGTAGCGAGTTCGGAGGTGACATAAAGATTTGCCAAAAACTCTAATAATAGCTCAGTGTGGAATGGAAAAGCAAGGAAAAATAATGAACTAGAGCGTGGAGGTAGCAAATAGTTACTACCCGGTAAGAGAGAGTTTCTTGATTAAGAATTTTTGAATCAGTAATGGAGGCTCCTCTATATTAGACATGGGCATATTTGTCCTCCTCACATTACAACTTGGGGTCCACCCTTCGGTGGATTTCTGCATGACCTCGCTTTGGTGGAACCATAGAGATTTGAGTGAGAAGATAGAGCTTAGAAAGGAGAGGAAAATTGGAATTTGGATGTGTGACTGAAATGGCTTATTTTGCCTTTCTTAAATAGCTCGAGCTGATCAAACAGTAGATTAGTGGTTCATAGAGTATGATCAAGTCCATTCAAAATGTCTCATCAGGAACCTACAGTCAATGGTCAAATCGTATAGTACGATCGAGAATCATACATTATGATTAGCATAAAATTCATCATCCCGAGAAGCCGTTGGTAAAATTGATGACAAAAAAGTAAAATATAGTATGATGAGTATTTTGTATAGTACGATTAGCAATAATGAATCATCCAGAAAATTTAATATAACGATAAGGGGCCAACGGTCAAATGCTACATAGATCGTATAGTACAATGAGAGTATCATACAGTTTGAAGTGAACAAAATTTTAGGATTTTATATATGATGATCAAGGAAAAACTCTACAAGCTAAAACATGTATACAAAAAAATCATCATTCATAATAAAGATAAATAAATTTGATAAAAACATAACACATAACATAAATATAAAGCAAACAAACACACAAATATGTTACAAAAATAAAACAACAAAACAAACTCATATCAACTTACCTCTATCCCAATTTCTATGCATGAATATCAATGATACCTAGTCTAATTCTAAGTGTGTTGAATGTATAATAATTGAGGGGTTTGGTAAAATTGTCTATTAAATAATTTTTAGTGGGCACATGACGCAATTTTATGTCTTCCTTTCCTACATGATCCCTAATGAAATGATGTATAATCTCAATATGCTTTGTGTGGGAATGTTGAATTGGATTTTTGAAAATACAGCATATTGCACTAATGTTATCACACATAATAGGGATAGTGCATCTAGAAAGTCCAAGGTCAAGGATATGTTACTTTATCCATAAGACTTGAGCAACATAACTTTCCATAGTTATGTATTTCGCTTCTGCAATAGATAAGGCTACAAAATTATGTTTTCTACTAGATCGGGAAACTTAGAATTGTTCTATAAATTGACAATTGCCATAAGCATTTTTCCAATCTACTCTACACCAAGCAAAGTCCTAATCTGAATATCCTAAAAATTCAAAGGTGGTGATATGTCTAGAATACCATATGCCTAGGTTTTGGGTGCCTATAAGATATCTAAAAATTCTCTTCACGGCAATCATATGAGATTCTTTTAGATCATGCTAAAATAAAGCACATAAAAAAAATAAAATATAATATAAAGTCTACTAGCAATCAAATACAGGAGTGATCCTATGATTCCTCTATACCTGTTCTGATCAACTAACTTTCCATTTATATCCTTATCTAGTTGGATGGTTGAGCTCATTGATGTATTTATACTCTTAGAACCTTGCACATCAAATTTTTTAAGATCCCCTTAATATATTTTTTCTGCCTAAGGAAGGTATCATTCTCTCTCTACTTTACACCTAATCCAAAAAAATAGTTCAGCTCTCTCATCATACCCATTTCAAATTTCTTACTCATAATACTTAAAAATTCATTGCAAAGATTTTTATTGGTAAATTAAAAAGTATGTCATCAATATAGATTTAAACTATGAGTATATCATCTCCTATTTTCTTAAGGAATAGTGTCATGTCTAGACGACCCTTAACAAATGGCTTGTTTGGGAGAAAGGTGCTAAGTCTCTCATAGCATACCCTAGGTGCATATTTCAATACATATAAAGCTTTCTTCAATTTATAAACATTGTCAAGAAAAGAGGAATTTTCAATACTTGGGGATTGTTCTACATAAACATCTTTTTTTATTACCCCATTTAAAAATACACTCTTAACATCTATCTGATATAATTTAAAGCCTCTAAAATATGCAAATACTAGTAGAAATGTTTTCTCAAAATCAATCCATTTTATCTGATTATACCCCTTAGTTACTAATATTGCCTTATTTCTAATCACCAACCCAGAGCCGTTCAACTTATTCTTAAATACCCATTTAGTGTCAACTATACTCTAATCGATGGGTCTACTAACTAATTCTCATACATCATTCCTAATAAACTAGTCAATTTCTCTTGCAGGGCTAAGATCTAAAATTCATCACTAATGGCTTGATCTACACTAGTTGGTTCTAACAAAGAGATGAAAGTTGTATGACTAACTTATTTTCTAAAGCCTTCACTAGTCCTAACCCCTACTGATGGATCTCCTAAGATAAGCTCCATCAGGTAACTAGAGGAATATCACCACTCTCTAAATAATGACTCCTGAGGTTCAACTCTATTTCCTAGGTCAAAGGTATTTACTCCATAGGTAATCTCTCTTCTTTATCATCATATATCCTAGGTTCAACTAATCTATCAGACTCTTCAAAAATTATGTGGGTAGATTCTTCTATGACTATGGTCCTATCATTAAAGATCTTATAAACTTTACCTACTGATAAATGACCTAACAATACTCATTTATCTGCCTTATAATCAAACGTTTCTAGACAAGATTTATCATTTATAAGCACAAAATACTTACACCCAAAGACATGCAAATGTCAAAGGTCAGGTGTCCTATTTTTAAGCAGCTCATAAGGTGTCTTATTCAACTTGGATCATATTTTACCTTATTTAACACATAACACAGTATTCACTACTTTTGCCTAAAAATATCTATGTAGTGTGTACTCAACTAATATTGCTCTAGCTACCTCCACTAGTGTCCTATTCTTTCTCTCAGCTATATTATTCTACTGTGAGGCCCTAATGGTAGAGAAATTGTAATCAATTCTAAACTCTTTACAAAATAATTCAAATCTTTCATTCTAAAATTCTTCAACATGATCATAATGAATGGTAGATATCAAAAAACCTAACTTCCTCTGAAATCAAGTAGAGAATATTTTAAACTCATCAAATGACTCACTCTTATGCACTAGGAATATAACCCAAGTAAATCTAGAGTAATCATCTACTATCATAAATCCAAAACTCTTACCACCTAGACTGGTTGTAATAATGGGTCCAAACAAATCAATGTGTAGAATCTCTAGTGGTTTAGTGGTAGTGATATCCTTAATAGAATGGAATGATGATTTAATTTTCATTTCTAACAAATAGGAATCACGCAAATGATCCTTAGTGAAATCTAACTTAGGAATGCCTCTAACTAGATCCTACTAGGTAATTTTTCTAAGGGTTTTCATACTCGCATGGCATAGTCTCCTAATCCATAGCTAAAATTCATCCAAAATAGTTTTCAAACATCAGATATCATCAAAAGTATCAATACAAGACAAATCAACCATATAGACATTGTTAATTTTTTCATCTTCCAAAATAGTTTTACCCTTTTAAGTAATAAGGCAATATTTAGATTAAATTTAATATCAAATTCTTTATCGCATAATTAACTTATACTAAGAATATAATGCTTTAATCCTTCTACTAAAAGTACATTTTTAATGATAAAACCATTACAATTTTTAATTCTACTTGAGCCAACCACTGTTCTAGTAATGTTATCATCCAAAGTTACCTTACCTCCGCTCCTAGCCTCTAATATGATGAATTACTTCATATCTCTAGTCATGTGTCTCGAGAAGCCATTTTCTAGGTACCACATGCTCTCACTTAACTTCTTGTAAGAGCATCCCTACAAGATCAATCAAAGGTTAGATTTGAAAACCAAAGTGAAATTGAGTTTCACCTTATGCTTTAATGAATGAATGTTATGCATGTTATACTGTGATGAACCTTTGGGCCTCCAGACTAGGTGTGTTTTATCACAACACAGTCCGATCAGGATATATCCTATTATGTTGAGCTGTGACAAGTAAATCCTAAGATCTAGTTTTAGAATTATTTAAGATTTTCTGTCAATATTCATTGAAATAAACTATAGATCACAGAGCTACTAAAACATCCAAATACTAAAAATAAATTCATCCATGAGGTTTCTTTTATTTAATCAAAATATATACCTACACTACAGTACATGGCTACATGCTGAGCTATAGAATAGAATAATAAACTAGTCATGACTGTACACAAACCAAAATAGAGAAATACCTATAACCGCATATCTAATTCTAAACTATTAATCCAATATCTCCTTCCCCTTCCCATATTCAAAAAATAGAAGCAAAATCACTGTGAGCTACAACAGCTCAGCAGGCCACACAAATCAATCAAAATTTTCAAATATTCTTTTATCAAATATTTTGCTAAATATTTAAAAGTAGTGTAGTTTAAATAAATCACTATACTGAGAGAAGTAATAAATGCATAGGAGTTATTCCTTAATTTAAATAATAATATTGAACAAATAAATAAATAAAAATTTATATCATATGGCAGTTCATATCATATTTCCTAGATCCAAACAGAACCTTAAAGGATTCTGGCCTCTTATGACTCTCTCCTTGTGCTTATAGCACTAGAACATATCATATAAGCTTATCTTAGACAGAATCCCAAAGGATTTTTGCCCCTTAGAGCTCCCAGCAATTTTGTGACACAGTTAGAATCTAAAAGGATTTTAGTCCCTTATAACTCCCTACAGATATAATTTAATCACATATGCATATATATCATCACATTATAGCAGTTAAAGAGTAATTGAGCATATATCAGAATTGCATAGTATTATTTAACGGTAGATAACAGAAAATCCAACTAGGCAAAAATGCATATTTTCAAAAAATTACCAAATTATTAGGGATTGTGTAAAATGATGTTTTAAAACTTTTACTGTACTATGCCACTATTTTTTAACATTCAGATAATTTTATATTCAATAAAAATCCCATAAATTTTAAAACCCCTATTGCAAAACTTTTAAAAAAATATTCAAAATGTGCATAATTATAATCTTTATAACATATAAAAAGTTACGTGGCAAAAGATCGATCAGAGCAAAATTATCCGCATTTTTTGCTAACAGAAATAAAATTTTAATCAAAAAATTTGCTAATAATTATGTATTTTTGAAATTAAGATGGGCATAATGTGCCTTATCTCAAGATGAACATGTTTCTCAAATAGGTCGACGGACAAAAATGGCTCGAAGTCATCCAAAATTGGGTTTTAAATTTCTCTCTCCTCTCTTTTTCCTCTAATTTCCTCCCCAAGCTCTCTGTTGATGAAATCAAAAGGCAAAATGGCTTTAAAAAGATTTTTTTCATTAGTAGAAATAATTTTATAATAAATATTATTATTCTAATTATTAAATTTTAATATTAATATAAAATACACCTAAATTCTTATATCTTCAAATCCAGGAATCCAAAAAATACTGAAAAATATTTATAAATTGGCTAAGCATGTTTAGTAAAATAGACTTCTATCGGTCCCAAAAACTCCACTTATACTGACATATGTCAATTTCTTAAGAAATTTCACCAGTGTCAAAAAATTATGAAAAAATTAGGCAATTAAAGTACTACACTATAAATGTTTTGACAAAAATGATTTATGATTTAGACTTATAATGACTCCTGAAAGAATTATTGATCATTTTAGGTCAAAAAAATTAAAAATTAAGAGTTTTCATAATCTATCCACCTTAAGAAAAATATCATCCTCGACATTCTCAAATCAGAATAAGTCAGAATAAACCTGAATATAATTGCCTCATATTAGATTCTTTCTCCCAGGTAGCCTCTCTAGCAGTTATATGCTTCCACTGCACTTTGACCATCAGAATCTATTTGCTTCTCAATTTTCTCATATCATATGCCAAAATCCTTTCGAGTTCTTTCCTATATTATAGATTCAGACAAACCTCAACATCATGAGCAGATAATCTCTTTCCAAAATTAGATACTCACTTTCTCAAAGAAGATACATGAAACACACTGTGTATATCAGACATATGATCAGGTAACAATAACCTGTAAGCAAAACCACCAATTCGCTCAATGATCTCAAAAGTTCTAATATACCTTGGACTGAGTTTGTTGATTCTCCTAAATTTGCTGATACCTTTCATAGGGCTAACTTTGATAAAAATTAGATCGTCAGTCTCAAACTCAACCAACCTGTATTTTTTATTGTACTACTTCTACTTATTCTGTATAGATTTTAACCTTTTTTTTTATCAAAAGGATCTTTATTGTAGTATCATCCACAAAGGCTGAACCTATCACCTATCTATCTCTCACCTCTATCAGTCAAAATAGTCATACATTTTTTGCCATAAAGAGCTTCATAAGGAGCTATACCTATACTGGACTGATAACTATTATTATATATAAACTATATCAATGGGATATGATCTCTCAATTATCCCCAAAATCTAAAACGCATGGCCTTAGAAGATCCTCCAGTCAGGCTGTCCATCTTTCTGTGGATGAAACCTTACTGAAGTGTAACTTCGTATCCAGTCCCTATTGAATACCTTTCTATAATTTGGAGGTAAACATATCATTCCAATTAGATAGGATCACCTTCGGCACACCATACAACTTGTTAATATCTTTAATATAGATCTGTGATAACATGTCCACTGATTCTGCCAGTCGAATCAGAATGAAATGGGTAGATTTTATTAATCATTCGACAATAACCTAAATAACATAGTGCCCCTGCCTTGATCTAGGAAAACCCATAACAAAAAATATGGTTATCTCTTCCCATTTCCACTCTAGAATAGATAACGACAGCAGAAGACCTCCTGGTTATTAATGCTCTGCCTTCACTAGCTGACAGGCCTCACGCTTCGATACAAACTCTGCTATGTCCTTCAATTCAGGCCACCAAAATATACCCTTTAAATCTTTATATATCTTATAACTTCCTAGATGAATAATATAGCCTGAATAATAAGCCTTATGTAGAATCTCCTGCCTCAGATCTCCAAAAATAGGAATCCAAAATCTATACTTGTAGAAAATAATATTATAATTAGGAACTCGTAGTTCAAATTTCTTACCACATATGATCTAATCAATTAACTTTAAATATTTTACATGTAATACTTGAGCTGCATGAATCTTTTCTTTTAAAGAAGACTGAATGATAATTGAGTCACTGTACCAAAATCTCAATTAGTAGAAAAAATCACTTCCAACTATAATTTCTCCGTATCTCATATCAAATATTCATCAGAAGTGAGCTGTATATATGATAATCTAAAAGACTTCCTACTTAGAGCATATGCCACCACATTAGTCTGACCAGGCTAATACTAAACAGTCAGATCATAGTCCATAATCAACTCAAGCCACCTCATTTTCCTCAGATTCAAATCCTTATAAGTGAATATGTATTTCAGACTCTAATGATCAGTAAAAATCTCACACCTAACACCATACAAATAATGCCGTCCAATCTTCAAAGCAAATACAATAGTAACCAACTCTAGATCATGTATCAGATAGTTTCTTTCTTGTGGCTTCAACTACCTAAAAGCATAAGCTATAACTCTACTGTGCTACATCAAAACACATCCCAAACCTCTTAGTGAAGTATCACTCAATACTGAAATCCTTTTGTACTAGATGGAAGAGCCAAAATTAGAGCAGAAGTCGAATAATCCTTCAATATCTAAAAATTAACCTCACACTCTGGTGTCCAGATAAAGCTAATGATTTTTAAGTCGATCTTGTTAAAGGTGTAGAAATATGAGAAAATTCCTTCACAAACTTCCTGTAATATCCAACAATACCCAAGAAACTACATATTTCAAATATAGTAGTACGCCTCGGCCAATCAATGACTACCTAAACTTTCTGGTGATCAATATAGATACCATCACCACTCACCACGTGTCCCAGAAAAGAAATACTCCTCAGCTAAACCTCATATTTGGAGAATTTGGCATATAACTGGTGTTACCTCAAAGTCTCCAATATAATCCTTAGATGTCTAACATGATCTTCCTTAGAAGTAGAATATATCAAAATGTCATCTATAAAAATAATCACAAATTGATCAGATAATTTATAAATACTTTGTTCATCAAATCCATAAAGATAGCTGGTGCATCAGTCACCCTAAATGGCATGACCAAAAACTCATAGTGTCCGTACCGAGAACTGAAAGATGTCTTCATCACATCAGCCTCTCTTACCTTCACCTGATAGTAACCAATTCACAGATCAATCTTTAAGAATACAGAAGATCCAACAAGCTAGTCAAATATATCATCAATCCGTGGCAGTGGATACTTATTCTTGATAGTGACTTTGTTCAACTCCCTATAGTTAATATATATATGCATCATACCATCCTTTTTATTCATAAATAGAATAGGTGTGCTCCCTAGGAAGACATACTAGGATGAATAAATCCCCTGTCAACCAACTCCTGAAGCTCCTTAGGTGTCATACTATATGGAGGCTTAGAAATCAAGGCCGCACCCAAAAATATATTAATATAGAACTGTAAGTCTCTGTCTAGAGGTAAACTAGCTAACTCCTCAAAAAATATATCTAAAAAATCTTGTACTATCGGGATATCAGAAAGAGAACCAAAATCTACACTCCTATCCCAGATTGATACCAGAAATACCATAAAACCCTTCTTCCATAACCTATCTACTTCCACTGTAGAGATCAAATAGAACAAAATACCTCTAACTATCTTAAATACATAACTCTCACTGCCCATAATAATATAACTCGCTTCTTCGAGCAATCAATCAGGGCCCTATACTAACTCAGCTAATTCATACTTAAAATAACATCATATGAGAAAATGGATAATAAAATCAAATTAGATTTTCACTATTTAATAGAAATCTCAATATCATATAAATAAAATCTATTGGCTATCATAATATCTCCAGTTCGTAAAATAACAGAAAGAGAAATAGACAATACAATTGAAGCCAAGCGTAGTAAATCAAAGAAATGCTCGAAATTAAAGGAATACCATTACAGAAATACCATTAAAAAAAAAAACCAAAAAAACGAAGAAAATAATTAGCCGACCGAAGGTTGACTGAAAAAAAAAACCCCAAAAAATGAAAGGAAAAGAGGAACTTCCCTAAGAGAATCACTGAAGAAGCTATGATCTACACTAGATTGCAAGAGTGAGCAAGACAAGAAGCGACTAGGGTAGAAGCCCTAGCAGAGCAGTCGAGAGAGTGGCATTTTTTAAGGATAAACTAAGTTCACTGATAATAACCATCATGTTGTCTAATATAATGATCATAAATTAAGGACATGTATTTTATAAATTGAAATGTTGATTTAAAACTGGAACTACCTTATATTATTCGAAAATCAATAAGGTAGCCAACATAGTAATATAAGGAGCTTCCACAATTAATAAAAATAACAAGAAGATTATAACTCTAGTTACTTTTCACCATCCAAATACATTGAAGAAGGGGCCAAAGTATCCTAGAATCAGGACTATCTCCTCCTAAAAACGCGGTGGATTATTACCCAATCAACAAGTATCTTGAATAACTCCTACCTCATTCCTGAAACACACTGGATCATTAGGAAATTCAAAGATGACCTGCAATCATGTTAATAACACTACAAATAGAAAATTAGCCTATTATTACTGCTATTGATAGAGACACTTTCAAATTCCATGTGAACTTTACCCACATAGAAAGAGGCATGCCTATCATGATCTTATGTAGACATTATCCTGGAGGGTTATTACATAGAAAAGTACTCTGAATTTTTAGGAATAATAGAAAGTTCCATATGAAATAGTTTCCTTAACACTCACATCTACTGAGACATGGTAATCAAATGTCCCAACCAATTGGAGAGGAAAAGCAACACGCATGAAAGAACTATCATCAATGCAAAGTAACTTGCCTGCATTTTAAGTACCAATAGCTATCATCATCTTCTCCCAACCCTGAAATCATAAACCTGCTAACGTATAAAATTTTAGTTAGCATAGAGAGAAAAATTTACCATGGGAACTTGGTGCTGAGATCTTCTAAAGTTCGGATGGGAAAGCAACAAATGATTTTTGGTGCATAAGTTGGAATATGAGTGCATGCATCAATGACATGAAAGTGATTATAATCTACCAGCAAACTAAATTTCACTGATTATTACAAATTACATTATTGTGCATCATGTTTACTGCTAACAAGAAAACGAAAAATGTAATATGACATATTTTTTGTTAGCGCCCATAAAAAATTAGCATACTCTATTATTTGTTCTCATCTCACACATTAATAGAAGTTCAAGTACTCAACGGTAGGTTACTTTGCCAATCAACAAACATCTGACACTACCGAGATTACAAGGTTTTAAGATTGTGATAAAAGGAGTGAAATAATGAAAAGAATTCATTACCTGGATCTTCTGAATAAGTGTTCTGTCAAGATGCCAGTAAATTCTATCCCCATGAGCAAAAAAAGCATGATTCCAAAGGAAAAAACCACCAAAATTTTCTGTCTGTCCTCCCTCTCAGCCAGTGCTGCAACTAAGTCAAATTTTCAAATCAGTCATCATCAGAAACACTATAAGATATCTAGATTAATCACCTGCTACAAAAAATCAGGAGGAATGGAAGAGCTGACCTGTTGCATCTTCCAGAATGAAGAATACAGTTTCTTCTGCTTTTGGTCTCCAAATCTCAGGTACTCATTACTTGCATCAACCTAGTTTACAATGGCATTTGGCCTCTAGGTTGTTTCCTCATTTCTCTGCATGTTTAGTCCTTCTTCGGCATATATCATATAGGAACTTTACTTTTCATTCAGAATATAACTAGTTTATTTAATTGTCTTGCGTCTTAGTAAAACATTGGATTTTGTTCATGTAAAACATTAGGTGCAATATACCCTGCAGCATCAATAAGAAAATGACGCGATGGATCATCATCATTGACCAAGTACGTATTAACGGAAAGGACAAATACACACAACTACAAAGAATCCTATTAATCCAGCTTGATGGAATAAAAAAGGAAATGACAGAAAGGTAATAAATAATAAATAAATAAACCATCTAAAAAAACCTTAAATTAAACTAATGAGTTAATATACTAATAAATGGATAGCTATGCTTGAAAAGTCAACTTCTCAGTAACTCAGTCTAAGCGATAACAATAAGATGATTGAGAAACCATAAACACAAAGGGAATTGTTTTCTCTGCCCATCGCAGAGAAAAACGTGAAATGTGGACAACAAAAAGCTAACTGTCTTTAAAATCCATTCGGTCAAACCTAGATATTACAATAACTTACTAAACATCAATTATCCTCAAGAAAGCTATTCCAAAAAAATGAATAATATTACCAATATTCAGGTAAGAATGAATCGCATTTTTGAAAAAGCTTTGCAGGTGAATCCTTCAGCAGGCCATCTATGACTGATGAGTTAGGTTTTGCACTGCAATAACAAAGCTAACTGTTTTTGAAAATTTGAGTTAACATTGCAATATCATAAGTAAATGTTCTTGAAGTGTTGGAAGTAACAGTTTGGAGGTTAGAATTGTAAGATATTTATGGGCTTCAAAGAACCTAACAAATAGAACAATGCTTCTACATCAACACAAAGATCCATAAAGACAGGTCTTTAAAGCTAGTCAGAATGAATATAAGAAAACATAACCGGCAATCATCTGAATTAAATCTATACCTCAACGACTGGTTTGGGAACAACCACATAAACACATTTTTGTGAAGTTGATTCAGTAAACACCTCACCAAATTCATAGGTTTCAGATTCCCAATTGTTTTTACAGGAATTTGACCTTTTAAGTTACAAAATAACAAAATATGAAGAAATTTTTTATATTGAATGTTAAACATCATAACAAACACTCATCTGATGCCAGGACTAATCCAGCAGAAAGTGCACTCTAGCTAACCCAACTTCACTCAAAGCCTGGCAAGTATTAAAGCAAAAAAATCAAGAAAAAAATCAAATATAAAAAACCCAAAATAAGATATTATTGGTTTAGTCCTCGTTGGAGCTGCCTGCAGCGTTACAATATGGGATTGACAATCAATTCACTGTACGCATCAAGAACAAAAACAATTTCTAGCTACAAGACATCCTAAACATCAGCAATAACAAAGTTTATAATGTACATCACAGTCAAATTGTCATTCATATCTAAAAAAGTGAGATATTGTTATGTAACATACTATAACTTATATTTATAACTTCATGAATGAATGAATTGAAAAAATGAACTACTACAGCACCATCTTCTATCTACATATTAAAAAGTAAATTCTATATATGAGTAAGCATGTTCAATCTAAGTGAACTCTCCACAAATTTGCATAGAATATTGCATGTCAATCTTTTTCGCAAACAATCTGCACCAAATTGATTATAAAAATTAACTAATTTGATAATTTAATAAAACATTCAATCCACATGAAATGATATTTCAATTAAAAAACACTTACTAAAACATACTTCCAATTTCCTGTCCAATTATTGCTTAACTAATATACAGTCTAATCACTTTTTTTTTTTGGGTTAAACCCTAAAAGGGCTTCCGTGTTAATAATAAAAAAATGTTATAATGTCCTTAAAAAAGATCAAAAACTCAGTACATGATCAAAGAGTTACAAGAAAAAAGCAAAATAAAATATATGGAGTCTAAGATCCGTTACTATTTAATTGAAACAAAAGAAAAGGTCGACAGGAAGCCAAAACCAAAAGTAGCCAACAAGATCAACATCTGAGAATATAACAAGTCTAGACCAAGGATGCGATCGAATCTGCAAAAAATTCTATTAAAATAACAAGAAATCAAACCTGGCAATCAAGAGTACCATCATCAGCAATAACATATGGGTCGATAAGCAAATTGGAGCACACAGCAGACAGCAAAATGATTCCCAAAACCAGCCAAATTACCTGCAAAGAAAGCAACAAGGAAAAAGGAAAAGACCCACCAATATAAAACCAGAAGCCCAAAGGAAAAAAAGCCACCGAATCCAGCCACACATGAAGAAACCTTGAAACGAAACCAAAACACAAACCACTGAATGAGACAACCAACAGAACCTAACTACACCACGAATGATAGCAGAACATAGAAGCCAATCAGTAGTAACAAATAACAACCAGAAGGATCAAACAACAGTAGATACCACCGCAACAACAAGCCCTAGCAGAAACTAACCAAAAAATCCAAAAAAGACAACCAGCATAACCTAAATACACCCCACCAACACCCAACCCAAGACTAAATGGATAAAAGGAAAACCCTGAACAAACCAAAAACCCAACACCAAACAAAACCAGAAAGGACAAAAAGAGAGAAGCAACCAAAACAGAATTGAGCAAAAGCAACAAAGAAAACCCAAAACAAAATAATCTATTCCTAATGTAGGGGTAACCAATGCTATCCATCCTCACCATACCCTTAATCTCATGGAGATTATTCATGTTAAAGTAATGCACTGTGTTAGGAATAGAAGTGTCTTTTTTAGCCAACCAATCAGCAGTCTAGTTGCCTTCCCTCCATATATGAGAGATCTTATAATGACAACTCCAGCAAGTGAATAATTTTTCTAAACAAATAGAAAAGAGAACCATTATTACAAGAACTCTTCACAATAAGAGAAACCAACAATTTAGAATCCGATTCAATCTATATATTCCTCCACTAATTATCAACACAAAGCACAAGACCTTGTATAAAGCTTGTATTTCATCCATAATAACATTGCACATGGGAATCCGATAAGCAAAAGCAAGAAGCAAAGCACCTTTGTTATCCCAAAAAACACCACCACACCAAGCAACCCACTTATTCATCAAGCCATCAATATTAACTTTAATCTGATTAAAAATGGCTTATTCTAATGAAAGATACAGGGGTGAATAATATAATTATTGCAGCCATCATGGATTTTAAAGAAAGCAAACCAAGAATCTTTGCCCCTAAGAAGCTTAGGCTTCAAGAGGTTCACAATAAGCAGTTGATGACTTTTGTTTTTAGAACAATAATGATTCTATTAACGTTCATAGTATTACCAAGATGCTTACTATTGTTCCTCTCATTCCATAAAAGCTAAAAAATAATCAAAGGAACAACAATAAGGATATGGCCCTTAGAATGATTAAAAAATCATATGTGGAGCATATCCAAGCAATTAGAAATGTCATGCCCAATATTAATAACTAACACCTAAAAAATCCCAGACCCTAGAAGAAATAGGGCCATTGATAAAAACATGATTAAGGGATTCCTCATAGTGTAACATTGGTATTTGGAAGCAATGACGAACCCTTCCTTTTCAATCTCACATCAACAAGAATGAAACCTTTGATAAGCCTCCAAGTAAATAAAGAAATATTGGTGGGAGTCAAAGAGTTTCAATTTTTATCATAAGTAGTTTTGAAGTCTTTTTCTCTCTAAATCTATTCCACGCATCTTTAAAATTGAAATCTCCATTAGGAGAGTGCTTAAAGATGAGATGATCATGACAAAGCAAATTAATAGGGATCTCACAAATAACATCAACAATAAAATTAGGGATATGCTCCATCGAATGTACCTATCGAGAAAAAATAGGAAACCTTATGATTAAAAATAGAATGAGTATTGAAAAAGGAACCTAAGGAACCAGATCCCTTTCAATCATCTTGCCAGAAGATCTATTTCCAATACCCCATTTGAAGATGATGCTCCCAATCCATTTGATTTTACACATTCTAGCCCAAGTAGGAGATTGCCCCTTCTTGAAGACACATCAAGTGGGATGACTATTCTTACAGTATTTATAATTCATATACTTGGCCCAGAAAGAATTATTACTTCTAAACTTCCACCATAATTTGCAAGAGAAACATTTCACCATACCAGCTATAAATTTGCACCCCAAACCATTCTCACAGAAAGGATCACAACAGAAGTTCCAAGAAGCTCAATCAATCTTCTTACTATTCTGGGAAGAACCCCCAAATAAATTGTTAATAAGTTTATCAAATTAAACACAAACCTCCAACGAAGGATTAATAGCATGCAGTAAATAAATAGGAAGAGAACATAAGACATTTTTAATTAATACCAGTCTAGCCCCTATAGAAAGTAAAATAAACTCTCAATTAGCAAATTTGTTGAGCATGTTAGAAAATATTTTACCAAGCAAAAGTGTTTTCTTGCGACCTTTATGAAGAGGGATACCCAAATACTGAAGAGGAAGAGATTGGATATTAAAGCCATAATATTTCTAATACTATTAATTTTATCCCTAGTCATACCTTTACCAGCAATAATGGAGTTTTTTTCTGATTAAAATGTAGACCACTTTCATAACAAAATCTCTCCAAAAAGCGCTTAATCATTTTCACATTTCTCATATCACCCTTGCAAAAGATAATGAAGTCATCAGCAAAACAAATGTGAGAAACCATTAAAACACCATAGTTAATGAAGGGAAGAGTAATATATTTAGAAAAAAAATTGCTTTAAACCTCTGGAGAGATATTTAACGGTGATGATAAAAAGAGCAGGAGACAAAGGGTTTCCCTATTTAACACCCTTTTCATCTTTAAAGAAACCATACGATTTGCCATTCACTATGATGGAGAACCAAACATTTTCATTGATATTTCTAAACAGAGAAATACACTAATCATTAAAACCAAAAAACTTCAAAATATTCCAAATAAAAGACCAATTGATATTATCATATACTTTAGATATGTCCAGTTTCAAGATAATAATATGCCCATAAACTTTAATATTTATGTCGTGAAGGAGCTCTTTAGCCAATAAGATGTTATCAGTGATGCATCTGCCTTTAACAAACCCTGTTTGATTTTTCGAGATAATTTTAGGGAGGATGAGAGTCAATCTAGAAGCAATAATTTTTGAAATAATTTTATGAAAAGTGTTACATAAGTTAATAGGCCTAAAATCATTCCAGATTTTAGGATTAATGCATTTAGGAATAAGAATAACAAATGTATTAGCAAAAAATTTAGGAATTATAAAACCATTGAAAAAAGATCTAATAGCCGTACAAAGGTCCCCTTTAATAATGTTCCAACAACTTTGATAAAACTTAGAGGTAAAACCATCAGAACCCGCAACAGAGTCCTTGTTTAAACTCATGATAGTGTTAAAAATCTCATTATCATTAGGAATGGTGGATAAGAGATAATTATCCTCAATAGAAATAAGGTTAGGGATAACTTAAAGATTAGATATATCCTCCATCGTATTAACAAACCCAAGGGTTTGAAAGTGAGAGACAGCCGAGTTGCAAATGAAAAATTGGTCATCAGTCCATTCACCGACTCTATGGTCTAATTACATGCTTCTCCCAATCCACAGGAATATTTATATGTACTAAACACTAATTTGGACCCAATGGATAGTTTCCAACTCTATGTGTAGGATTCAAACTTTTTATATTTCCAAAAGCCAATAATTTAGTAGAATCAAGAATACTTTTAATTACAACTTATATATATATATATATATATATATATATATATATATATATATATATATATATATATATATACTAATACCATATTTTTAAGATAATAAGAATTTTTTTTAACATTATAAAAAATATTATAACATTATTCCATGACTTGTTAACAAAAACGTTTGCTTACCTAAACAAAAGCACCATTGTCGATCAAGTTTAAGATACCATCTTGAAAATATTGATCGGTTCTTAATGACATGTTCTAAGATGGTTGTCGTCTACTTTGGATATCCATTTTCAGTCAAGCAATTACCTAACTGTGCACGCAAACATGTTTTTCCATTCTTTCCAAAGCTTCTATCACCATGAGGTATAAGGAGTTGCACCAAATCTATACATGCATACTCTCACATTTTAATTTTCAAAAACCTTTGAGAAAATATCTTCCTTTCCAACATCTTCTAATTGAGATGTTTGACTCCTTATTTCCTTCATTTTATCCTAAATGTAATACAGATTACTTAACATATATATTCTATAATTAATATTTGAAATAATTATTTTTAGTATTTCTGAAAGCCTCTTCCACCTCAATACTACTTGGAATCTCATCTTTTATATAACCCTTCTCAAATATTTCAACTCGTGTAAATGAACAACCTGTGATTTTCTCCTACAAGAAATAATAAATAACATAAAAGTCAATGTTTTAAAGAACACATTGCACTTCAAAATTAAAGCGAAAATATAGCCATAATTTACCTCAACTTCAAGCACTTGACTAAAACCTCAACTTTCAGTTGTGTGGATCAAAGGTTTCTTAGATTTTTTTTTTTTTTCCTTTCACTTTTACACTAAATACAAACATAAATTAAGTAGCAAAATATAACATGCATATAAGATACTAAACTTAAATGCTTTTATAATTTTCCTTCTTCTGAATTCCAATAGCTAAATGATTTTTTCATTGATCTTGTAGTATCCTTTTTTAGCACTTTACATATTTGTTCTTCCATATACATATTTAGAACATAAGATCTAGAATTAATAGTTAGTGTTTTATATAAAGAAGTTGTTAGTTTCATGTATACAACTAATATAAAACAAAATAATTAAGCAAACTAGAAAAACATGAAAGTGCTTATGACGCACCAAGTGGGTGGGAGGGGGGTGAATTGGTATTTTAAAAAATCTTTTACTTAAGATTAAAAATGTAATATACATAATTGATATAAGAGGATAAACTATTCAAATAAAATCACAAGCAAATAAGATTTCTTTTGTTTGTAAACTTTTAGAAAACATATATATATATATATATATATATATATATATATATATATATATATAACTTCACAAACAAAAACTTCAACCAAAGATTTATCATTCAAAATTTCTTCACAAGGATAATCAAAAGTACACTAATGGATTCTTTCACCAAGATAACCAAAAGTAAACTAAAAAAAGCTTCCACAAAGATAACATAAAGCACACCAAAGTGCAAAAAATAAATTGCAAGAAAGTAAAAAGTACGCAAACCAGATTTATAGTGATGTTGCAAATTAGGATCCCTAGTATCTTATTTTGATGATGACAAATAATATTGATTGGATTACTATGCTCTTCCTTAAAAAATATAGATGTTATTTTTTATCTGTGAGCACTAATATTTCAGGTAAGATACACACCGCTCAAGACTGCTGGAAACTCAAGACTGAGTAGAATATGATGTAAAAGAACTTGTATTTTTGTATTTTCTTTATTTTTAATTTTTTGAGTCTGCCACAAAAGAGTGTATGCAAATTGGGTGACCATGCATACATACACAGGGGGAGAGCTTCTTTTTTGAAGATTAAAGTTTTTTGAAGGAAAATAGTACTGTACGATTTTTAATCGTACTATACGATCTGTCATCAACACTTAGGCTTAATAGCTAATTCTGGATAATTAGTTTGTGAACTAATCATACTGTACGATTTGTTTCCATCTGAAAATCCTAGCCGCCAGCATAATTTAAGTAAGATTTTGAATTTGATCTTTGAACTGATCGTACTGTATGATCTTAATCGTACTGTACGATTATTTAAAATCTTGCCAAAATTATCCCCCGTAATCAGGCAATTAAATCATGATTATTAATGAATATCATTCGTACTGTACGATGTACATCGTACTGACAGAGACAAAATTTCTTCATCCCAGAGATCATACCAGACGAAACCATAGTTTTTTGAATTATTCGTCCCAGACGATATTTGTATCGTACTGGATGATGGATTGAATTGAACTAGTCGTACTATACAAAGGGTACAGTGCTGGATGATTTACAGAGTCAATTTTTGGTCGTCCCATAAGTCATCCCGTACTAACAGTGGAAAATAAAATGATCGTCCAGTACGATCTCCGAATCGTACTGTACGATGTGCTTAAACTTGGTGAACTGTTCGTCTACCTTCGTACTGGACGGAACTTATTTTGAACTGATCGTACTGTACGATATTCGATCGTACTGTACGATATTAGATCGTACGGTACGAATAGTGATCATCTGAATTAAATGATTAGGGTTTTCTGAAGCCTAATATGAAAACAAGTCTTTTTATTCTTGTGAAAAAAACAGTGAAGAACAGGAATGTGATAACTGAAGAAACTCTTGAGAGGGAGATTTTGAAGAATCCAGGGTTTGTGAGAGGAAGGAGAAGGTGAGCTTGAGCGTGAGGGAGAAGGAGTGTGAGGGATCACACAGTTGTTCTGAGCTAGTTGTACGCTTACTCCTCCTGTGGCCTTGGTGTGTCTTGTGGAAGTTCTCTAGGGAAAGAGGTTTCTAGGTCAACGTCCTCTAGGTTCTCTGCCTTCTCCAAGAGGGAGAAAAAGGAGAAGGTCCACTGCCGTCACCAGGAGGGTGACATCATGTCTGACACTCCGCCACACTGGGGAAGGTGAAAGTGAATTTTGTAAAGGCTTCTCCACCTTTTTCACCCTCTTGGTGAAGGCGGAGTACCTCGACTCATTTTCACCCTCCTGGTGAAGGCAGAAAACCTCGACGATCTTTAACCTTGAAGTTCTTCTTCCCAGAGCCATCTAAGAAACCAAACAAGACACTTAGAGGAAACAAGGTAGAAGCTTTCCCGGAGCAACCGAGTGGAATCCCCTCACACTCCTCCCTCACGCACAACCTCTCATTTCTCCTTCCCAAAGCTCTCAAAGCTCTCTCTCCAGAAAACACAATAGCCAGAAACTCTCAAAGAGTCTCTTAAGAAAATATTTAAACAAGGCTTCAACCAAACCTAATTTTTCAATTTGGCCGTCAATGTTCGTACAATACAATCAAGGATTGTAAAGTACGATTAATTCAAAAATTGAGTTCATTCAGTATGATGAAACAGTCATAGGACAAACTGTTCAATTTTTACGTATTGATCGTATAGTACAATCTAAAGATTGTATGGTATGATTAGTTTAATTTCCTTATGTTCGTACAGGATGATTGGAAATCATCTCTGTAAATCGTTCAGTATGATTAACATCGTACTGTATGATTAGTTCAAAATTAAAGTTTCATTCAATACGATATCTAGGATGCTCGAATTTCATCTATGTAGATTGTCCAATATGATTTATATCGTACAGTATGATTTATCATATTTATTAAATCTTAATTTGAATGACTAATCACGAGGATTAATTTAAGTAAGTTTTCAAATATCGTACCACACGATATGGATCGTACAATATGATCAGTTAAAAGAAACAAAATGTTAAAAACTTACTTAAATTGTTTGGCGACTAGGGTTTCTGTATTAAACTGATTGTATAGTATGATCTGGTTCGTACAGTACGATTAGTTTAAAAATTTTAAAATATAGTTTCTCACTTTGCTGTGTGCGTGTGCACAGTCACCAAGTTTAGCATCCATCTTAAACAAGACTTTGACTAAAGAAATATAAAAAAAATTAAGTAAATGAAAAATACAGACTCTTGAGAAAATATAAACCTATTTTACTTAGTCTTGAGTTGATCACTTTGCAAGATGTACAGCAGACCTGAAATGTTAGTGCACGAAAATAAATATCCAATAATAATAACAGGAGAAAATATGGTAGACAAACTAATAATTCTTGTTATCATCAAAATCATAAGACCGAGGTCAAGATTTGCAACATCTTCAAGGCATAAAAGGAACTCCTTGTCAGGTTAAGAACCATGTCACATACCTGAACCACCACCTTAGTCACTCGCTCCCTCTCAGAGCAACCTCATATGCTCGATCTCTCATAAAGAAACCATGCTCACCAAACTCAACTACAGGAAAGCATCTACTCATGAGACCCTCAACTTACCATGCTGCGACAACCGGAGCTCTGCATTACCACAATAGAATCTTACTCACACCTCTCTACTAGGTGATTTGAAATCTCTCATACAAGTCACCGACAAAGTCAGCAACCATGTCAGTTGCTAGTCCCCTTTCATTTAAGTATATGCCAGCAAACTCACTCGAGCGCACTAGACCTAGACTACTTGGCAATACTAGATTTACCCAGAAGCAACTCGCCAAAGCCTTTCAACCTCGCTTTCCTTGAACAAATCATGAAGCAACACATGTCTAGGTTAGTTTATAGGATTATATTTTTTACTTTTTCTATGTATAGTCTTTCCTATATCCCTCACAATCCTATAAATAAGGAGTGATGAGAAACAACCTGAGAGATCTTTTTAAAACATTTTTTAACTGATAGTGGATATTTTGTCAGTTTGAGATCTATAGCATTTCGAGCATTCTGTAGCACTTTCATCTATTCCCTCCAATCTACATTCGCATAAGTTCTAGCATATTAGATAGGCTTGCAAATATAATTGGATGTCATCGACGGATAAATTTGAATCATTTTTTTTTTTTGTGCATTTGCTTACTACCAGTGCTTTACACTCAAATGTTAATGCTTTATGAGAAGCAGAAGTGAGCCACGAGTGAACCATGTAAGCCTCATAGGAAGATCTGATAGCTGCATTATGTCATCATAGTACAAGTCATATTTATATGATGCATGGACATCTGATCAAGAAATAGGTCCTTTCCAAAAGTTCCAGCTCAATATATTATGCCCAAGATAAAACAGATAGGAAAAATAAAATTTATTTGCCGCATTCCGTATTAAATTTTGTACTTTTGTTTCTCTGTAAATAATGACCACCAAGCTGTAAGAGGTACACTAAAGGCTTAATTTAGAAAAATCAAAGCAAAGGCTGTAAGGAAGTTGGCATTAACAGCTTTGGATTTATTCACTTCTGCAACAATTAAAAAAAATAATCAGTAACTTTCTTAGACGAAGAACCATGCACATGGCTTCAAATGTTGGTAAATAACAAGAAAGCTCTTAATTGTAGAAAACCTTCAAGAAGAAAAACAAAAACTAACCTGGTAAATGTACAAGACTTAGGAGAAACCTTCTACCAATTCAAACTTAAGAAGAAACTTCTTATGTTTACATTCCAGCATCTCAGACAAGCTACATTCTATTTTCTTAAGCTTGAGCAATCTCTGTCTAGGTTCAAGGCTCTTCATCAAACCATGCCTAAAAAACTCTGGATTATCTGTGACTTCGCCAATCTCTCTCCCCATCTCTGCTACCAGGAATTTGATTCTTGGTTGCAGAGAATGTCTAACATTCTTGATCAAAATTATAGGATATCCCATGACAAATAGCCTAATCTGCTCATTATTGAATCCGCTTTGTTTTAAGAACTCGAGATTGGGCTTCAAAATCTTCTCCACATTCCTACACAAAACCTTGGGGAAGTTGACTACGACCTTTTGAATATCTATCATGTTAAGACCAATTGATTTCAAGACATCTGTAGTTGGCCGAAGCCGCTTCTCAGCACTGTAACCCATTATCCATGAATTCTTCACCAGAATTTTACCGATAGCACCTTCTCCATTAAGCCCCATACTTGAAAGAAAATCAATCATCTCAGCATACTTCTTGTCAATGCTACAATTGATAAGCCATGGATTAACCAAAAGCAGCTTACCCATTTGCTTTTCAGAAATACCAATCGCTTCGAAGAAACAAGGAGCGAACAGAGCTTCTCTACCACATTGTGGAATAGAATGTGGGGGAATTTAGTGATGGCCATCGCAAGTTCACCAGACTTTGTTCCTAGGGTGGAGAGGCATTGTACTACTGGCAAAAGCTTCTCATTTAAGTTCAACGTGAGAACCTTGGGGCACATGGAAATGACATTAAGCACCTTCCTTTCTTGAATCCCAAGAGTTCTCAGATAATCCCAAACCTCACAGGCTTTATCTCTCTCCACACACTCCAGATATTTGCATCTCCTGAACATTCTTTCAATATTTTCATCGTCAAATCCTTCACTTTTTAAGAACCCTAGCATATCACTTCCCCATTCGATGCATGATACCTAAATTAAAATTGGGAAATGGGTTCAGTTTGCCCCGGAGAAAGAACGCACTGAAAGAACGTAAAATTTTGAAGTTGTAGAGCTTTAAGGGCATCACTTCACTTAAGTAACAAATCGCTATCTTGCTTCATTCTTGTGAAGCTCTATTCTTCAACTTCGTCAAGAAAGTCCAATCATAAGAGATTATGCAGAAGAAAATCTCTAAAAAAAACATTTTTAAAAATTTAGTCCAATCAAAAATGATAAAGAAATTTTCAAACCTCTGAAGACAGCTAAAGTAAGAGCACCTGCATCAAACGTTAGAGGAAAGAACAAAGAGAATTTCACAGAAGGAATGCTTTTCATTAATTGATCCTAGCTGCAATGCTTGAGCTATAGTGATGGTATTTGTAGAAGAAGATGACAGAGACGGTTATCAGCCAACGGCCATGATCAGTCCGTAGACAGAAGCTGGACGGTGAAGATGAGTTGCAGTACATAGGGAGTGGAATGGTAAGCCGACTAATCAGATATCGCATATCACTTATCAGGTTGGTTATCACCTCCCCGCAAGTTAACAATGGGAGCAGTAATTGTTAACTTGGTCCTTAAGAGCTGGAATCTGGAGATGGGAAGAGATTTAGTAAAAAAATCAGCTGGCTGATCTGCAGAAGCTAAGTGATGAATTGCTATCTGCTGAAGCTTGATGTAATCCCTGATAAAGTGAAAGTCCACATCAATGTGTTTCGTGCGAGCATGAAACACAGGGTTGTTGGCAAGAGCTAGAGCCGCGACATTATCGCAAAACAGAGACGTGGGGGTGGAGGAATGTAAGTGGAAATCCTGGAGCAGACGGCGTAACTAGATGACATCAGTGGCGGCAGCTGCAAGTGCACGATACTCAGCTTCCGTAGAAGAGCGAGCGATAGTGGATTGCTTCTTAACACACCATGAGACTAGATTATTCCCAAGATAGGAGCAATAGCCTGTGACTGATCTTCTGTTGTGGGGATCGGCAGCCCAATCTGAGTCCGAGTATGCATGGAGCTCAAGCGAAGATGGTGTAATAAGGAGTCTGAGGGCAATGTTGCCTTGAATGTAGAGAATGACCCGTTTCAAGAGTTGAAAATGTAATGTACAGGGGTTGTGCATATGTTGGCAAAGAAGATTTACCGCAAAGGAAAGATCGAGTCGAGTGATAGTTAAATACTGTAATTGGCCAACTAATTGGCGGTAGTATTCAGGTTTAGAGTAAGCTGAAGAAGCATCTGTAAGAGTTGGTATCTTGGCTGGCAATGGGGTGAGTACAGGTTTGCAATCCTTCATCCCGGACTTGTCGAGAAGAGCGGCGGCATACTGAGATTGCGATAAGTGTAGTCCAGTGGCAAGTGACTGTACCTATATGCCAAGGAAATGGGAGACAGGGCCAAGATTTTTCATTTGAAACCTGGAATGTAATGCTTGCAGTAGAGAGGTGATGACAGATGAGTCATTTCCTGTCAAGAGAATGTCATCGACGTACACCAGAATGTATATCTGTGTGTTACCTCGGTGATAACAGAGGAGAGACGGATCCGCAGAATTGAGGTGAAATCTGAAATCAGAGAGAAAGTTGGTGAACGTGGCGAACCAGAGCCGAGGAGCCTGTTTCAGGCCATATATAGCCTTTTTGAGTAAGCAGACATGGTTGGGTAGTTAAGGATCCTGAAAACCAGGCGGCTGCTTCATGTATACAGTCTCATCGAGGCAGCCATGGAGGAAGGCATTCGAGACATCCAACTGAATAACTTGCCACTGACGAGTGACGGCGATAGTGAGGAGAATGCGAATTGTAGGGAACTTGGCCACCGGGCTAAAAGTATCAAAGTAATCAAGTCCAAACTCCTGATTGAAGCCTTAGGCGACTAAGCGTGCTTTGTAGCGGGCTATGGTGCCATCGGAGTTGTACTTGGTACGAAACAGCCACTTACAACCAAGAATGTTGAGCTCAGAGGAGTTGGGAACCAGGATCCAGGTGCCCTGACTTTGTAAGGCTTCAAATTCAGATGACATAGCTTGACGCCAGGCTGAGTGTTTTACAGCTTGGGAATAACAGGTGGGGTTGGCGGGAACGAGCGAGTTTTGAAGATCAAAAATGCGCTTGGGCTGGAGATGTCCTGTTTGGAACCGAGTTACCATAGGATGTCTTGGCTGCACAGGCGGCGAAGGGTTTGTAGGAATTGTAGTATGTGTTGAGGAGTTATTTGAAGAGCTGTTGGAGAGTGAAGTATGAGGTGAAGAATTTGTAGTGGAGGTGGTAGGAGATGCGGTTGATGAGGAGGAGGGAGTAGGTAAACTGGACGGTGGAACAAGTATTGAAGGTGGTATAGTGATAGGTGGTGAACGGTTAGTGGATGCTGTGGACAGTTATTGATATGGAAATACAGATTCAAAGAACTTGACATGGCGAGAATGAGTAATTCGACCTGTCTCAGTATTGAAGCATTTATAGCCCTTGGTCGGGTCAGCATAGCCGAGGAAAACACAAGCTTGAGAGCGGGGTTGGAGTTTGTGGTGCAGTTGAGGAGGGAGCCAATGGTAGCACAAGCAGCCAAAAACTCTAAGCTGAGAGTAATCGGAGATCTGATGATATAGGAGCTCATACGGAGATTTGTTGTGAAGTGAGCGAGAGGGTAGTCTGTTAATAGTATAAGCTGCTGTTAGAAGGGCTTCAGGCCAAAAGTGATTGGGGAGATGAGCCTGAAATAGGAGAAAGCGAACGGTTTCAAGTAGATGGCTGTGTTTATGCTCAGAGACGCCATTCTGTTGAGGCGTATAAGGACAGGTAACCTGATGCAGAATGCCATGTCGTGTGAGATAAGATTGAAATGCTGAATTCACGTATTCCCCGCCTCCATCAGATCGCAAAGTGTTGATGGAGGTTTTAAATTGATTTTCAACGAGTGTTTTAAATTGAATAAAGGTTGAGAAAGTATCAGACTTGTTTACAAGCGGATAGACCCAACAAAATCGGGTGTAGTCATCAACAAACACAACATAGTATTTATAGCTATGTAAGGATAAAACAGGGGAAGGACCCCATACATCAGTATGAACTAATTGCAAACAGCTAGTAGCATTTGAAGTAGATAATAAAAAAGGTAAACGATGAGCTTTGGCTCGCTCGCAGGCAGAGCAATGAAAGAAGGAGGTAGACATTTTGCTATTAGGAATAAAAACAGAAACAAGTTGCTGAGTGGAGACGGATGGGTGTCCCAGTCGTTGATGCCAGTGAGTAGAGGAGGTTGCAACAGTTTGGAGTGCTGTAGGTGATCTAGAAGACAATCGTGTGGAGGCAGAGGAGACTTTAATGGGGTAGAGACCTTGATGACTGGGACCTTGAAGGAGAGTCCGGTTGGTCCGAGCATCCTTAATGAGTTAGCCATTAGAGGTGAAAAGGATTGAGCAAGAGTTATCAGTAGTGAGTTTATTTACAGACAAAAGATTGTGAGAGAGATGAGGGACATGTAAGAGAGGGTGAAGATGAAGCTTACGTGACGGGGTGGGTAGGATACCTTGGCCAGAGTTAGCGATAGGGAGAAGCTGACCGTTGCCAACCTGGACTTGGGAGGAGCCATGGTATGATTATGGAGACTGTAGTTGCTGAAGGTTGGAGGTTAAATGGGAGGTGGCGCCGGAATCCAGAAACCAATCATCTGTGGTGGACTGGTCAGCAGCTACATAGGCTTGGGTGGGTGGTTGAAATGTAAGATCCGTGCGATGCCAGCACTGGAAGGCAGAATGTCCTGGTTTGCCGTAGATCTGGCACTGAGTAGAAGAGCGAGGATGCCGACCACCGCGACCTCTACGAGGAGGAAATGGTAGAGATCTACCCCGGCTGAAGTTAAAAAATGACTGACGTCCGCGGGAGCGACCACGAACAGTTTGGGAGGCAAATGCAGTATCAGATGATGGAGTCGAATCAATGGCCAGATCTGAATGTAGGTTAAGTTCCTCGCTACAGAGTAGTGAGTAGAAGTCATCGAGACTTATGGGATTAAGCTGAGTTCTGATAGCCGTTTTGAAGGCATTATAGGCAGGTGGTAAGCCATTAAGAGTGTACAGTAGAATGTCCTGAGGATCAATGGTTGAGCCAGCCGCAGTAATTTCATCGACTTTCTGTTTTATTTCAGACAGATATTAGACCATGGTTTTATCGCCTTTTTGAAGATGATGCAGCTCACTTTTCAGTTGAAGTTGACGGGATCGATTTGTAGACTAGAGGCGGCGCTCAATGGTGATCCATATGTCATGACAGCAATCCAAATTAAGTACATACGGTAGAAGAGACGGAGAGATGGTTGAATACAAAGCGGCAGATAGGTTCTGATCAACTAAGAGCCAGGTTTGATAATGGGGATTGAGAGTAACTGAGCCTTCTGCAGTTAGGAGCTGCTTCTACGGTTTGAGGGTAGTGCCGTCCAGATAACCGTCGAGGCCATTAGCAGAGAAGAGCTTAAGGATTTGGGACTTCCAAATGGGGTAATTATCAGGGGTGAGTTGAGTGTTGATGATGGTTTTGACATTAGTCATAAGGAACTTGAGTTGGAGTGGTATTACAGTGTCATTCATCTTGATCGGGACTGAAGAAGATGAAGACATGGATGAAGCTGAAGAATCCATGAAAGACGGAGAGAAAAAAAAGCAAGAGTGACTTGTCTAAAGCTTTGATACCATGAAGACAGCTAAAGTAAGAGCACCTGCATCAAACGTTAGAGGAAATAACAAAGAGAATTTCACAGAAGGAACGCTTTTCATTAATTGATCCTAGCTGCAATGCTTGAGCTACAGTGATGGTATTTGTAGAAGAAGATGACAGAGACAGTTATCAGCCAACGGCCATGATCAGTCCGTAGACAGAAGCTGGACGGTGAAGATGAGTTGCAATACATAGGGAGTGGAATGGTAAGCCGACTAATCAGATATCGCATATCACTTATCGGGTTGGTTATCAACCTTCACCCAAAAAAAGAACTTTCATGCTCTGATTTAAAAGGAACAAATCAATTACAAATTCATAGCATCGAAAGATTTAAAACTTGCCTCACTGTTAACAGTTAAGACTGATGAGATTTGGGTTTTAAGGTGAGAGAGCAAATGGACCTTCTCGAGATTTAAGTGGATAGTATGAGCAGCAGCCCTATTTATATTCTATCGGTAAAGCTCGTGGAAAACGCTAAAATTTTTGTGGCATAGTTGGAGAAATTATTCGGTGCAGAATTTGGAGGTTGCTCTACATTCAGACTCCAATAAAATTGTGATCTGTGGAAAGCCTATGTAATAATTGCGGACGTAGATTGCCCTCGTGGAATGCCGACATGGCTTCAACACTTAAACCTCGACCATCCTCATCTGAAATTCGAATGCAATTCAAATTAAGGTTGCCGCTTCTTTTTTTGATATTTCAACTACGAAGCTCCGCAATATATAATGTTTTAGCGAAAAATTTTGGGCAAGCTGAGAAAGTAAGAGAACAGGAAAAAATGTCGATGAAAATGAAGATTGATTTGGTGGAGGATGTTTCTTTTTATGACTAGACGATATTCTCAAAGGACACTGGGGGCCGACAACAAGTATGAAGGCATCGAGGAAGAAGAACAGTTAAAAGAAATGCAGCCAGAGAAAAAGATAAATTTAGGAAATGTAGGCTTCAACTTATCGGTAAAGTTTTAATCCCTCTAAGTTTTCTTTGAAGCATTGTAGCCTCTAATTCATATGTCTCCACATTTCTTTAGAGCATGGTAGCAATTATGCATATTTTAAAAATTAATTCATATTTCCTTTTATTTTTAATTTGTAGAGGATTTTCTGCATTAAATTGTATGTGTAATTAATAAGTTCTTTGTGCGTAATTTATATGTAATTTTTGCTTATTTACTGAGTATTTTGTGCTTACCTACTACTTATTTAGTGCGTATTTATTGTGTATTATGTGCATATTTATAGCATATTTTGTATGTATTTACTGTGTATTTTATACATATTTACTGTATATTTTATGCGTATTTACTGCATATTTTATGCATATTTACTGCATAATTTGTGCGTATTTATCATATATTTTAAGTGTATTTACTGCATATTTTCTGCATAATTTGTGCTTATTTTTCTTCGTATACTAATTATATTTTTCTTATTTACTACTTATTTTTCAGGATGTTTATGAGAATGAGAAAGAGACATACATGGCTTATTGTAATCATGCCCATAATATTGGTTTTAGTGTTCGCAAGGATCATAATAGTTACTGGCCAAATTCCAAAAAGATTAAATCCAAGGACTTTATTTGCTCAAGTGTTAGTTTCAAGAATATGCTTGATTTTAATTTTTAATTAAAATATTAAAAATCAGACACTAGAACTGGTTGTCCAGCAATGATTAGGTTTATAGTGGATGAGCTGGATATTAGAAGGTGAACAAATTTATTGAAACTACAATCATGATTTGTCTGGGCCAGAAGACCAGCATCTTCTTAGATCATGTAGGAATATGTGCGATGTTCAAGCTTCAGTTCTTAAATCAATGATAAAAGTCGAGATAAGAACTATTGATGCATATACATACCTTGTTGATGAAGTTGGAGGTGTCCAGAATGTTGGATTCTCTAAGAGGGATGCGTACAACTTTATTTAAAAAGAGAAAAGAGCAAAGATTGAATTTGGAGACACTAATTCTTTGATTCAGTTATTTAAAGATTGTCAAGTTGATGACAATATGTTTGCTTGGGATGTCTAAATTGATGAATTTGATATATTATTTTTTTTTTTTTTGGTTGATGGGATTGGTAGGATAGATTATAACTGCTTTGGTGATGTGGTAATTTTTTATACTAGTTATAGACCTACTAAGTATAATTTGGTATGTCCACCATTTGTTGGGATCAATAATCATTCGCAAAATATTTTGCTTGGGGTGGCCTTCTTATCAAAAGAGACGATTGAATCATTTACGTGGCTATTTATAACTTTTGTATGAATAATATAAGGAAAACAACCAAGAATATTTTTTACGGATCAAGAACAGGCAATGGCAAGGGCCTTGGAAGTTACATTACCTCACACTTGCCATAGACTGTGCTAATGGCATATCTGTAAAAAGGCACAATTAAAAGTATCATGCTTCAATAACAATAACAGAGTCAGAGGCCTCTTCCATACGTGTTTGAGAAAATGTGACTCTGATGAGGAGTTTGAGAAAACATGGGTTTAAATGATCACAGAAGAGAACCTCCATAATCATGGGTGGTTGGAGGATCTTTATAAGATAAAGAATAAGTAGTCTGCCGCATTCAATAAGGATTATTTTAACATAGTCATTATATCCACACAACATAGCGAGTCTACTAATAATATTTGTCATGGCATTTTTAAGCCCACAAGTTCTATAGCTGACTATTTTTTAGGTTTAGAGAAGGTGATGAGGAATTGGCGTCAGAATGAGCCGGATGAGGATTATAAATACAACCAGTCTGAAATAGAACCTGTAATAAAAAGCAGCCCAATATTAAAGCAAGTTGCTCAATTTTATTCAAGGAAACTATATTCATTTTTTTGAAGAAGAATTTTTACAGGGTGTGGGTGGAATGAGCATAGAGTTTGTGTCATATGATCCTTCAATGTTTTTTGTCTGTTACACAGAAAAAAGGATCACTCTAATCCTTGGGTTATTGATTTTGATGCATAAGATGGAAGCATTTAATGCACCTATAGGAAGTTTGAAATGATGGGTTTACTATATTCTTATTGCATGAGAGTTTTGAGGTAGATGGATATTGTGAAAATCCCTGAGAAGTATCTACTACTACGATGGCCAACAAGAGCTTAAAAAGATATATATTCTGGCAAAATATTGAAAGGATCTACTCAGAATAATTCTGAAGCTAGTAGTGAATTCATATTCATAAATCATATCAGCAGGTTTATATATCAAATTACCACACGAACATAGTTAAATGAGGAGGCTGAACAATACATATTGGCTGCAATGAAGGAAATGTCTGAAAATATTGATTTTGATTCTTAATAAAAAGAGAAAGAACCACAAGTTTCAACAGGGTGGCATTACAAAAGTGAAAGATCATCTAAAGTGTAGGCCTAAAAGCGTATCGAATACAAGGCTGAAAAGCCACTAGGAAAAGAAGAAGCGAAAGAGTATAATTTAACTTTCTAATTAATTTATTTTTATTATATATTATGACATATTGTAACTAATTTTTATTGTGATTAATTTTTATTAACAGGTAAATCACGCGTGATGGAAAAAATATCACAAATATGTTCACCTTCTTTAAATGGGGTACCCTCTAGTCAGCCATCAGCTCAGCAGTGTAATTTCTTAGAAATGTCTGAATGCTTTACGGAGGAATTCATAACCGACGCACCCTTCAATCAGCCATCAGCTCAGCAGTGTAATTTCACAAGCATGCCGGAATGCTTCACTAAAGAATTTATAACCGGTAGACCCATTAAACACCCATCAACTTAGAAGATAAATTTCAAAAGCATGCTGGAATGCTTTACTGAAAAATTCATAACCGGCAAACCCTTAAGTCAGCCATCAGTAAAGTTCATGAGGATGATGATGGATATCATTGAATGAGAGTAATAATTGTATCAATATAATAAGTATATGTGTGACTATAGATTTTTGAAATAATTGTATAAATGTAATAAGTATATTTATTCATGAAGATGATTCTGAGTATTTTGTGCCCATTGAATGCGTATGTTTTACGTATTTTGTATGTATCAAATGTGTATTTTATTTGTATTGTATGCTTATGTTCTGTGTATTTTGTGCATATCAACCTTAAGTAAAAAAAGGTCCTATTAATTAATTCAAATTAATGCGTATTATCGGTGTATATTAGGCATATATTGTGCGTATGAAGTGCATACGCGTTGTGTATATTTAATGTGCACTTTAGGTGTAATTTATCAAAATATTAAAAAAAATTATAAAAAAAGTCTAAACACTTTATACAATAAACTATTAGTTACATAAATCTTAAACCCAAATACCAAATACAAAAAATCATTGATCTTATTCCTTATTCCTCAATCTTAAATATTATTCACCAAGAACCCTAAACCCTTTGGATATATTACTATAGATAATTACTAAAAACTTTAAAAAAACACAATGACACTATGGCATAACTCCTAAAATTAAAAAATGAATACAAAACCCAAATTCTTCAACAATAAACTATAAATAACCTAAAAACATAAATTTATCAACCTTAAGTAACAAAAAAGATCTCATTAATTAATCTAAATTAATGCATATTATCTACATATGTTGTGTGTATGAAGTGCATACGCGTTGAGTATATTATGCATATTTAATGCATACTTTATGAGTAATTTATCAAAATATTAAAAAAATAATAAAAATATGGTTTGGATATCTTTTTTTTTAGGGCATGAATGCTATCAGGTTTGTCTGTGGTTACGAAATCTTTTTTTTTTCTAGGGCATGGATACTATCAGGTCTGTTTGTGGTTGAGATTTCTTATTTTTTTTTAGTATGGATACTATCATGTCTGTCTATGGTTAGAATTTCTTATTTTTTGGGGCATAGATGCTATCAGGTCTGTATGTGGTTGGGATTTCTTTTTTTTAGGGATATCTGATTTCTTTTAGGCTTGGGAATGTTTCTGTTTCTTATGGCAAGATGAGAAGGAGGAATCAGGTTATTTCTCAGGATAAATTTTGCTGTAAGAAATATAATTATTGAGCTTATCATTAATAACTTCTACTCTTTCAGCTAGTTCAAACTTCTTGCTCAGCCTACCTTCAAATTTAAGAAAGAGTTTTGTGCAAGTATCCTGATAGGATTTGATTATTTATTATTGGAGAAAATCTAATGCTTGAGTAGAAAACATAAAGTGTGGTTGCTGAGGAGATTGGTAGGGGCTTGCTGGGGAGGAGGGGGTATGATGGGGAGATTGGTGGGGTGTTTGCTGGGCATAAAGGGGGGATTGAATGGGAGAATAAAGTATATGGGGGGGGGGATAATTCACTTATTTCATGATGGGTTGGAGCGCTATGTGATGGACATTTTTTGATGTTAAGCAGATTAATTTCATCCTGGGTAACTTCCTAGAGGACATAAAAAATATATAAAGCCCATTAATAGAAATGGGGCCTTCTTTCAGTGTACATAGGAGCATGAATAGAAGTGTGCTCCAGGAACCAAATCTATATAAGATAAAAAGAATTTTTAGCAAATGAATTTAAAAAATTAAATAAAAATTAGAATAATTTTAGCACTCACAATTAGCAGAGGCACAAAACTTTTGATGTAACCTACTAGCTTCTTATTTAAAATCTTGGTGGAGACCTTATTAAACTCTTCAATTAAAAATTTCCTAATCAACCCCACCCACTTTATTGATAAAAATTCGTCTATATTATTTGCTATTTTATGAAGCAATCGAGGGGTTTTAAAGTTATTAAGTTGAAATAATACATTTGACCATAAATATATTAGAAATGTTCTTAACATAGTCTTTGGGGGGTTATACTTGTTCAACTCCAGCATGTCTTCAATGATGTAACTCCTGTAAGTGATAAGGAGAGCTAGGATATTTCTTCATCTTTACTTAACAGAACAGTAAGAATGGCCACTTCATCAGCAGTGAAAGGTATAGCATGACCTTTTAGAATAAAATATTACTTTGAAATATTTCACCTTGAGATCAACTCATAAATAAGTGGGACATTTTGCTTGTTTTCAAGAAATTGCAAAAATTATATGATATTTAATCTCTTCAAACTGTCTACAACTTTAGGAGAAATTTGTTGAGCAAAAGTATCACAGATTGTTTGGAACTTTAAAACATAGCACCGATAGATAATAGGGCAAACACAGATCTGAAAAATCAAGGTTAAAAAACATATCAAGTAAAAAAATAGCCATAAAAAATGCACAATAAATGCACAACACATGCATAACACACGCATAATATACGCACAATATACACACAACACACACATAATATATACACAACATACTCAATGCTTACGCACAACCTATGCACAAACTACTCAAAACCTACGCATGAAATATTTATCTATTTACTTTTTTATTATTTCTAAGATCCAAAGAGTTCAATGTTTGTATTGAAAGGGGATTTGCTTTGCGAGGTGCAAAATAAATCTAAATTAAATTTCTTTGGGAAAATCATGAATTACATTTAAATTTTAATTCTGAGTCGAATAAATCATTAGGAATAACATACCGTCTTGGAAGGCAGAGATAAAATCTCCTAATGGGTCCATACCCATAATTATGGATTTTCTCTTAAATGTCGTAGCCTAATTTAGGGGAGAACCATATGTGACCCCGAAGGGTTAAAATAAAGTTCAGTCAAATATCGAGCTATGATAATCAAGAGAAGTGATCATTAATTTTATATTCATATTTATCTAAACAAAGGATATATCTCCCCGAAGGAAGAAGATATCATTTATTAATAATCATCTGAATATGATGATAATGATCATCAATTTTAATTTTCTCGAAGAAAATTGAATTTTGAATTTTGAAAAGAAATTGATGTGGATTCTAAATCTCCTATGACTGCAAGCCCTCGTAGTTAATTACATCTCTCAGAAATATGAAATCTCCTACAAATACTATTGATTAAAATAACGACAAAAATTATTTCTAAAGATTTTTTAGGAGTGATATCAAAGGAGGTGAGTCCGGAGTTTCAACAGGAATTGGATCAAATTTTGAACACTTATTTTTGGAGTCAACAAGGGATAGGTAGGAGACACTTAGAGATTTTAAAATGATTTAGAAGTGTCCCAACCTAATCTAAATATTAGGTTTTAAATTTTAGATTGAGAAGAATTTTAATTTGGGTTGAATGATTTATTAGAAATTTGAGATTATATTCTTGGTGATTAGGGTCTTATGATTCAAAACTTACCTCGGATCCTAAATCTAAATTAGGCTCCAGACTATGGTGGCCTGAACCTAACTAATGTTGTGTAAAATCTAGACTTACCCCAGCCTGGATTGGGGAGCCAGCTAACCATATAGGCGATTAAAATCTATGAGTTTGATCATTTTATGAAAGAGTGGTAGGAACATTTTTATTAAAGTTTTTGAGAGTTGGGACTGACATCTTGAGAGGCTCCTAATTGATCTCTCGACTTATATAAGGTGAAAATGCTAAAATAAAATATAATTAAGATTTAGACTCTTTTAAATATGTTGCTAATGCAATACATGCTGATCGACTCGATTAAATGCATAAAGTTGGAATGAAGTAATTTTAAAAATACTTAAAAATAGTTTTTATCCTAGAGATTATGCAGATTCCCCTTAACAGATCTACACCCTCATAGGCCAGGTGGTATGCCAAAACCTGCATGTGGGGAGGTGGCTAACAAAAGGAAAGAATGTATAACAAAGATGTTTATGCGAACTCCCGGCACTCCCGGGCTTACTTCTTAGATCATTAGAGTTGTTATGCTACCTTAAAGATTTTATTTTAATTTTAATTGAAAATTTTTGGCGTACCCTCACGAACCTTCGCATATCCAAGCTAAAATAAAATTGACATACAAGCGCCAAAAAGCTAAAAAAAGCAGGCAATCATATAGGCAATCAAATCAAAGCAAATAATCAATATAATTAATTCCTTAAAGTAAAGTCCGTAAACAAATGCCTCATTTATTACAACCTAAGGTCTGCAAAAATTAAAAGTAGCCAGGCACCACTGACAATAACCCGGATTCTAATCCTAGTACAGATGCAAGTGATTTTGAGTGGGATACTCTTTGTCTTCAACTCCTCGGTCTTCTCTTCTTTAGACTCCTTGTATTCTTCATAGCTGGATACCCAAATGAATAAGGAAACTCTTCCTCCAAAGGGGAGGTTATTCTTTTTACTTTGGGTATAAAGATGATCCAAACTTGAGCTTCCAAATGGAGAGGGACTATCCCCATAAGGGGTATCCTTTTCTCTTTGGAATCCAACTTTGGATCTATATATCCCAAACTCAAAGTATGACTTTCACAACTCAATACTTAAAATGAATCACATTAATATAAAAATAAAAAATTCTAGACTCTCCTGTAAGGTTATCCTAAGTATTTAATAATCAAATTAATTTTCAAGCAGTTATATATATATATATATATATATATATATATATATATATATATATATATATATAAGTAAACACACTTGGCCACGCTTTTTTTTTATTTAGGGGCTAAGCAACTAAAGCACATGTAACAGTTATATTTATTATTTATTTATCCCCCTTTATTGCCCTGCATGATCATGGCCACTTATAAAAAATTCAGTGAGCATCTAGATCATTCTTAACCTAAGGGTAATTTAATCGCCCATCACTTCAATTCATAAAGTACAATAAAAATAAATAAATATACCAATCAATTTTTAATTACAATATGTAATGAAATCCAGAAAAATACAACATATAATAGTAAAGTAAACACCAGTCTAGCATAGACTAGAGTTGTTTATCCTAGCAAACCATCTAAAGTGTGTAAAAGATCATGTGGCTAAGGTAGATCCTTGAATGGGTTACTTGTTGGAATTATCTGGAGTTTGAATTTATTGAAAATTTAAAAGGAGATTTAATCAGAGTTTCAGTCTTAATGTATTAATGTTTAAATTAAATATATTTTAATAGTTGAATGACTACTACCTTTATTGCTCACTGAGGCCACGAAGTTTATTTCACCTTCCTTGGGGCTAACTTAATAGCCTCGTAGGCCTGGGTTACCCAATAATAATAGGGGTTGATTAAGTTGATTTAGTTGGTTAAGAATTAAGGGTTGATTAATATTAATTAATTTAATTAATTACTGATTTTAAAAGTTAAATTAGTTTATATTTTCAATCAACAGGTTTGTGATATTGTACCACCAGGCTCAAGGAATCAGGCCTCCTAAGGACATGTAGCCCAGTAGCCTGGAGTAGTCCATCCTAAAAACCTTATTGATGTGGTTGAATTAAAGATTTTAATTTAGTTAAATAATTAAAAGTAACTTAATTTTCATGTTTAACACTCAATTGAATCCATTTGTGATATTGTACCACCAGACTCGAGAAACTAGACCTCCTTGAGACACATAACCCCACAGCCCGGAGTAGTCCATCCAATAAACTTCATCTTTGAAGTGATTGTATTTGAATGTTAATTAAGTGATTTTATTAATCAAATGAAGTTTTCTAGAATTTTCATTAATTGTTGAATTTTGGATTTTTTTTGAATTATTTAAATTGCTTTAATTAAGGGTCCAAAAGTTGACTTTAAAACTAAAGTTAATTTTGAAAGTTTTAAATTTTTAATAAATATTAGACTTTAGAATGAGTAATTAGACTATTAGTATGTTCAATTAGGAGTTTTCTATAAAAAGTTATGAATTTTCAAAGTTACCTCAACTATTTAAATTTTAAAATTGTTTAATTAGGAAGGTTTTAGGAGTTTTGATCTAAATCAACTCCAAACTTAATGGAATCACCCCCAAAGGCCAAAAATGACCCAAGGAGGTGTTTTCAATTGTTTGGAATTTATTTGAGATTTTTTAATTATTTTTAATTAATTAATTTAATTTAATATTAATTTTATTTTAAAATTAAGTTGAAATCAAATTAAGGGTCAATTGAGGGGTCTTTTAATTTTCATGTGTTAAGGATTTAAATATGATCAATTGGAGCAGTTTCAGGGATTTTTTGGAATTAAAATGAATTAATTATGAATTATCTGAGACTCTAGGTCAAATTTAGAGGGGAAAAATGAGGTTCCTAGTTGGCGGACCAAATGGGCACCAAATTCAGTAAACTTTTGACCATGAGATCATCTGAACTTAAGGACCAAACACACTAAAATTGAACCCAAGTGGAGCTATATAAGGTGGCTAACCAAGCCACCTAAGGTAACTTCTAAGTCACCTTGGAAAAATCCTAGGGATCTATCCTAAGCGTTGAGTGGGGTAAATTTAGTGGATCTACACTCCTTATGCTAAGCACTACCATCACTCCAAAAATCAGATCCTAACTCTCATTGAAAAAATTATGGCATCAAATTGATTTTAGGGGTCAAACCAGGACCTTTAAAATCAAATTGAAGTTAAAGTGCCCTTAAACTCTACAAACAGGGGGAATAAAATTTGGACATGTCAGAGACATGCCCAAATTCAATCGCCCAAAGTCCCAAGCCATGGTGACTTTAATTATGCATGCAAATGCAATAATAAGGAAAATATTCAAATACAAATTAACACTAATATAGGTACAATGATGGCTTGAGATCATAAGGCTTTTGCATATCTCTCTGAGATCTTTCCAATGAGCCTAAGAATACCTAATTTGGCCTAATGGATTGAGAGATCTAAATTTTTGAAGTTTCCTTAAATTTCCTGTAAAATTAAATCTAGATTAACACAGTCAGCCGGCGCTTTATGTGTGGCACGCTCTGATTGGGTAGCCAATCATTATGGCTGACTATGTAAATGCGGGATCGATCACAACCGTCGAATTATCGATTGAACGGCCATGATTAAACGAGCTCCAGGACCACAGGATGTAATTTGAACCATTGATTTAAAATCAATGGTTAGGATTACATCTTCAACCTCTGCACAGACTCGAAGCCATCCACATTCTCTGACATGATCCAGGAGATCGCACTAGCGAACTCTCGAAAAATTTCACAGGAAGGATCAGGACAAAGAAGGCTTTCAATCCAACGGTGGGATCATGTTAGATTGAAAGTTTCTTTCACACTTGACCAACACTAGCTAACAAGGGGCTCGAGAACAAATTCTCATCGTATAGAAAGCCCCAACGAATGGATTTTTCTATCAGGAAGCTTCAAGGAGGGATGTCGAGCACTTCTCCATAGATGCCGAGGCCAGAGGATTACAGGAGGTACGAGTTTGAGCGGAGTGCAAAGTCCTTTCATGGGAGTTAACTCGGGATGATGGCTGGGAGCGGCTAGGGAGCTGGGAGAAGCTATAGAATCACTCAGGGAGATTTGGGGAAGAGTTTTGAAAGGATGGATTCGAATTGGGGAGGCCTGGTGGATTGCCCCTTATTCAGCTTACTCCTGTGAGCTCAGACTAATGGGATCAATCAGGAGAACCTCAGGATGGCCTTTAGGTGGAAAGGTGGCTCATTTCCAGGACTCGTGAGCTCACGACAGTGAAGCCCAGGCTCTAGAAGCCTTTGGACGGAGCTCGAGGATGGGGGGACCACTGTAGCTCATTCTCCATTGGTTTCGTCCGCCGCCGGCCAGGACCTGGGTCAGGTTGATTTGGAAAGGTCAATGGGGATGTGGCGAGCTCAATGGTGAGCTCAATTGGGTCTAGGAGAGCTTAATTCACCAGGATGGCTCTGGTTGACCCAAACCTGTACAGTTTGGGTCGGTTTGAGCTCAGCCCAGGTCATGTCAGACTATAGGTTGGATATGGGAGGTGGGTCATGTCTTGGTGCACCTAATGCAAGTGGCAATTGGGTTTGAATTTCCCTAAGATGGGAGATGGCTGGGGTCAAAGGGGTTTTGGCACCCTTTGGGCTAGTCCAAAGGTTGACCCAAGTCAACCTAAGGGTTGGGTTGACTAGGGTAGGTGTGTTGGACCTAGGACCACATAGTGGAGGTGTTAGCTAGGTTCAATTGGACTTAGGATGGGAGTTGGCTCAATCCCAAGTGGTTTTGACCACTTTGGGTTAGCCTAATTCCTAACCCAAGTTTACCCAAGGGTTGGGTCAACTATGAGAGGTGTATTGGGTCAAGGGAACCCCAATGCTACCTTTGGTTTGATTTAATTTGGATGGGGTTAAAATTTGGCTCAAGGGGAACCCCTCTTTGGACACTTGGGTCAAGCCAAATGGTTAACCCAAGTGAGCCCAAGTCTTGGGTCTCCAAGAGGGATCTCTTGAGGACCCAATGGATCACTCTATAGGCTTAAATGAGTTTGGAAAAGTCTTGGTCAAAGGATATGCAAAGGTTGGAGTATATGGGAGGTTTAGTCAAACTTGGTTGACCTGGTCAACCAAGTTGACCTAGGGTCAAGGGTTGGGTCCATTGAGTTCAAATTGATTATATGAACTCAATGGATGTGATTTCAGGCCAAGGAGAGATCATTTGGTTGAAAATGGGTATTTAAACCCTTAAGAGTCGTATTGGTCAACCATGGTTGACTTGGTCAACCAGGTCAAACCCAAGTGTGGGTTGGTTTGGGTCCAATATGTTCCTAATGATGTTTAGGATCCATTGGGATGGGTTTTAGAGTTTGATATGGTTAGGTCATACTGAATTTTAGGGAAAAGATCAAAAATCCCCTAAAAGGGTATTTTAGTCATTTTGACCCCTGGTCAATTTGGGGTTAAATTGAATTGAGAAAAGTGTAGACTATTGATCAGTAGGTCCTACTAGAGGTCATGGATGTGATTGGAAGCTTTAGAAAGGGTTCCAAGGTCAAGATCCATTGGATGGCAAGTCTAGTGGCATATGCTATAAATAACTGAAGGTTTTGCAGCCTTTGAGAAAAGATTCAATTTCAGGGGCTAGGAGTGTCAGATTAAGTTCAAATTTGAATGGTTGACCCTAAATACATGCCTAAATAATATTTAGTTGATAGACCCTAAATCAGAGATCATTAGGCTGAGTTCTAAATGATCTGAAAATTCTCCTAGAAAGGGTTTCAGGACCTTAGTCCTTAGCTTTTAGATTTGGTTTGAAATTTTGGAATTGGATTAAATTTTGGATTTGAATGGTTGGAAATGACTTATCCATGTCATTAACAATCAAAGAGATGATTGTTGATGATTGGATGGGATTGGAGTGTGATAGCAGGTTGATCAAGGGGTTGATTGGGATTGGAGTGAAGCTTGAACTTGGAGGGTACAGTTTGGATTTGAATGGGATTGGATTGGGTCCTAAATGGGACCTACATGATTGGGTGGTGGATATCCCTCAATCATTAGGTCACCATAGGAAGACCCAAGCGGTCCCAGTAACCTCATACAAAAATGAGGTTAACATTCAATTATTAAAAGTTTGTTAGGGTTTAGGTTTCAGCATAAACCCAAAATACAGCAAAAATATGATGGGCCATAACTAGCATCAAACATTTATGCAGTTATAAAATATGAAATACACTAAAAAATTTAAAGAAGGAACGCATAGCATTAGCATAAAATATGTATAACATGAGCATAAAATATGTATAACATGAGCATAAAATATGCAGAACTTAAGCAGAAAATATGCAAGCAACTTACCTTTCTTTTTGCAGGTGACGCCATCGGAGAAGGAACTGAGTGAATGGCTGAAATTGCAAGAAGAGAATGCAGGAACTTTGGAGGAGTTTCTCTTCGGAGGACGAATGTCGGATGATGAAAACCAAAAAGTTGCTTGAAATATAGAATTCAAACGCCATTTTCACTTTTTACCTTTATCTAGGTTTAAGTGTTGAAGCCACGTCGGCATTCGACGAGGGCAATCCACGTTGGCAATTACCACATAGGCTATCCACGGGTCACAATTTTATGGCGTCCGAACGCAGAGTAGCGTCTGGATTCCACATCGAATAATTTCCCCATAAATTGGCACACTCCCGGCCCCCCACTCGTAGTAGCTTTCACGCAATTCGTTCACCTATTTGACATGCTGGTTGGTCGAAAAGCATGATCCAGTTCACCCTTGGACAGATCTAGCAAAACATTTTGTAAAGTAATTAAGTTTAAACTGTAAAATTTAGGCTATTTTTAATTTGAACATGGGGAATTGCAGGGCTAGAGAGAGAGGATCCGAAGAAGGTAGAAAGAGATTTTAATTCTATTAACAGGTTAGTTTAAGTGTTATTATTTAAATTAATTTAAAATATTTTTAAGAATTTTTTTTTCAGTTAGTATTGATTCTTGAGATAATGGTTATTGAGATATTATCATTCATATTAATCAAGAATCGTGCACTTTACAATAACAACAAAAACAACAAGCCTATATCCCACTATATGGGGCCGGCTACATGAATCCTCTTTCTCTATTGTATCGGATTCAGGCTCAAATTCTCATCTAAATCTAATAGATAAAGGTCATTTCTAATATTTTCTAAACATTGTCGTAGTCAGGTTCCAAGTCCTAAGTCCTGGATGAGAAAAGTGGATGGATGCGTTAGGTAATTGACAGCCAATGTAAAACTCGTCGAATGATCATGATAAAAATCGTTCACTTTATTGACAATTTTTTTGTTTGAGAAAAAAAATTGACATAATACTCTAATCTTGATTAAAGTCCGAATATAGTAATTATTTTTAAGCATAGAACAAACTATATATTTATAAATTTTGTATTATAGTCTATGAGATGTAAACTTAAATTTTTGGAAAGCCTGAATTGAATTATATTATTTTCTTTATAATTTTTCATTTATTCACTAAATATTCCAGTAAGCTAGCATGAAGAATTATAAGTCTATAATCTTTAGAACTTTTTATTATAATTTGAAACAAAAAAATGTCAAACACATAATTAGTTTATCCAATTTTGTATTTAAAAAAAATTGATATTACATTTTTATAAAAATTTATTAAGAATGCTTCTTATTAAATTTATGAGAAGATGAATGTAATGTATGAACAAACAATAAATATGAAGTTTATTATAAATTTAATATCGTTTAAAAGGATTGGAAATAAAGATTATCATTTAATTTAATTTTTTGTTTATTTTTGTTATATTAATTTAAGAATAAATTTAATAATTAGAAAATCATCATAAATATGACCCAAAAATTTGTTGCCCCACTCATGTAAAGTGTAGGAGGAGTTATGTTCTTTCAGTTAGAAACTTGCCATTATTTTGTGTGGAGTTATGTCTCTTTCTATATAATAATTTTAATGATTAATTAATTTAATGATATATCTTTCTTTTTATTAATTTTGTATCATAACATAAAATTAGGTCATATATTGCAAGTAAAGAAATTACATTTGTTTTACAATTGAAAAAAAATAATACTTTTACATTATTTATTTATCATTATTTCTTGTAATGTGTTAAATAATTTAAGTTGTTAACATTTATATGTAATTGCTATATTTTAGTTATTTAAAGTTGAAACATTTAATATATAGGAAGTGGATGTGGAAGCTAAACTACTTAATCACTACTTAATCATGTTCTAATAGTAATTTAAGAGTAATAATAATATATCACTAATACAAGTAATCTTCTTACATATGTTAACATGAAGTCTAAACAATACACTTTAGTAGAATATCATGTTAATTTCCTTATTTTCTTTGGAGGAGAGCTGTAAATTTTGTCTAACTCCATACCTATGTACGTCAATGGGAGTAACCACCCAATTGAGGTTAAAGGGATTTTAACACTCGGCACACTTAATCGTAAATTGTTTGAGTGTTATGTCTCAATTGCATCATTACAATTATTAATCTTGTATGTCGGTTAAGAAATAATGGTGGATATAATGGCACATATGTCCCCAATGATGACATATATGAGTTCAAACTAACCGAAGCTATGAGGTGCACTGTGGTTTTTTGCGTCGAGCCTGCAAAGTTAGCCATCGTCGATGCGAATATGGAAGACTTTGCTGCCCTAATTTTCTCGAAAGTCGGCTCGTCTTCTTATATTTACAGGTTAGTATTAGTTGACAATGATTCTTTTAAATTTCATTAAATATGTTAAAATAAGAACTTAGGTTGACCCCAAAAATTATCTTCCTAACCTAGGCCTACACCGTTACCCGCTGAGGTGAACTATATATGGAGGTTTAACATTAGTGACAATGGATTGCCCATTGAGGTATACTTTTAAGGTCTCTTAAGCTTAAGTGAGTGGCCAGCACCCTCTACAACCATCAATAGAGGTCGATTCAATGTAAGTAAACGACCTACATTTTAGTTACCAATGACGGACTACTATTCAGGTAGAAGATCATTCCAGCCCTATGCCATTCAGGATGTTCATACACAGGCTGGCGTTGAGGAGGAGGCAGTTGTTTATGTTGACCAAAACTATCAAACAATGGAGGAACAAGTGATAATTCGAACGGAGAATCTATTACAGATGATGCCACGCGACCCATGGATGCTAACAACATCATGATATCAAAGCATGACAAGTTCAAGAGCATGCAATATGAAATCAGGAGGCTTTGGATGTTATGGTTATAAATAATGAGTTCGTCCACCTAATCACATTCGTCCACCTAATCACATCAACAAAGGATTGGGACACAAGTGATGCGATCGATGCCCCCACAATCAACGTGCAATCCATTAGCGATGCTGCAATTCCAAATCATTTATATGATGAACTCATATTTCAAATGAAAGATGCCCTGCATTGTGCAATAAGTGGTTGGTCTATTATTAACAACATTGAGTTTGTTAAATTGACTTTAAATAAAAGTAGATAGTGTCATTTGTGCCAAGCATGATAATATGCACTATCACTACAACAAAATCACCTATTACCGGTGGCATTTTTCGGCAGCTTTAGAATTTATCGACGATTTTCTGGCGGAAAAAGTTCTGCCGGTAAAACCCGCGTAGGAAAAATTTTTCCGGCAGCCTTTTCCGGCGGTAAATAATCGAAAAATAAAAAAAATAATTAAAAAAAAATGTATTTCGACGCTAACCGGCTGCCCGCTGCCCGGCTGTCTTCCCACGCTGACCTCTACTCGCCCGCCCGGATGCCCTCCCGCGCTTTCTGCCCACATGCCATGGGATTCAAACTCTAGTGGGCTAAGAAAATTTTCAAACACCCAACTACAATGCTGCGGAGGAAAGTACGTTTCACTTGTCACTTTTTTATAATTAAACTATATAAATATGCAAAATTATTAAAAATTAAAATTATATTTACTTATTAATTTAATTATGTAAATTAAAATTAATAATTAATTTAAGAATAAAATTTAATAATTACTAATTAATTTAAAAATAAAAATTAATTAAAATAAAGTATTACAATTAAAATTTAATTAAAATAAATTATTAACTTAATAATTTATTAAAATACTATTAATATTACTAATCACTAAAAATAAAATTTTAAAATAAATTAAAATTTAAATAATAATTTTTAGTTTAAATCTTTTCTACTTAAATTAGTTAATATTATTTTTAATCATTTTTGTTAAATCATTTAAATAGTTAAATTTTTAATCATTTTAGTTAAATTATTTAAAATCCGCCAGAAAATTAGGCCAGAAAGAAACCGTCGGAAACTTCCACCGGAAAAGTTGTCTCATTGTCTTTCGTCGAAAAACCGTCGGAAAGCTGTCGGAAAATTCCGCCGGTAATGGGTGATTTTTCTGTAGTGTATCCATGTTTGTAACACCTTCACATTGGTAGGAGTAAGCAGCTTGGTGGCCTTTGAAAAATCTCTACCTATGGCCTTCCACACTCTTGTACACAAGCAATTTTATCGAGCGGTCATCATAATTGTAAATTCAATTTCATTTCTCATTACATCACGGTTGTACTTTGGCAACAACTTGACATGGGCCTCAATTTACATATTGAGGTTATCGATAGAGGCTTCTGAGACTATATATCTGAGGTCACCCAAGAAAAGATTGGTGGTACATTAACTTACTATGAGTAATGCTACAAATATAAGATTTTTAATTCCCTCGCAATAATTATAATCTTTGTCACATGCAAACTACTATGTAAATAGTCAGGATATCCTCCACCCATTGGCAAGTGGTCAAGAGAAGAATGCAAGCTCGATGCAATAAGTGATGGATGATTTTATCAGGCTTGTAGAAAGGATTGACATATCAATATATATTGATTTTAGTGCATTTGATACACAAGAGAATCAGTCCTCCACTATTGACCGACCAAGCAGATGTCGAACCCATACGTAGGGGTCAAGGAGATTGATTTTAGATTATATTAGGAGAATTACTGCCGCTAATATACATGTTCATGAATTCCAGGCACCGAGGCATTATACGTACATGGGCTCAAGAGGTCATCCCATGCCATCAAACTTTAAGGTGGGTGGACCTTCAATGGCATGGGGAGTAGATCCATATGTTCCAGGATCATCCATAGATTATTTTAGATAGTTCGGTGCACATTTTTGAACACAGGAGGTTACCAGGAGATCGACCAAAGATAACAAGCAGACCCGTACATCTCATCTCATATGTATATTATGAATTGGATGGGTTTACTGGGATTGCCAGAATCTCCAATGTAACAAGATTTGCTTTTACAGTAAGGATGTCCGGAGGAAGTAGCACCACATGAGGAGGACAATGAATTCGAGCATCATGGGGCTCATATACTGCCAAAAACTCGACGACCACCTACTGGATATACCCCTTGCATTGACACCATTCTACACCGAAGATGAGGTTACACATTTTTTTATACTGTGTTTGTATAGGTTGTACCAAAATCTTGTAACTTTCACTTTTAATAAATTCATTGTTAGTGTATTTAGAATTTTTGAAATCGATTAAATAATATGTTTATACTGACAAATTATTTCAATACTTATTTAAGATAATTTCTATTATGACATATAAATATTTCATATAATCAAGGACAGAGAATAAAATATCATGACATTAACCATACTAACCTTCATTAAAAGCAGAAGAGAATATATAAACAATTAGCATCATACAAACTCTAAAAAGAAAAGTACAAGTGACCAAGAGAGGACTACATAGTGCTACTTTTTTTTTTCTACTAAGGTATGTAGACGAACTTGGAGTTGGCTCTACATTGGACAACAGTTGAAGTTAAACTGGAATTGGAGCTGAAAGACTTTCCAATCCACTCTATTCAAATACTCCCTTCTCATGCCTCCCAGTAATAACTCCATCATCTGATTCATATAAAAGTCTAACATAAAACTTTCCTTGACTGAAAACCAAGGATGATATAGAATAACATGATCAACGTCTACTAGTGCCTTCTGAACATCACTTGAATATCCATCGTCTCTTTCGTGTTGTAACTCATGGTAATGTATCTGTAGAAAGTCGAGGGCAACCATATGATGATCGTGCTCCAAGAACTTATGCTATACATATTTCCAAACTCGACCATGTAGGAAATTTCTTGATTTATAGAAGTCAATAGTCATAGCTTTCTCATGCAAGCTCATAAGTAAACAATTATTATCCTTTGTCCATTCATGGAAGCATCATCTAAAAATGTCATTTGCCTTTGTCTTCAACTCTAGCAGAGTATCAAAAGTCCTAGCCACACACTTTTGCAACAGTGTGCTTTTAGTATTAACCAAATATTTTGTTATGATGTCCCAAACCTTCTCCATAATATGTCAATTCATCATAGAGTAAACTGGAAAATAAATTCAAGGACTGAAGTATTCCATAACAAAAAAAAAAACTAATACAAGCAACTTCGCTCAATGTTTAACTCCTTCTCCATATACATCACTTATATAAAAGATGCGCAAGAATGCATACATTAGGATTTTAATAAGTAATTGATTTATGTTGATTAGATAATACAACTTTATAGGTCACCTACTATGACCAGTTCATGCAAGCAGTAACACCAAATAAATAATCATAATGAACAAACAAGCAATATGTACAGGCTCCCAAGCCATAGATCAAAGTTTGACAATACAACATAACTACCGTAGATCAAAGGTTGACAATATAACATAACTACCATAATATCTCTTGATTTGACAATATTGTTTTACAGCTCATGTGATATGACCTTAGTAAACAAGGAGACAAAAAATGCAGGTTCCTATGATTTGATTAATAATTTTGTCGGGAATCTAATGCTATCAAGAATTTACACCAATCAATAAATGATTTTGCTTAACTGCCATACAATAAATAGAGGATCTCACACAACAAATAATACATTTAAACATAAATAAAATAACTTTTTAATTAAAACACTAAACTTACCTTACTCACTTTTCAAAAAGCCTCTCTAAATTGATACCATCTACTACATTAATACTACATTCTATTAACATATCACTAGCTAGATATTATTAGTATTATCCTTTTGAATAACTAAGTTAAGTATTATTAAGATCTACTTCTCAATACATCTAATTAAATTCAATTATACATTAAATATTTTTCAGTTTACATACTACAAAAAAAAATTTCAACTCCTGTATTAATAATTAAGTTACTTTAACTTCCTCTAACTATTATAATATATACATTACTTTACTAAATATTATTTTTTTAATAATTACTCTCTGTTTTATAAAGTAACAAAATTCTTGATGTAAAGAAAATTTTGATTTTTATTTTACTAAATGTAATGTTCATTTAACACCTACTATATTTATCTTTTATTATATTTAACAATACTAAATACTAAGATGATGTTGATTTCATAGCTATTATATTATTCTCTACTTACATTTAATAAAAGTAATTATATAGTAAAATTGTTTATCATCACCTTAATAGCCACTCGAACTTCCCTCCTCGCTGATCTCCTGAACTACATCTAATTAAGATTTCGTTTGTGATGGCTTTCTTACTGTTTCTTAAAGCAGCTTTTTAGTTCAAAAATTTTTAATTTTTGAACTAAAAAGCTGCTTTAAGAAGCAGTAAAAAAGTCATCCCAAACATAGCCTAAATCTTATATATATATATATATATATATATATATATATATATATATAATTACTCAAACTTTCATCGAAAGTCCTTTTATTACTTAACTAATTTGAAAACCTTAACTAAGCTTTTACTTTCATTACATGAGTTTTTTTCAAATTAGCATAACATAGACATTAATCTAATAAACAAAAACTTTGAATAATTATTTTGTGTTTAACATAACTATTTACTTTATAAATTAGCATATAAATTTTTTTTATTTACATCAATTTAACAAAACTAACCAACAACAATAATCTATTACTATATTTCATTTATTACTAGATTCATCTATTTCAAAAAAAATCAATCTATTACTAAATTAATCTATACAAAAAATATTAATCCATTATTATACTAAAAACAAAATATTATTACTCTGTTCAAAAAATATCTAGATTTACCAAAATTTAGTAAATTTACTCTTCATTTTACATGCCACAATATTAATCTCTAATTTTAACAACACAATTTACATATTAAATAATTTAACAATCTCCTATTAATTTTAACAAAAATAATTACATATAAATTAATTTAATAATCCCTTAATATATATCCCCTCCAGCACCCCCTCCTCGCTCGTCAATTTCTCGTAAAGTGGCTCGATTTGCCTCGCCGATCTCTTCTTAGCGACTTCACTCCTTACTAAATTATAACTTAAAAATGCTCCCTCTCATAATTCTGGCTTAACGCACGCTCCTTAAAAATCCTCCTATTTTATCCAATTCCCAACTTTATCTGCCTTCAGACTTCTGACTCGAGTCGTAAAGAGTTATTTATTTTCTTGGGTAGGGTTAAGGTTAAATTAGTTAGATAAATGTGTTACACATGGACCAACGGGCCTTGATGGGATCAAACCTAATTCTTTAGCTATTTTACTTTACCAATTTGATGGATATCATGTGATTATATATGCAAAGGAAAGATGTTTATCACATATTTTTGTAGGAGAAACCAATATAATTATTCTAAAAAATATAAATTCCATTTAGTCAAATATAGTATGATTATTGCAAAAATAAAATATATAAAAATATTTTCAAAATTTATTGAGTATAACAAATAAACTTGTAATGAATAATTGAAATTTGAAATACATATATAATTAATTCTCTGATACTGTTGTGATTATTCTTTCATTTAATTTTGACATATAGGAATTTCTTATCATCTTTCCCATGAGGCAGCCAATGAGATTTCTCACTCTCGATAACCCATAAATACCAGGCATCATAAATATAAGACAACTTCTCAGAAAGATCCTTAGCCATATAGGTGAGTTGCTGGTTAGGAGAACCAGAATTAATCAGCTCAAAGAAAATCCTTTGTTAATCTTCCAAAGACTTGATAGTTGTAAAGATGAAATTAGAGGAGTGTCATCTTTTGGATTTCATTATTCTCTTAAGATTCTTGAGCTTATGGCAGAGGGAAGAAATAGGATTCATAGAATGAGGTTCAAAAAAAGTATTAATAACAATGCCCCAAAAATGAGGTATCTTGCTCCAGTAATTTTTATATTAAAATCTAGTGTGCTTAGGTGTTGGAGGAAGCAAGTAGGTAATAAGGGGTGAGTGATCAGAAGTATAGGGACTATCGACCTTGTACGTACTGAGAAGTAGGAAATTTTAACAGCCATTTCTCATTAACATGCCTTATTAAGCTTTATGCAGATAGGGTTATCTATTTAGTTATTAAACAAGGTATAATGTAACCCAACATAGGCAAGGTCAAGAAGACCATTATAAAATATCATGATGTTAAGCTCACAGAGTTTGCAAGTTGGAATAGGAGTTCACCCTTTCTTATCAAGGGGACTGAGATAGCAGTTAAAGTCACCCATAACCACATAAGGCATGCCAGAAGAGGCAATGTGCATACCAATTTCCTTCAGATCAGACCAAAAAATACTGCTCTCTGAGGGAGTGTTAAAGGCATAAACGACTATAAAAGAAAATTTCAGCAGAGATCCTACCTCCACCAACCCATGAATCATCTGAGAACTGATGAAGGAGGGAAAGAATGAGAGTTTAGAGGAGTTCCATTTGATCCAGATGTGGACAAAATGAGAAAAATGGAAGTTGTTGCAGTTCCCTTCCAAAAGAAAAAGAGAATGAGAGAATGTGAACCAATAATTAAAAATAAGATGAGAGCTAATTTTGGCTTCAAGGATGGAAACAATGTCAAGGTTAAAGGATCTAATAAGATTCTTGTAGTTCAGAACCCTGTCAAAACCATGATAATCTCTAACGTTCCAAGACGCAGAGTAAGACTTATCATTTAGATTTGGTTTGGATGTGTGTGTGTGTCGCAGGGGGGGGGGGGGGGGGGGGGGGGGGGGGGGGGGGGGGGTTGCTTAATGAATTTTGGAGTGTCGTTTGGTTTAGATGAGAAGGCTTTGGAGGCTTGTAAAATTTTTGGAGTGGTAAAAGACAAATCCTCCAAGCCAGAGACTAGTGTTGAGAAGTTGTTAAGATAAGACTATCTACTGTTAAGGGAGATCCAACCAAACTTGTAATTTTAGAAATTCAAATAAGGTTCCAACGAGAGAGACAGAGGTTGTAGATCTTTATCCAGAGAGGTAAAGATGTGAATTCATACTTCATATGAATGAAATTAGGGGTCCCATTTTTGAAAATAAATGACTTACTGAAAAAGAACCAAGGTCCACCGAACCAAATCATATCAAAATCCTCACGAGAAGAGAATTTGAAGAGGAAGAAGCCAACCTTAAGGGTCAAGAGATTGAGAAGCCAAGTTTTCTTAATAACTCTGAGAAGCACTTCATAATGAGACCATCTGCCCTAATGCGTAACCAACAAGGGGCAAATCCCATTCCTTAGCTCCTTCTTCCACCTCAAGGTCAGAGAAGTGAGCAACATTATCGGTCAGCTCGGCATAGTTGATAGAAAAATTTGAGAAGGCAAGTTTGTTGGAGGTTAGGATACCGTTTCAATTAAGAGAATGGATGGGTTGTGTGGTAGCAGTTGTGGTTGAGGAGAGGGTGGGAGAAGAGCTTTGGTGGGAATCAAGAGTTGGAAATTCGGTTGAAGGAAAAGCTCCATATAGGAGCATCTTATGGAGAGAGGGAGCTAAGTGTTTATTGAAAGGGATGGAGAAGGAAGAAGGGGAGGAGGGGGTGATCTCATGAGGTGCGGGGGAGGGTTTTGGCCTCCAGTCAGACCCGAGGTAGAGGATGAAGCAGGGGAAGCTAATGGAAGAAGACGGGATGGCTAGGATTTTTTTTCACCTCTTCTAATAATAAGTAGAACTTTGACTTCATTTTGAACTCTAAGTAGGCCATAGGACAGCATATTCTTATAATATTATTACTTTTCAATAAATTTGTCTTTCAAATGAAGCTATATATTAGGACAAATTTTTAAATCAATCATGATTTAAATTAAATTATATAAAAAATATCCAAAAAAAATTATAATTAGCTATAGTCATAAACTTAGTCGACGATGGCTTCCCCAATCGCCCCAGTAAATGGCAACTAGATTCAGGATGGCAGCATGACATTGATTAAGAACAAAAGTAAAGCACAGAATGGCTATATGAATCTACAAGAAAATGGAATATGAAACGTAGGGCAAACAAAGAGAGAATACAAAGGGATATTTAATATATATAAAGGAAGACTTAGAAACATCAGGAAATTAAAAAAATTTCTTTATTTATTTGCTTAAAAAGAATATTAAAAAGATAATAAATGAAAGGTTAAGATTTTGTTTATGAAGAAACTCAAAAGACTTTTATAATAGTAGTATAGATAATTACAAATTAATAAATGTCAAGATTCTTTAATGGAATAATTAATTAAGATATATACTTAAAAATTTTTTTATTTTTAAAGTATAGATTATTAAAATTATGGAATTATAACAATTATTTATAATTAATTAAAGAATAGTTATTACTTCAAATATATGAATTATTAAAATTACTTTAAATATCTAAATTTTAATTGTTATTAATAATTAATTAAAGAATAATTATTACTTTAAATAAGTGAATTGTCATGCATTTAATTAAATAAATAAAATTTAAAAATAAATTAAATGTATAAATAAAATAAATAATTTAAATTTATTTTTCATAAATAAAATGAAAGATTAGGATTGCATTTGGGTGAAAAATCAAGCTTATAGATTTTCATTTTTGTTATAATAAGACAGAGCATTAATGAAGGAAAAAAAATATAATATAAGCAGTTCTCATGAAAAGTTTCAGGACCGCGGCATGACATTGATTAGTTTGTTTGATTCTGCCAGAGTAAAAGTAAAGCTGAGAATGGCCTTGAAAGTTTTTTTTGGTTTATTGGGCAAAGTTAATCGTGTAGAGCGTAGTAGAAGAAAAGCCATTTTGGTTTCATTCCACCCGTGAGCAAACCAGTCGCCTTCTTATATGCCGACTGAATAATTCTCCTCTATTATTATTATTATTATTTTCTTTTTGGGTTTAATGAGGGCAAAGCCCGAATTCTATTCACTATAGAAAATAATTACAAACTATGAAGTGAAACCAAATAACAACAAGTATACTCAAATATATACCTATGTAGGAAGAAACATAACCAACAAAAGAAAGTATACCTAAATGTATATCAAAACTTAGAGGAGGCAAAAAGAAAAAAAAAGGCTGAATGAAGTAAAAGCTAGAAACAGCCTAAACCCCAAAAGACTCAGAATGTTTCGTCAACGGGCAACCCCGTAGAAACAAAAAACAGCAACTCTCCTAGCAGCCCAAAGGCCATCCACCAATGTAATAAATACTGGTTGTCAAGAAGGCCAACCAAGCGATGGAGCAAAGATGAGATGTCCAACATTCATCATCGCCCATCAGCTTCGAGAACACTCCGCATACGAGATACAACTGTCGGTCAACCAAAAAATAAAGGGGGCGCCTAGAGAATAAATCGAGCCCAAGAAGAAGAGGGCTCCAAAAAGGAAAACAGGAACCACCAAAACAACCCATGCAACCAAAATTAACCAGCAAAATAGAGAATCTCCAAACCATGCCAAAACCAACAACCAGCAACACAACCATCAAGCACCCAAGCCAGTCCCACAAACCCACTAGGGCGACCAACCGAATAACTACGAGAAACTAGTTGATAGAAAGGGACCAAGCCCACACCGATCAAAAGCAACCAACCCTCCAAACTCTCAGTAGAGACCCAAAAGGTACCACCACCGAGCCACCCAAGCAAAAGCCTCCATCTAACCCAACAACACATAAGACTGAGGAGAATGCTCCGTCTATGGATTTTATATGACAACATTAATTTTTATACGCATAAAGTTTTATATTTACTTATATAACAGAATAATATCTTAATCATTATAAAATATATGTATTAAAAGATGTTTTCCATTTTAAAAATATTAATGTTAGAATTATTCTTAATGTTATTTCAAGATGTGTGTATTATATAAGAAAAAATAAAAATTTAGACATTAGATATGTAAATACATAAAAATTCACTAGTATCTATGTAAACCTCGTTTATTAAATTTAGATTTAGCTAGAAAAAATAAATAATTATGGGATTAGAAAAAAACCAATTTTGGTATTTACATGCATGCGAAGTATTGGGAATAGCTTTTGACATTGTATTTTTTACATTATATTACAACATAATTGGAGCTTATGATCATAAATATGTATGGCTCTTCTTTTTTAACCGGAAGTATTTTGTCTAACGTTCAAAATGTGATATAAATATATTTTTTAGTTTCGTCCATATCCTCTAAGATCATAGGTTCCAAGAGAATTTGTGGCTCTAAAAGATGTATATGAGAATAATAAAATTTTATTGTATGTGAGATAATCTATTAATTAATTACATTATTCTTAGATTTTATTCCAATTCTTCCTTTTTGTGTGGATGAGTAGTTAGGAACTTGAAGATTTGGCAAGATTAATTTTTGTACATCATTATTATAACTTCTTTGTTTGTGGATCAGATCATTTCTCCACTCCTATGAATGTACAATTGACTAAAGTACAAGCATATAAATTTGTGTCTTATTTACAATTATTTTATTTTTCTTTCTTATGGTATTTTTTCATGCATTTTTCTTTATTCTTATTAACTCTTTCTCTTCAAGTGTTTTATACCCTTATAATGGAAAACTTGTGCTAACCTTCATTTTGGTTAGATCTTGGTGACCCCAAGATTCTTAGACATATTCATTTGACCTTAAATGGCTAGGGCAACTTATACTTAACCGAGGCTCATCCTAATCATTCCTAGTCCTAATATTGTCATAGGGCAGACTTATCCAACACTTCACTTAGTTTATCTTTGTAGAGCCAATGCTCCCCTTCTTAAACGTCCTAGATTAACAACTTTACTCTAGTTCAGACTTGTTAGTCTTTGACCCAACTTTAATGGAATCTCACCAATATTATCCTAACTAGCTAAGATGACCTACATGTGGGCTTAGTTGAACCTAGATTAGTCCCTAAACTAACATTTAGCCCATGATATTAGTGACACTCATTAATGTAGGGTAAATAGGATCTTAATAGTGAAGGAATTAACTTAACTATTGTTCCTTTATTGTTCCTTTAGGGAGGTGGTGAAAGGGCTTTATGGGTAGTGTAAAGGAGTATTTAGAATTTTAAATAAATTTGAGGCTAAAACATTTAGACTTGAAATGATTAGTTTTATTATGAGGAAAAAGGTTTGGAAATACCTATCAAAGGATTAGAAAGTTAGAGAACTAATGAAGGTGCTTCAATGGGTTCTAGATTAGTAGAAAAAGAATAGTAATTTTAAAATTTTTTGCTCAAAGTTGATATATTAAGCTTTTGGCCAAACCAATCAGAAATAATCTCTTGAAAATAACTTCAATACATCAAGGTTCGTTTAACTTAAACACGGAATCCATCACGCATAGTTCTTATTTATTATATTCTATTAAAGCATTTCCCAATTAGAAAGAAGGGTGTCATTTACAACCTATGATATATAATAGTGAAATCATTTCCAAGGAGTTAAGCCCTTTATATTTCTTACATTTTAGTTTTTCATATAAAAACTTTAGTGTCTATTGCAACTTTCTTTTGCTTGTTTATTTGTTCATGCTAAATTTTTGCATACAGTTAAGACAATAAATTTTATTTCTCTATTGTGGTAAATATTCAGTTTTAACATAATCAATGTATCAAAAATTATGAACTATTATTTCATTATTAGTTTTTTCAATATATATAAATAATTTATAATTTCAGGTATTATTCATTACATTTTAAAGGTGATTGGAGTTTTTGAATCTCAAACAATTTTGGCTGTCAAAGCCACATTTATCAGAAGTAAGCAAAAGCCAGATAAACAACCAAGATTCAAAATGAGAGCAAACTTGTAAATAAAATCGAATTTAAAAACCTCACTTTAAATCCATCGCAGTCCTCTCTAAACATTCTTTTTATTTCTTTTGAAGAGAATCCAAGAACAACAAACCAAGATGATGGCATTATGTACAGTAACTATTATGTAACTTATAATGCATAAAAATTCATAATACTATGTGCATGAGTAAATACATGTTGTTGTACATTAACTCTACGCTCACAATAATTCCCATGGAAGAGAAGGCTTAATTAACGAGTTAATAAGGCTTTATTTATCTTGGTGGATTGTGGGTCACTTGTGGGTCAAGTCACTGGAGAGAATACATCAACATTAACCTTTTATCCTGTTATGTGGGGTCGACTACATGGATCAGGAACACTAACATAATACATGAAACAGACAATACAAAAATCTAAAGACACAAAAATGACATTGAGAACAAACAATCACAAATACCAAAGATACAAATGAGAATTAAGCAAATGTAAAAACAAATATACCAAAAAGTAAATGCAACAAAACCAAAATGGCCAAAAACATATAAACTAGAACATAAGCACATGTACGAGAAAACACCAAAAAAAGAAAAAAGCATGCAACTATCCAATTTCCTAACCACTGAAATCATTGATTCCTAATCTAGTTCTAATTGCACTGAACCTTTCATAACTTAGGAGTTTGGTAAAATATCTGAAATCGAACTCTCTGTGTCCACAAATTATATACTCACATTTCCTCTCACCACGTGATGTCTCATGTCAATGTGTTTAGTGCAAGAGTGTTGAATAAGATTCTTAGTGATGCAAATCGTATTTGTGTTGTCACATACGATGGGGATGATATCTACTTGTAATATAAAATCAAGATGCTATTGTTTTAGCCAAATGATTTGTGTAACACAACTTCCTGTAGCTTGGAGCTCGCCCAGAGTGATCAAGAGGTGTTACTCGCCTAGAGCTCGCCCAAAGTGATCAACTGGCACTACTTTCCCTAACCTACTAGATGCTTGCCCTCTCCAAGGCAAATAAGGAATTCCTTGTCAAGCTAGAACCTTGCCACATACCTGGACCACCACCTTAGTCACTCGCTCCCACTCAGAGAAACGTCAGACGCTCGATCTCTCATAAAGCCACCATGCTCACCAGACTCAACTACAAGAGAGCGTCTACTCATGAGACCCTCAGTTTACCTTGGTGCGACCACCGAACCCAAAGCTCTACATTACTAAGACAACATTTCACTCACAACTCTCTACTCGGGTGGTTTGAAATCTCCCATACAAGTCACCGGCAAAGTTAGCAACCACGCAAAACGTTGGCCCCCCTTCATCTAAGCATATGCCTGCAAATTCGCTCGAGCACACTAGACCTAATCTACTCGACAATACTAGATTTGCTCAAAAGCAACTCACCAAAGCCTTTAATCCTTGCTTTCCTTCAACAAATCATGAGGTGACACATATCTAGGAAACTTTTTAGTATTATATTTTTTACTTTTTCTATGTATAGCCTTTCTTATAGCTCTCAAAACCCTATAACTGAGGGGTAATGAGAAACAATTTGGGAGATCTTTTTAAAACATTTTTTGACTGAAAGTGGATATTTTTCCAGTTTGAGATCTATAGCTTTTCTAGCATTCTGTAGCACACTTTCGTCTATTCTCTCCACTCTCCATTCTTATAGGTTTTAGCTTATTCGGTAGGCTTGCAAGTATGGTTGGATGTCATCCCGGATAAATTTGGATCCAAAAGTGCAAAATATACATTTTTTTTCTGCATTTGCTTGCTACCAGTGCTACACACTCAAATGTTAATGCTTTACGAGAAGTAAAAGTGAGCATCATGTATGCCTCATAAGAAGATATGATAGCTGCATCATGTTATCGTAGTACAAGTCATTTTTATATGATACATGGACATCTAATCAAGAAATAGTTCCTTTCCAACAGTTCCAGCTCAATAAATTATGCCCAAGATAAAACAGATAGGAAAAACGAAATTTATTTGTAGCATTCCTTATTAAATTTTGTACTTTTGTTTTCTCTGTAAATAATGACCACCAAGTTGTAAGAGGTCCAATAAAGGCTTAATTTAGAAAAATAAAAGCAAAGGCTGTAAGGAAGTTGGCATTAACAGCTTTGGATAAATCAAGGAATTCTTTGTAAGTTGAACTGCGATTGAATGCCTACTTTTCTAGCATTTTTGACCTAGACATGGAGCCTAGAAGGTGAGAAACATGTCAATGTTCCCATTTTCTGGATTTATTCACTTCTGCATCAATCATTCAGAGAAAACAACAATTAAACAAAATAATTAGTAACTTCCTTAGAAGAAGAGCCATGCACATAGCTTCAAATGTTGGTACATAACAAGAAAGCTTTTAATTGCAGAAAGCCTTCAAGAAGAAAAAACAAAAACTAACCTGGTAAATGCACAAGACTTAGGAGAAACCTTCAACCAATTCAAACTTAAGAAGAAACTTCTTATGTTTACATTCCAGCATCTCAGACAAGCTACATTCTATTTTCTTAAGCTTGAGCAATCTCTGTCTAGGTTCAAGGCTCTTCTTCAAACCATGCCGAAAGAACTCAGGATAATCTGTGACTTCACCAATCTCTCTCCCCATCTCTGCTACCAAGAATTTGATTCTTGGTTGCAGAGAATGTCTAATACTCTTGATCAAAATTGGAGGATATCCCGTGACCAATAGCCTAATCTGCTCATTGTTGAATCCGCTTTGTTTTAAGAACTCGAGATTGGGCTTCAAAATCTTCTCCACATTCCTACACAAAACCTCGGGGAAGTTGACTACGACCTTTTGAATATCTATCATGTTAAGACCAATTGATTTCAAGAAATCTGCAGTTGGCCGAAGCCGCTTCTCCACACTGTAACCCATTATCCATGAATTCTTCACCAGAATTTTACCGATAGCACCTTCTCCATTAAGCCCCATACTTGAAAGAAAATCAATCATCTCAGCATACTTCTTGTCAATGCTGTAACTGATAAGCCTTGGATTAACCAAAAGCAGCTTACCCATTTTCTTTTCAGAAATACCAATCGCTTCGAAGAAAGCAAGGAGCGGGCAGAGCTTCTCTTCCACATTGTGGAATAGAATGTGGGGAAATTTAGTGATGGCCATCGCAAGTTCACCAGACTTTGTTCCTAGGGTGGAGAGGCATTGTACCACTGGCAGAAGCTTCTCATTTAAGTTCAACGTGAGAACCTTGGGGCACCTGGAAATGACATTAAGCATCTTCCTTTCTTGAATCCCAATAGTTCTCAGATAATCCCAAACCTCACTGGCTTTGTCTCTCTCCACACACTCCAGATATTTGCATCTCCTGAACATTCTTTCAATATTTTCATCGTCAAATCCTTTACTTTTTAAGAACCCTAGCATATCACTCTGATGATTCCCAACTCGCTGCATGATGCCTAAATTAAAATAGGGAAAAGGGTTCAGTTCGCCCCGGAGAAAGAACGCACTGAAAGAATGTAAAATTTCGAAGTTGTAAATCCTCCGTTTCCCTCCTTTTTCCGTAAACCCCAGATTTACTAAATCCTGGAGTTCGGTGGATTTACGGGATTTGGCGGAAGAAGAGCGCGAAAGGGAGAAAGATAGTTACCTTCACAGCGAGCGAGCTCCCGTTGCAACTTCCGATCCAACAGGAAGAACGGCGAACTGGAAGGAAAGTCGTCGAAGGAGCCGAAGAAGGCGTTTAGCGACTCGTTCAAAACCCTACCTCACGTCGAACAGCAACGCAGTAATACCTCACGTCGAACGGCAACGAAGAAATGGAGAAGAGAAAAGCAGAACGGTAGAGATAACTGAGGCTATCCAAAAGATAAGAGGCAAATCGTAGATTGTAAATCTGTAATTAGTTAGTTATTAATCTAAGTAATTTAATAGAATTTAAAATAAAATAATTAATTAGATAATTAATATTTGTAATTAAATAGTTAATATTCTAAATAAGAATTAGATAACAATTCAAAATAATAATGATAGTTATAAAATTAGTTAAGTTATTAATATTTATAATAATGATCAGAAAATTAAGGTAGTTAATATCCCTAAGTTATATTATTACTTAAGTTAGATAATTAATATTCTAAATAATAATTATATTCTTAGTTAAGTTATTTAATAATTGAACTAGCTTCTAAAAATAAGTAACTTATATTAAAAATATAAATTAAATTTGAGTTTTTAACGAACTAACCAAGGTTTTGAAAACTGAAACGGACAACGAACCGGAAGAAGAAGAGGTTCACGACTCGACCAGTTTGGGGTAACTAGGGTCGAACCGGATGATGTAATAAATAATAATATTATTAAGAATTATAAAATGAATGACAAATTTTCATGTAATACGTTCACTCTAAATTCTATTTTCATATCAAACTAATCAAAGCTCCTAAATGTGGCATCAACTGAGTCTATAAAACATACACAAATAACATATAATACAAATTTGGCATCAAGTAAGTCTAAAAACATAAACAAATATTTCACAAATAACTTAAGCAAGATTTTATAATCTAATAAATGGAGAGTAATTGTAATTCAAAAAGCATCACCAAACGACACACATTGCGGCTCGAGGTTCCCGCACAGGATGACCAAACGACATTATATTTTGGGGAGGAATGTATACCTTTTATCAAGCTCTATTTTGCCTTGGGTGTTGAGAAATGCATATCATCTTTAGTTCTTTTTCTCTAGCATGTGTAGCATATAAAACTGTTACAAAAAAGATGAATAAAATATATGATAAAATAAACAATTAAGAAATGTATAAAATAGTGCAATATATATTATTTTTGAAAATTAAAACTTAAAATAATGAGTAACATACTTCTTCATAATTTCTCCTATAATTTTTTTTTGAAATATTCATTTTCTTTTCTCTTGTAGATATTTTATAAATGAAATGAAAGAAAATTAACTCCTAATAAGAGATGCAATATAAATAGCATATTCATATTATAAAGATAAATGTTTAAAACAAATAGAAATCCATATATAATCATTCATTCAAAAAACCTAATAATTTAATAATCTCCAAGATTTATATCATCCAATAATACATCCTTAAATCCTTCTCCACTAAAACCTTCTATCTCAAATGCACCAACTTCCTCATATTCAAGCACTTCGTCATCATCACCAAGATATTTCAAGTGATATTTGTGAGCAAACTATGAATGTAAAATAAATTAAATTCAATTTTAAACATACCTTGAGATGATCTAGTAGAAGCTATATTAGATTCTTCAGTAGGAGCAAATGTATCCTCTCTGTAAATTTCTGTCACCAAGTCCCCCAAAGTAAGTTCGACAGCCAACTCTTCATCAAGCACCCAATGATTGTAAAATCTAAAGAATCATAATTCTGCCTTTTAAGCTACAGTCTACAAAGTTAAAATAAAACTTGATAATTGATAAATATATTATGCAATATTAATGAAAGAAATATTGTAATATATATTAAACTATTACTTATTTAACATGTTGAGATTCTATCATACATAAACAAGATCATTAAGTCTTTGATATTCTAAGTGATTTCGTCTTTTACTATGAATCTGTTCAAATACGCTCCAATTTCTTTCACATCCAGAAGAAGACGATGTTTTGTTGAGAATTCGAACAGCTAATTTTTGTAAGTTTGATGCACTAGAGCCAAACATCTTCCTCCATTCATCTACTATTCAAACAATAATAATAAATTTAAGCTACATTTTAGAAAGTCAATATTAAAAAGTAGGCTTAAGTTTGTACCAGAGTGCATTTCTTTCGCCATTTATAGAGCAAGTGAGCTTTCAAAACTCTCCAAATTATTACGATACAGCCTCACCTCATTCATTACCAATGAAGGTTTAGCATAAATGTCTTTATTTCCAATCAATCATACTAAACCTTGCATAACTTCTGGTTTATTGCAATAATTTTGTCTATTATAAAGGAAATGAGGATTAAAGAAGTATGTTGCTAAGTGTATACATTATCTTAATTGAGTATCCCATCTATTCTTTATTATACTTGGGTAAGATTTGTACATTCTTTTCACATTTTTGAATATTAAACAGTTCTCTAGCCTTCTTATAATTAGCGGCATTGTTTGTCACTAATTGCACAACATTCTCTGGGCCAATTCAATCAACAACTTCCCTAAATTATGAATAAAGTGTTATGGCATCTTTAGTTATATCTAAAGCATCAACAGACTTTATGAAAGAAATTCCCCGCGGAAAATACACAAGAAAATTTATCAAAGTTTGACTCTTCCATCTATCCACCCATCAACCATTAGTGTGCACCTTACATCACTCCATTTTTTTTCTAAAAGATTCTACTAGCATTTTGCACTCCTCCTTACAATCTTGTAGTAGTGTAACTCTTAGCTTATGATATAATGGTAACTTTTAATTCGGTCCAATAGCAGCTATGGCATCAATGGCCTTCTGTGCAAAAGATGAGTTTAAAGCATTAAAGGGTATACAACTATCATAAAATCATCTAGCTATGGCTAAATCAGCACGATCTATGGCATCTTTAGATGCCATCTATGAATCTCATCTATCTTCCTCTTTCCCTTATCAGTGTTTGTATGATGTGCATCTAAGCTTTGAGATTAAGCAGTGAAGATGAGCCTCTCTCTTCTTCTTCTACTTCTCCTTATAATATAGCTACACTTTCTTCTAAATGCTCTCGTGTCTGTTGTTTTCTCTTTGATACTTTGCTCAGATTCTCTTGCATTTGGTATCGGATGTCATGTGAGACTTTTTTACAAGTAGCAATATTTCTTTTGATCCCAGCTAGGTGTTGTTTCATCCTATTAATCCCTCCACCCTTATAAATAACCCCACAATGAAGACATTTAAACTGTTTCTTTCCATCAGCTGTTCTGGTCTCACTAAAATGATTCCAAGCAATATCTAATTTCTCTCGCATGCTATGAGGAAAAGATGCAGTCTGACTACTTGGTGGATCCACTCTAAAAGAAAATTATACTTACTTAGTACAAAACCTGAATCTCAATATAATAAAATTAATAAGATACCACTTAATTATAGGGTTGCTTGTCAAACAAAAGACTTATAATTCAAATCACACTCTCCATTTACTGCTCACAATTTAATAATTTTTTCAAATTATAGCAAGCCAACATGTCCAAGAAATTGAGAAAAAATAATAAGCTAAGAAATAATGGAACTATAGAAATATTAAATCGAATATGATGCTAGATATATTTATTCCTTGTTTATAATGATGGTTTTGGTATGCATACGATCAAACTAATATATTATCTATGCACCTCATTTTTTATTCTCAAGAATAAAGCAAGAATCGTTGATGGCTATAGGATCGGATCTTTGGCTAGGATTTGAAGAGAATCAAAGTGATATCTCTCTCTTGATTTCTCACACCACTGATTCTATGATTTTTTAAGAGATTTCCAATGTCTATTATGCATATAGGATGATAGACTTTTTGTGTGAGAATTTCTAGGTGTAAGGTTCTAGAGTTTTTTTTTTTTGGTGCATGGGTGTACTCAAGAATTAAAAAAAGAGGAGTGCTTTAGCTTTGCACACCATAATTATTTTTTCCTTTTCAATAGATCAAATCTTCTCCTCTCTAATATGAACTTAGATTTCATTGTAATAAAATCATGTTAATATCAATATCTTTCTTTAATATACTACTTTTTTTTATTTCATTTTACTAAATGTAATCCATCATAAACTTCCTTCACAAACAGTTAAAAAAACTTACAAAAATGAAAAAAACTTACATCTATACACGCAAACGTAGAGAAGTTCGTCGAGTTCAAACGATCATATGAGTAATGGAGAAATAGGAGAAGAGAATGCCGAAGAAGAATAATGGCATTCATCGAGTCCAATTTGCAAGGTCAGATCCACGAACGAGAATTTCATCTACTCACGCTTATGCAGAGAGGGCAGAGGAGATGAGAGCGAACGGGGTTAGCGAATGGGACATGGAATAGAATTAGGTTTTTATTCTTCACTTCGCTCAAATACGCTCGATCCTAATCCTATGGCTCAGGATGCATTCAGACCAATTTTTTAAAATCAGTGCCGATTCACCAATTTCCCGTTCAGAACTCCGGGCCAACCGGTTCAACACCGGTTTTGTGCAATACCAGTTTTGTGAAGTGTTAGCCGGTCCGTTGACGATTCAACCGGTTGAATCGGCCGGTCTGATTTTAAAAGCCATGAAACTAACTGCCTTAAATCCCAGATTACTTTGTCAAACAGTTTACAGGATTTAACACTTATATTACTAAACAGCTTTTAAGATTTAATTTTAATAAGGTTTACTAAATTAATATTTTTTGAATTTACTAAATTCTACTAAAGTTAAATCCTACTTGTTGCCAAACTGCCCTTCAGTAATAATTACTATCTTTGAAAGAAGGAAAGCTTGCTTCATTTTTTGTGAAACTTTATTCTTTAACATCCACAAGAAAAGTCAATTGAAATAATAATTACATCTTTTTATAATCATAACAGATTATGCAGAAGAAAATATCTAAAAAAATGACATGTTTGAAAAATTAGTCCAGCTAAAACAGATAAAGAAAGTTTCAGACTTTCACCCAAAAAAAAAAACTTTCATTCCCTGATTTAAAAGAAATGAATCAATTACAAGATTATAACATAGAAAGATGAAAAACTTGCCTTACTGTTAATAGTTAAGTGTCACACTTTTGCTATCTACAGGAAGTCTACCAAGGAAGCCCAAGGCACTGAATATTCCAAGGTCATTGCGTGATATAAGATTGACGAGATTCAGGTTCCAAGGTGAGAGAGCAAACGGACCTTCTCAAGATCCAATCCAAGTAGCGAGAACGAGTAACCCCGCCTTCCCCCGCCTTCAGAGTTCCGACACGAGTCGCAAAGAGTTTTTTTTTTTTTTTTTTAAATGGGGTGCAACACAAGGACTTCCCAGAAGGTCATCCATCCTGGTACTACTCTCGTCCAAGCACGCTTAACTGCGGTGTTCTTATGGGATCTGGTGCACTGGTGCTGGTATGGTCGCACCCGTACGGGTCGCAAAGAGTTATTTATTTTGTTGGGTAGGATTAGGGTTAAGATTAATTAGATAAATGTGTAACACATAGAACAAAAATTAGTGTAATTTTTTATTTTAAAATAGTGAGTGACAAATTATAAAATAAGTGATTCAAATTTATAAAACAGTATCAGCTACAGTAGTAGTTATGGATGTTCCAACTTGATTCCATTTAGCTCTTATTTATAAAAATTGCCGTCTAGATTTTCTGATAAAAAATTTTAATGAATCATGAAGGGACCAAGAAGACCAGAGCTTTTCAAGGAGCTGATTCAGACATAAGACAAAAGAGTCATTTTCAAAGAGGAAAGCCAGTTTACTCTACTTAATCATTAGTTCTAACTAGCTTTTGTGTTTTCATATCTTTTTCATTATATATTTTATGACAATACTGACAACTTCCCACTCTTTTCGTTGGCCGCCCACCACTCTTATCCATTTGTAAGCTGCTCGCAAGTCTTGGTGGCCAACTATCACTGGAATACAGACTGCCCATAAAACCCTTTCACCACCTCTCTAAGGGACATCAGTCAAGTTAGTTTCTTACTGTCATTAAGATCTTGTAAACACTACATCAATGAGTGTCGCTAATATCATGGGCTAACCATTAGTCTAGGGACTAATCTAGGTTCGACTATTAATTCCCACATGTGGGTCATCAAAGCTAGTTAGGATAATATAAGTGAAATTGTATCAAAGTTGGGTCAGAGACTAACAAGTATGAACTGGAATAAAGCTACGAATATAGGGCTTATAAAAAGGGGAGCATAGGTTCTACAAAGATATGATTAAGTGTTGGATAAGTTTGCTCTATGACAATGTTAGGACTAGGAATGATTAGGATGAAACTTGGTTAAGTATAAGCTGTCCTAGCTACCAAAGGTTAATTGAATATGTTTGAGAATCTCGGGGTCTAGTTTATCTCATATGCAATAAAGCTTTCTTCATTCCCACATGCACCTCTTAGAGCCACAAATCCTCTTGAAACCTATAATCTTAGAGGATATGAACAAAACTACAAGAAGGTGCTTTAGCAGGTTTTGGATTAGTGGGAAAAAGAGTTGTAAATTTTTAATTTTTGCCCACAGTCGATATAATAGGATTTTGGCCAAACCAAACAGAAACAATCTCGTGAAGATAACTTGAATGCATCAAGGTTCATTTAACTTACATGAAATCCATCATGCCCATTTCTTATTTATTATATTGCATTAAAATATTTCCCAATTAGAAAGAATAGTATAATATATATATATATATATATATATATATATATATATATATATATATATATATATATATATATATAATAGGTCCTTAATATTTCTTACATTTTGGATTTTTCATATAAAGATTTTTGTGTCTCTTGCAACTTTCTTTTGCTTGCTTAGGCCAAATTTTTTATACAGTTAAGACGTTAAACTTTATTTCTCTATTGTCGTAAATATTCAGTTTTAACATAACCAATATATCACAGGTGATTGGAGTTTTCAAACCTTAAATAACTTTAACTGTCGAAGCAATATTTATTATCAGAAGCAAGCAAAAGCCATATAAAAGATCAAGATTCGAAATGAGAGCAAAACTTTAAAAACCTCGCTTTCAATCCATCACAGTCCTCTCTAAACATTTTTGTTTCTTTAAAGAGAATCCAAGAACAACAAACCAAGATGGCCTGTACAGTAACTATTATGTACTTACAACACATAAAAATTCATAATACTACGTGCATGAGTAAATACATGTTGTTGTACACGAACTTTACGCTCCTAATAATTTCCATGAAAGAGCAGGCTTACTTAAGGAGTTAATAAGGTTTGGTTTATCTTGGTGGACTGTGGCTCAAGTCATGGGAGAGAATACATCAACATTTAGCCTTCATTCAATTATGTGGGGTCGGGTATGTAAATTTTTTTTTTCATTGTATTCTATTAAGAGTCAAATTCTCATTTAAATCTAAGGAAAAAAAAAGTCATTTCTAATACTTTCTAATCAAATTTTTTTAGGTCTATCTCGACTTTTCTTAATGTAGGTTGTACCTAATACATCAACTCTCCTAACTACTGGGTCATCGAAAGGCTTACGGTTTCTGTGACCAGATCAACTAAGATGACTCTCTCTAATTTTATCTACAACTAGATCTACTCCAACCTTTTCCCATGTATACTCATTTGGTATTATATCTCTACATGTAAAACCACTCATTCATCAAGAGAGAATAGATGGACACAAAAAGATTTGTGTGGGGTTTCTCAAGATTGTGTGCATTAGTTCATCTTTCTTCTATTGGCATTGATGTTCCTCTTTATTGATACATGCATCCAGCTAGCCTCGAAGTTATAATAATAATAATAATAATAATAATAATAAATATCTACTTACTGCTTAACAGAAAAAAAAAAAAACATCAAATATCTCTCTTGCTTTGAACTGAAAGAGAACAAGGCCTTTGCTCAAGGCTTGCTTTCATCATTAAACTAATTTATTATTATAGTAATTAATTAATAAAAGTAATTGATACTGATTTTAAATTAGACTATTTCTCAGGCTATGTAATTATATTAATCAATAATTAATCTGTAACTAGTTAAGTTAATATTTATTTAATGACAATATTAACTTAGAAGTTAATCAACACTATAAGAAAATGCCCCATTACTGCTAGAATATTCGGCTAGAATTTTTTTGCTGCTAAAAAAAAAGCGCCGTTACCGTTAGAAATTCCGTCAGTAATTAGTGAACCTGACGAATTTTTTTGGCGGATTTTTGATAAAAAAATTCATCAAAAATTTCATCGGAAAGAGCCCTATTTCATCCCAAACCCCTACCCCTCTCCCATTTAACACTTTGACTCTCCCAAATACAACTCTCAGTCTCTTCGCCATTCAAGATGATTTCTAGACCATTTTCCTTCGTTTCTTCGATATTTGGATGGTCTCTTTGATCATTTTAAATTTTTTAAAGATTTCAACAGTTAAATTTTTTTAAAAGTGTATTTTTTATTTGGATAAAGCATAAAGCATTTATTATGAGAATATGTACAACATTAATAAATCTCTTTTGAGAATACATGTCTAATGTTAGGAACATAAGATGGAGAAAGAAAAGTAGCAGTTTAACTATTTAATTTTTTTTAATTTTGTTTTTGAGGTTGTTAGATCAAGTTAGCCAAATACAACTGGAATGTATAATAAATAACAAATTATTATAAGTTTAATGCAGCATTATTCTCAATGGATTGAACTAAACAAAAGAGAACACTTACAAGATCAATAAGATGAAAATGTACACTATAGCTAAATAAAAAATTTTGCTAATGAATAGTAGATCTACTCCTATGAACTGTCTTTTGAGAATACATGTCTAATGTTAAGAATTATTAATTGTGGAGAAAGAGAAGTAGCAGCTTAACTATTTAAATTTTTTTTAGTTTTAGGGTTGTTTGATCAAGTTATACATGAATATCCGAACTCAAAGGTGTTGGATAGGGGTGTAAACGAGTCGAGTCAAGCTCGAGTGACTCCTGGCCTAAGCTTGAGCTTGATTAATTAATCGAGTTCGAGCTCGAGCTCGAGCTTTATTCTACGAGTTCGAGCCGGCTCATTTATTATGAAAGAGATAAAATGATTATGATTTAAGTAATTATTATAATAAAATAGTTAAAAGAATGAAAAATTATAAGAAAAATAATAAAGAATTACATAATATAAGAAAATGTGATATAAATTTTAGATATTTTTAACAACTTTGTATTTGAAATCATGAATTCTAATATATTTTAAGTATTTTTATATTAATATTTTTTAAATGCGCTGACTCACGAGCTTATGAGTCGAGTTAGGGCTAGCTCATCGAGCTCGACTCATGAGCCATTTATTGAGCCGAGCCCGAGTCGGCTCACAAGTCAGCTTGACTCACTTACACCCCTAATATTGGATGTATAAGGGAGGAAAGTCATTGACAGATGAACTCAGACGAACGACACTATAAGCGGAGTTGAGGCCATATAAGAAACAACACAGGAAGAAGAAGGATCATAAGCCTGAGGAGAGTGAAGAGACTGAGGATGATTAGTTGTGCTACGTGCATTGTAAAATGTTATGAATTCATTGTTCGATTTGACAATCAAATTCAAAACATGTAATTATTTGTTTGTTATTTATTTTTCTTTAATAAATGGTTATTTTGGATTATTGATTAATTATAATATCAGTTTTGAGTTATATTTGCTTGTTATAATGTGTTGTAATGAACGGCTGTGAATGGCAATTGGTTTCAATGCAAATAAAAAGTTAATAAAATTTTTTTGGTTTTTGCTACAGCTTTCCGACTGATTTCTCATCGGAAATCCATTATATCGAAAAAATTACATTTACAAAATATTTTGCTGAATTTTCAATGGATTTCCTATAGAAATTTCCACCAAAATTTCAGAAGGATTTGCCACCGTGACTACTGCTTCAAAAAATTCCAACATAATTTAAGTTGTCGGTTAATTTTCAAATTTCCATTGAAATCTGTCGGAAATATTTCCGACAAACAATTTTTCGCCGGTAAAGATATTCCTATGCCCTTTTGACCGACGGAAATCGAATATTTCCCTATAGTGTAAGAATTAATTACTAATTAACCAAGTTAAATTTATAATGTTATAAAATAAATTTTAAATCATATAATTTATGATTAATCAATAAAAATATTTTCTGCCAATGTATAAGCTTTGTATCCCCTAAATTAATTTGCTGCTTCTGTTTTTCTATCAGCCAAATCATTTATTTTTGGCATAAGCCAAATACTTCGCTAATTAAATTTTCTCTTCACTTATTTTCAATTTAATTTTATTTGTCGATAAAATTTATTATTTTTATTATTTAAATAATTTTAATTTAAATATTTTTTTTTGAGTATATTTTTTTCATAAAATTGTCTCATGAGTAAAGTAGGAGGGAAAATAGCCAAAAAAAAAAACAAAAAAAAACTATGCCCGATTGTTACAGGTTCTAAATTTTCATCTAAGGCTTTATTTGGGATAATTTTTTGATTGTTGTGTTAGTATAAATAGTCAATAAAAAGTGTTTATTTGGATGACAGATTTTACATTATTATTATTATTTTTTTATTTTGACTTCATTTAGGACAACTTTCTTACTGCTTTTTTTAAAGCAACTTTTTAGTACAAAAAATTCTTAAGCAACTTTTTAATACAAAAATTTATAGTTCAAAAAATTTTTGTAATAAAAAACTGCTTTAGAAAGTAGAAGAAAATTATCCCAAACAAAAGCTTTTATCTTTAATATGTTATTTTTTGAAAAGCATGCTTAAAACATAATTGAAAAAGGAACTTTTAAAAATAGAAGCTATCCCAAACAGAGCCTAATTAATCATACTTAAAACATCATCAAAAAATTTTCTCGATCGGGCACGAATCACGAGGCGAATTTGAGATGGAAACTTCTGAAAACAAATCCGGGACCATTCGAACTCCGATTTCAGCAAACTTATAGTTGAACTGAACATCTCAAAATGACGAACCCAACGACACCAAATTTGACCCAATCCGAGCAAAAATAGATCCAAATCGAAGACTCAAAGCTCATTTGGATATTTCAAACCATAAATTTGACGACTAAATAATTTCCAAACATAACATGCTTATAGTCGAACCGAGCATCTCGATGAAAAGAATCCAATGGGCTCAAGATCACCAAATTCTGATGTCATTACGATACTCAAATACTTGATAAACGTTACATGATCAAGGGAGCCAATATCAGCCATCCATTCAGAACACTCTCAATATGTCATTGATCTTCTCCATATTTACTTACCATGTCACTCCTAAAAAATTATAAATAGATCCCTCATTCTTTATTGAGGGGACCAAAGCAAGGAGGAGAAGGAAGAGAGAGGAAGCAGAATTCTCTTTCCACCAGATTCCTCCTCCTTGCCCACTGCTCGACCACTAGCCATCGCTGAACTATCACTAAACTTTTGCTCGACTATCAGCAATCGCTGAAATTCTATTCGACCACCGACTGCTGCCTAACTTCTGTCCAACCCATGTTCATTGCTAGATTTTCGGCCCGGTAGCAGATTGTTGTAATTCTGATCATCCTTAAGTTTGAGGATGAATCTATTATTTGTAATCTACTTATACATTAGTGGATTCATTTCAACTGGGCGTGGCCTTATGATTTTTTCCTTCAGGATTTTCAACGTGAAAAAGTTATGGTATTTCTATTCTTTCTTTATTTGTGAGCTAGATACTCGTGCAGCACTAAGACGCGAAATTTGATACTTTATCGTTGCAAATATTCTAGCCCGCAATAATACTAATCAACAATTATCCTTAAATTAGTCATTTGAATCTTTTATGTAATTAGTGAATAATTAATTGAACTTATTTAAATATAAATCATTATTAATTAGACTTATTTAAACATAATATGAGGTGGAGCTATTTTGATATGTATATAGATGGTTGGAGGGAGTTGTCTAATTATAATTGTGCTTAGAATATTGATGTGAATATCTTTTCAAAGCAGCAATCAATTAGATTTCCTCTATTCCATATGATTTACTTTTTTTTTAATAGTATGAAAGAGATTTTAGTCTTGGTTGGAAAGTAAGAAATGAATGATTGATTGATCATCATAGTCCTAACATGAAGTATTGAGATGCTTACAATTGTCATAGTTATTGGGCAAAGTTTTAAAAATAGCATTTCTTTAAATTTAAATTATATAAAACATTAGTTTAAAATTCTTTTTTTTTTGACAAATTAGATCAAATCGTCATGTGTTTGGCAACTTGTGTGCCACGTGGACAAATTGTTTGCCATGTGACGATTTGTCTGCCATGAGACGGCTTATCCCTTTTGTTCTACTAAATAATACAAATATAATATAGGTATATTTTTTGTTTCTATTCTAATAGATTTTCAATTTCTTTAAGTTTATGTTTTGGAAATTAAAAAATATTTCACAAAACTAAATAGATAAACTTTAATTTTGTATTAGATATAAATCTAATATTTTAAACATATTTCATAAGAGTTAGTTGTGAAACAATCTATTTCATATAAATTAGGCTAAATAATAATTAGTATATGTTTTGAATATATTTAGATAGATCATCTTTAGGTAAATTTAAAGCCATGCTTTACTCTACAATCACTAATTTTTAAAGTTTTGGCTCCTAATCTTTCAATGCTATATTAATTAAATTAACTACTTAGAGTTTAGGGAACATTAATTGAATTAGCTCATTCATAGTTATATGAATTCGTACTAATGGAAAAATGAAAAATTACGGCGATATTAATGATTGGATTTCCGACAATAACAACGGAGGAAAATTCATTGGAAAAAATTGCAAAAAAAAGGCGAATTATTGGTCACTAATACTAGCGAAAATGATTCGCTAGTAAATGCACGACATTCACTTAAAATAAAGGAAATTTTACCAGTAATGATACTTATAAACTAGTGGAAAGACTAGCTAAAAAAACCATTGGTAAAGGCCCTATTTCCGAACCCAACACCTTATTCTTCCATTTCCCGCTCTTTCACATTCTTTGTCTCACTAACACCTGTTGAAATTTGGAAGCCCGATTTAGTGTTTTGATAATTACAAATATTACTGGTATGATTGTTTACTTGTTCCTATTTTACATACATTGCCTATTTCTTTTGTGTGTCACTAACCATTTTAGGAATAACATACACTGAGCTTGATTAAAGAATCAGGACTTAAGATAGTGTAGCTTTGAAGTTTAGGTCAACATATAGTAGTAGAGTATGTACTTTTCTCTTTTCTTAAGTCATTTTATGTATTAGATGTACATTGGCTAGACAACTGAACACACACACACACAAAGTGGATAAAAATTAAATATTTGAATTTCCATGAATCATCGTACTACACGATTCTAATCAAACTATACGATATATTAAACTAGAAATTAATTCAAATGTTTAATTAAATCAAATTAATTAAATTGAATTATAACTACTTATAATACACGATCTTAAGTCGTGTAGGACGATCAACTATTTTGATAAATTGCACTGCTAAATCCAGGTTATCAAAATGTTGGTGGAAGTTTTGAAAAAGTGATTTTAAAAATTTTAGTTTTCATTGAGAATTTTGATATTGACTTTGGGTTTCAATCTTGAATAAAACAACCCATGGAAAAAAAAGTATAGTGCCTTGAGAAATAGGAACAAGATTCCAAAAATGGGGTTCAGATTCAGGATTGCAAATTTCCTCGCGAATATCATATCTAGATTTAGGAATGAACTGCATATGACCTCGAAAGGTCAAAGTGAGGTTCAATCAAGTATCTAGCTACGATATTCTAGGTTAATTATTGTTAATTTCATATCCAAAGTTTTATTAACAGATGATATATCTCCCCAAAGGAGGGACATATCATCCATTAATAATCGTCCGGACATGACGATAACAATCGTTGTTGGCTCAATTTTCCTAAAGGAGACTAATTTGAATTTTAAAAAATAATTTTGAAAAGGTGGATGTGGGTTCTAAATCTCCTACGAGCACAAGCCCTCGTAGTTAATTATATCATAGGAAAATAAAGTCCCCTATGAAGATTCTCGATTAAAATAATGACAAAAATTTTATTTCAAGATTTACTAAGAGTGATACCAAAGAAGTTGGATTCTAGAATTTCAATTGGGAATGGATCAAATTGGAGCACTTATTTTTGGGTCAAAGGAAGAAGGTAGGAGACACTTTGAGATTCTGAAAACGATTCAAAAGTGTCCCAACCTAAGCTAAGTGTTGGGCTTTATATTTTAGATTGAACAAAATTTTAATTTGAGTTGAATAATTTATTAGAAATTTGGGATCATATTCCCGGAGGCTAGGGACTTATGATTCAAAAAGAAATCTACCCCGGATCCTAAATCTAAATTAGGCACCGATCCACGATAGCCCTAACCTAACTAATGTAATGCAAAATCTGGATTTACTCCGGCCTGGGTTGGGGAGCCAGCTAACCACCTAGACGATTAAAATCCATGAATCTAGTCATTCGATGTAAGAGTGATAAGATATTTTTATTAAAGTTTTTTGAGAGTCGGGACGAATATCTAGAGCGGATCCTAATTGGTCCCTTGACTTATATGGGGTGAAAATGCTAAAAGAGAAATGTAATTAAGCTTTAGACTCTTTTTAATTGGTTTCTAATGCAATGAATGCTAGTTTACTTGATGAATGCTTAAATTAAATATGAAGCAATTTTTGAAAAAGGCTTAAAAATCAGTTTTATCCTAGATTACACATATTCCCCTTAATAGATGTGCACCCTTATAGGCCAGGTGGTCTGCCAGAACCCGTAGGTGGGGAGGTACCAAACAAAGGAAAAAAGATGCATCAAAATGCTATGAGAACTCCCGACGGTCCCGGGCTTACTTCTTAGATAGTTAGAGTTCCTATGTTATCTTAAAATTTTTATTTTTAGTTTTAATAGAAAAATTTTGGCGTACCGTGACGAGCCTCCACATATCCAGGATAAATAAAAAAATGGCATGTAAACGCCAAAAAAACTAAGGAAAGCAGGCAAAATTCTATACACAATCACATCAAAGCAAACATATCAATATAATTAATTACTTAAAGTAAAGTCCGTAGGAAAATGCCCCATTTATTACAACTCAGGGTCTACAAAGCCGGACACTACTAATAATAACCCGGATTTTAATCCTAGAGCAGATGCAAGTGACTTTGAGTGGGATACTCTTTGCCTTCAACTCTTCGGTCTTCTCCTTCTCGGACTCCTTGGATTCTTTGTAGCTGGATACCCAAATGGAAAAGAAAACTCTTCCCTTAAGGGGAAGGTTATTCTTTCCACTTTAGGTAGTGAAATGATCCAAATTTAGACTTCCAAATGGAAAAGGACTATCCCCCTAAGGGGTATCCTTTCCTCTTTGGAATCCAACCTTTGGATCTATACATCCAAACTCAAAGTACGACTTTCACAACTCAATATTTCAAATGAATTATATTGATGTAAAAATAAAAATTCTAGAGTCTCCTACAAGATTATCCTAAGCATTTAATAATCAAATCAAGTCCCAAGCAATTATATATATATATATATATATATATATATATATATATATAAGAAAGTAAACACACTTGGTCACACTCTTTTTATTTGGGGGCTAAGCGGATGAAGGACCTGTAGCATTTATATTGATTATTATTTAGTCCCCTTTATTGCCCTGCATAAGCATGGCAACCTATAGAAAACTCAGCGAGCAACTAAATCATTCCTAACCTAAGGGTAATCTAATCACCCATCACATCAATCCACAGAGTGTAGTAAAAATAAACAAACACATCAATCAATTTCAATCACAATATGTAATAAAAACTCAAAAAACTAAGCACACAACAAAAAAGTACATACCAGCCTAGCCTAGATCTAGAGTCGGTTGTCCTAGCAAATCATCTAAAGTGTGTGCTAAAGGTCATGTGGCTGGGGTAGATCCTAGACTGGATAATTTATTAAAGTTATTCTTTCCACTTTGGGTAGTGAAATGATTCAAATTTAGACTTCCAAATGGAAAATGACTATCCCCCTAAGGGGTATCCTTTCCTCTTTGGAATCCAACCTTTGGATCTATATATCCCAAACTCAAAGTGAAACTTTCACAACTCAATATTTCAAATGAATTACATTGATGTAAAAATAAAAATTTTAGAGTCTCTTATAAGTTTATCCTAAGCATTTAATAATCAAATAAAGTCCCAAGCAATTATATATACACACACACACACACACACACACACACACACACACACAAGAAAGTAAACACACTTGGTCACACTCTTTTTATTTTGGGGCTAAGCGGATGAAGGACCTGTAGCATTTATATTGATTATTATTTAGCCCCCTTTATTACCCTACATAAGCATGACCACCTGTAGAAAACTCAGTGAGCATCCAGATCATTCCTAACCTAAGGGTAATCTAATTACCCATCACATCAATTCACAGAGTGCAGTAAAAGTAAACAAATACATCAATAAATTTCAATCACAACATGCAATGAAAACTAAAAAAACCAAGCACACAGCAGAAAAGTACACACCATCCAAGCCTAGATCTAGAGTCGATTGTCCTAGCAAACCATCTAAAGTGTGTGCTAAAGGTCATGTGGCTGGGGTAGATCCTAGATTGGGTAATTTGTTGAAGTTGTTTAATTTTCGGATTTGTTAAAGGATGAAGGAAAACTTTATATTTGAGTTCAAGTATTAATGAATTAAAATTTGATTCGGATGTATTTTAATTATTAAATGATTGCTACCTTTGTTGTTCATTGAGGCCGTGAAGTTTATTTCACCTTTCTTGAGGCCAATTTAATAACCTCGTAAGCCTGGGTTACCTAGTAGTAATCCGGTTTGATTATTTTGATTTAATTTGTTAGAAATTAAGGGTTAATTAGCATTAATTAATTTAATTAATAATTGATTTTAAAAGTTAAATTAGTTTATATTTTTTATCAATAGATTTGTGGTACTATGCTATAAGGCTCGAGGAACCAGGCCTCCTTAGGACACGTAGCCCCGCAGCCCGGAGTAGTCCATCCTAAAAATCTTATTGATGTAGTTGAATTAAGATTTTTAATTTAGTTAAATAATTAAAAGCCTCTTAATTTTAGTATTTTACACTCCATCAAATTCATTCGTGGCATTGTGCCACCAGGCTCGAGGAACTAGGCCTCCTTAAGATACGTAGCCAAGCAGTCCAGAGTAGTCCATCTAATAAAATTCATCTTTGGAGTGGTTGTTAAGTATTGAGTGTTGGTTGAGTGTTTTATTGGTTATCTTAAGATTTTCTAAAATTTTAATTATTTTCTAGATTTTTTTGATTGATTGGAATTATTTAATAGTATTAATTAATGGTCAAAAAGTTAACTTTTTAAACTAAAGTTAATTTTAAAAGTTTTAGATTTTTAACAAATATTGGATCTTATGATGAGTAGTCAGATTGTTAGTATGCTCAATTTAGAGTTTTCTACAAAAAAATATAATTTTTTGAAGTTTGGGCCTAGATTTGAACTATAATTGACTGAAAAGTTGACCTTTTGACTTTGAAAATTTTTTGAAAGTTTGACATTTTTATAAAATACTAGACCTTAAATATAGTTGAATAACACTAAGTTTGTTCAATTTAGATTTTTTGTAATTATTTAAGAATTATCAAAGTTTTCTTAATTATTTGAATTTTAAAATTACTTAATTAGAAAAGTTTTGATCATTTTGATCCAAACTCATCCCAAATTGAATGGAATCACTCTCAAAGGTCAGGGATGACCCATAGTAGTGTTTCTAAGTGTTTAAAAATTATTTGGAATTTTAATAATTTTTAATTAATTAATTTAATTAATTGTTAATTTTTGTTAAAAGTCAAATTAAAGTCAAATTAGAGATCTGGTGATGGGGCTTTTATTTTCCTAGGTATAGGACTAAGTTATGGTCAGTTTGAGGTATTATTTATATTTTTTGGACTTAATTTGGATTTATTACATTTTTTGAATTTTCTAGGTCCTTAAAAGGGCTGAAACTTGACATGCTTAATTTTCTATCCTAATGAGCTCCAAATCTAGTCAAATTTAAACGTATGGTAGAAAATATCACTAAGTTTACTGTGTTCAAGTTTCACCCATATTGGGTGTGAGTGTAATTCCCTAAAAATTTTCAAAGTTTTCTAGACCTTTTCCTAATTATTTTCCCTAGGTATCTCTACTGTTCAAATGGTCTTGAAATTTGGTTTGACTAACCCTCATACACATGCAATTACACCACAAAATTTGTACATCCTAATTCTATAGAAAATTAGAGTTATGAATTTTCAAAGTTTTGGATCCAAAATAGACCCATTACCTTGAAAATTCACATCACAATAAATTACAGAGCATCTGACCCTAGAAAAATCATAATAAATGCCTAGGATGCTAAAACATACTTCACCAAAATTTTGGATCCATTTGATCCCTGGATTGCAAGAAAATTGGAAAGAACTATATTTAAATAAACTCAATTTTCTCACAATTCAAAGCTCAAAATAATTTAAAATTAATTTTAATAAATGTTATATTCAATTATCTATCCAACGATACCAAAAACATTAATTTTGGCGAAGAATTGAATTTTCTATGAATTTTGGAAGTTTCTCGCATTAAATGAATTTTTTAAACCATTATGTGTCAAATCGGGCACTGCCGCCACCGTACCAATCATTGGGCCTTACGGTGGCACAGTGCCTCATCACAGCCATGTGTCGGCCGGCGAGCCGGTCACTTATCCACGTTGGATCGACCGTGGGATGAACCGACGACTGAGATCGCCCCACGTGGCATCCCGCAATCCAAACTAACCTGCGCTCGAGTCCAAGCAAAGGCACGCGATCGGATGGGGGCGACGTGGCAAGTTTTGGCAATATCTTTCAAAATAGTTCAAAAATTTTAAATGGCCATATATTCCAAAATACTTGATGAAAACTTATGAAATTTGAAACATAGCATGGTGGTATCATAAACTTGCAATGCCTGGAGTTTGGAGGCTCCATGCATTGTAAGTTTCCCGTAGTTTCAAAATGAAAATCTACTTAAAAGTGAGAATATCTTACAATCTACCTTGTGGATTTTTATGATTTTGGGCTACTTTTGCTCCTGATGATGTCCTCTACAAGTTTGCTGAAGACCCCAAATGATTTTGATTGTTAGATTTGAAGTTGTCGAAGAGAGAAGGTTTTCTCTCACTATCTCTCTCTTTCTCCACTAAAATGATGATTTTAATGGTGGAAATGATGGGAAAGGCTTAGAATGGCCTTTGGGAGTGCTGGGGAGTATGGAGAAGCTTTTAGAGTTGGGGGCTACTGCAGTTTTAGACTTAGGTGGAAAATGAGCAAGATATTTGGTTAGGGCAAGTTCTTGACACTTAACCCTCATGATTTGAAATGGATGGCTTGGATTTCATCAAGGGTGCTTTAGATGCTTTCCATGTGTCCCATGAACAACCCAAAATCAGGAGAAAGGGCTGAGGTTGAGAGGGATTGCTTGGCTCAAGTGGTTGGGGGACCACACCCCTTTTCCTTTATTTGGCTAAACCAAGCCTAAGCATGGTTGGCCATGGTTTGGTCTCATTTCAAGGGTTTATTGACCCATTGACTTGTTGACTAGTCAATGGTGACTAGGATGTGCATGAAGGGGGGTCAAGGGTGCTGTAGGAATCAGTCTTAAGAAGCATGGAGCCATGGTGTTAGAGTTAGCATGGATTTTAAAAACTTTGGAGAGCTTTGACTATGCATGAAAATTTGACTAAGTCCAATCCATAGGGAATTGACTTAGGGATGAGTTAGAAGTGTTTGGAATGTTCAATTGAAGTATTTTGGAGGGTTGATTTGGTTTGGAATGGGTTTAAACCTTGGATTTGGCTATAGTTGGGTCAAGGGTTAATTTGGTCAACCATGGTTGTTGACCAGGTCAAACCAAAGAGTGGGTTTGGGTTCAATAGATCTCAAATATCATATGGTATTCATTAAAAGAGGTTTCAAAGTTTAGAGAGATTGAACCAGGTTGAGTTTTGGCCAAAAGTCCAAAAATCCCTTTAAAGGGCATTTTGGTCATTTTGACCTCCAATCAACCCTGGGTCAATTTGAATCATGTAAAATGCATTGTACTAGTTGACATACCGTAACAAGGGTGATATGCATGGTTAGGGGTTCTGGGAAAGGTCCCAGGGTCAAGATCAACAAAGGGACTGTTCTAGTGGCATAGGCTATAAATATTTGAAAGTTTTACAATCTTTGGAAATCAATTTAGTTTTTAGGGTTAGAAGTGTCGGATTGAGCTCAAATTTGGAGGGTTGAACTTAGAGACATGTATGGTCAATATGAAACTGATAGATCATGAATCAAAGATAATTTAGTTGGGTTTCAAAGTTGTAGAAAATCCATGCAAAAAGGGTTTCAGGACCTAGGCTTTTGGCTCTAGGTTTGGACTTAGGAAGTCAGGTTTGGGCTAGATTCTTTTGACTTGGTTGACTTAGTTTGAGTCACTGATATCAATCATAATCAAGTGAATGATTGGGGTTGATTTGAGAGTGATCGATGTTTGATTGGAGGTTGACTTAGGATCTGGGATTGAAAAATGAGCTAGGATTTGGATGGGAGTTTGATCAGGGACCTGAGTTGAAATCTAGATGGATCTAAATGACTGACAGGTGGAGAATTTTTAGCCCTTAAATTACGAGAGGGAGATTGGATTGGCCCTCATGACCTCATATAAAAATGAGGTCAACACAAAATTAGGTAAATTAGAAATTTGAACTAATCGTGCTATACGAATATAAATGAATATTACCTAATTTTATCTCGAATATTAAGGAATTGAATTAGGATCAAATCTTAATTAATTATTGTATTGTATGATCCACATCATACAAGATGATCGGATAGAGAGCTCGCTAGTCGAAACTAATTGGTTCGTCCTAGTCAATGCCTGATTCAATATAATTAATCATACTGTCCAATTATATTAGGATTTTATTTAAATAGCCCACTTTATTTAAATCACATATGACTTGAGGGTTTATGTTGATTAGCTAGAGATGTTTTTCAAGAGAGAGAGCTTTAGAGAAGGAGAGGGAGTGTCCTTGCTTATAAAAGGTGTCTAAGCCACTTGGGAGAGAGAGAGAGAGAGGGGAGGTAAGAATGAGGGTGTAAAGGGGTGTGAGGGAGTCACACGATCATTTCTATCAGCCTGAACCTTGGGTTCTCCATATTATGGATGTTGAACTCTCAAAGAAGAGCTCTAAGAAAAAGTTTTATTTATGAAAGACGTACCAGACAAGGAGGCTAAGAGACGGTATCTTCACTATTGGGAGGAGTAGAAGGAGGGAGCATCATCTCATTGTTGTGAGGAGAAGAAGGAGGGAGAATCATCTCCGCCATATGACAAGCAAAAGGAGGGTTTATCATCTCCATCGTGTGAGGAGAAGAAGGAGGGAATGGCGTGCATCTCCACGGTGCTGGGAAAGTTGTGATTGAAAATTTTCTAATTGAATTCACATAAAGATAAAAAAAATTTCTAAAAAGTATAAAAAGAAAAAATTATATAAATTTATGGTTCATGTTTTAAATATTTTATTTTCTTAATGTTTTTGCATATTACTCTGATTTGATTTCAGTAAAAGAATTTTTCAAATACCAATTAACACTCCACCCCTCTTGGTGTGCCATAGTTGTTTCACGTGGTATCAGAGTCAGGTTTTCACTTTTGTGGTTTAAGAACTTTGAGTAGATCCTGATGACACACTTTGGAAATAGAAGCACCTTAGAAGAAGGATATTTAATTATCCAACTACCTTTATTTCATAATACTCATGATTTTCGAAAGATTTGAATGTACATATTTATGTAATTTATCAATTTTCATATCTGGCATATGATACAAACTAGTTATTCATTTTCTTTTAGAATTATTAATGGTGCCAAAGTAGAAAACCATTTTTGAGTGCAGTACATAAAATCATGAGCTTGTTCAACTGAATGCTATATGTCGCAACTATATTTTCTATGTTTTAAATATGATGATTACATGTGGGTGTCTTCTAATACTAGTGGTAAAAAATTTTTGGATAGACTTTGCATAACTTATGAAGGAAGTAGTGAAGTGAAACAATCTTGCATAAATTTACTTTTGCATGATTATGAACTATTTTGCATGTAACCTAGTGAATCTAATTCTGACATGTACACTAGGTTTATAAAAATGATTATATCACTGCATGCTTTAGGTAAATACATCTCTAATGCTAATAAAAGGGTTGTTTATTTGAATCTTGGGATGCTAAGATTACTGCAATTACTAAATTCAAAAATTTAAATTCTTATTCTTTTAATAACTTACTTGGGTTCTTTAATTGCCTATGAGAAAAAAATCAATCAAAGAAATACATATATAGGTGAAAGAAAGAAGGAGAAGATATTCTCTTTAAAAGCTGATGAAATTGAAAGTATTGATTATCGTATAGATGGAAATAACAATATTGTGTTGATGACCAAAAAATTTAAAAGATTTATGAAACATAAGCAAAAGCGTCACAATAACAAACATCAATGTAAAAGTATAAAGTTGAATAAATTTTCAATTAACATTATTTTTTATGAATGTAAAAAGCCAGGACATATACGATTCGATTGTCCAAACATAAATAACCACCTTGCAAAAGAAAAGGTTCAGAAGAAAGAAACTGCTAAAAAGGGCAAATAGAGAATACAAAAGGATTTTTGGATAAATTCATAATCAGAATTATTAGAGATAGAAGCTAAAGCAGAGGCAACAAACTTATATCTCATGGCCAAGAATAACACTGGTGATTTTGACAACGATTAGGTATGCAATCTCACTTATGAAGAATTCCTTTCTCTTTCAAAATAATTGCATGATAAATATAAAAAATTGAAAAAGAAGCATTCATGTCTTAAAAGAGAATACTATATTTTGCAGGAAGAGCATACCAATCTCATTAATAACTTTACAAACTTAAAAATGATTATGTTATATTAGAAGAGAATCACGAGTTTTTAAACAAAGAGCATGCACCACCAACCTTTAGAAGAAGTCATCTCTCTTCACATAGATTAGTGCATCATTTTTAAGAGTGAAGTATTTTCCTCTGGCATATTAGGGCATATGACATTCATTTGCACACAAAGAATCCACCCAATTTCGCATTTGGTCTAGAGGACCAGGACATTATCTACACAACATAGCATATATTCATTGTAATATAAGATGGGACCCAAAACCACTTGGTGTCCCAAAATTAATTCTTGATTGATTTTATAGGCATGCTCTGATTAAAGGTCCACTGAGAGCATGTTTTACTTGAACGGTGGATGTTCGTGGCACATGATTGGAGACATGAAATAATTTATCATGATAGAAGCCAAGAGTGGAGGAAAGGTAATACTTCATGACAACACCATCAAAAAAGTTCGTGGAAGCAAATATAATAAGTATAGCTGATAGTATTTCTATTAAAAATATTTTGCTACTAGAGGTCTAAATCATGATTTATTAAGCATTAGTCAGCTATGTGAAAGTGCCAATAGGTTGTTAGACCTATTAATTATGTCCCTAGGCTAACCAAGAGGGGGGGGGGGGGGGGATGAATTGGTACTTTTTAAAAGTTCTCTTAGATTTAATGAAACTGATTTCATAATAAATATTAATTTTTGAAAACAATTTTTCAACCATAGAAAAATTAAAAGTGCAGTAAATAAAAATGTGGTAAACAGTAAAAGAAATGAATAACACCAAATTTTATAGTGGTTCAGTCCAACAAGACCTACATCCATTCCCTGGAGACTCCTTCTACAAGTATTGCACTATACTCAAGTGACTCTCCTTTAACCCCCACAGCAAGGCGGAGAAGCCTTTACAATTTTTCTCTCTTCTACCAAACCCCAGTGCGGCAGAGAACTGTCATCTTTTTTCACCCTCCAGGTGAAGGAAGAGAACTCACCGTCCTTTCTCACCCTTCTGGTGATGGCAGAGTACCAATCTTTCTTTTTCACCCTCCTGGTGACAGCAGAGAATCAATCGTCCTTTTTTACCCTTCTGGTGACAGCAGAGAATCAGACTCTCCTTCAAAGATCTTCTCTCAAGAGTCTTCAAAGTGGCAGAGTAGAGGCTTGAAGTACAAACAATGAGATTCTCACCTTTGGGCAACCTTGTGAATCCCCTCACAATTTTCTCTTCAAAGATCTCACCACACTCACTCCCAAACACTCTCCCTAATCACTCTTCCTTCCACTCTCAAGAAGAAATTCATAGAAGATTAATAGGGCATTCAGTTTTTACGAACCTTATATACAAAGGACAAGAAAAATCATCCAAAAACTAAAAATTTCATATTTTATGAAGTCTGATCATCTCGTACGATCGCATATCATCCCGTATAAATAGTTTAAAATTATGAACGGTTCATCCCGTATGATACTGTACGAACCCATAAGATCCAGATTTCATACTCTGAATATGATGTATGAAGTAATTTCGTACTGTACGAACAGTTCAAATAATTGAACGGTTCTTCCCATACGATCCTATACGAACCTAGGAGTCCTTGATTTTATACTCTAGAAATGATGTACGAAACTCTTTCGTACTGTACGAACAGTTAAAAAAATAAAAAGGTTCATCCCGTACGATCTTGTACGAACCTCTGAACTCCAATTTGCGTACTCTGGAAATGATATACAAAATCCATTCATATTGTACAAACAGTTCAAAAATTAAACGATTCGTCCCGTACGATCTTGTACAAACCTATGAACCCCATATTTCGTACTCTAGAAATGATGTATGAAACTATTTCGTACTGTATGAACAGTTCAAAAAATTGAACGGTTCGTCCCGTACGATCCTGTACGAACCATTGAAACCATGTTTTCGTACTCTAGAAATGATGTACAAAAAATAGTTCGTACTATATGATTTATACTAAAAAAAAAGTTTTCATTCATAATCCAGGCAGGTTCATTTTAGAGGAAAAATTGCACAAATCGTCCCGTACGATCTAACATCATACAGTACAATTAGTTTTAACAATTAAGTTTTTGTCTCACTCTCCTAGTGTGTATGTGCACGATTATCCAATTATAATCACACTCTCTCTGATACAAGAAAAGAGTAAAAAGTACAGACTCCATGACTAATAAACTCTAAACCAATTAATTTAAAGTCTTCCACTATCTGGAATGTGATTTTCCTAAAATAAAATGTTAGTACACACAAAATAGACTTTTCAAGCATAGTTAGGAGAAATAATAAATAAACAATAAGATTTTGTTATCATAAAAAAAAAACTCATATCAAAAACTCACTTGAAGAAACAAATTTGCAACAATCTCAACACTATGTAATTAAGGATTTAAAATAAAATTTCTTTCTAAAAAATTCTTGATAATACTAAATGGTAAAACTGTATTAGAAGGCCTAATGATTAATAATGTCAATATGATTGATTTGAATTGCATTGATAAATCAAATGATCTTTGTTGTTTAAAGTCCACTATTGATGAATCATGGTTGCAACACAGGAGACTATGCCATGCAAGCATGATGACTCTTAGGAAGATCACCCAGTTAGAATTGCTTAGAAATATTACTAAGCTAGATTTTTCTACAGAACATCTTTATGATGTTTTCCAACTAGGAAAGCAAATCAATTTTTCATTTAATTTCATTATGGATATAATCACTAGTATACCATTAGAAACACTTCACATTGATTTATTTGGACCAATTAGTACAATGAGTCTAGTAGAAAAATCTTTTAGATTTGTAATCGTTAATGATTATTCAAGGTACACTTGGATTAAATTTATTACAAATAAAAGTGATTCATTTGAGGAATTTAGCACACTCTCAGATTAGATTGAGAGAAAAATAGGTTGTTTAAATTCCACAATCCATAGCAATTGACGAGGGGAATTTAAGAATGAAAATTTTGATTAATTTTGTTAGAATCCAAGATAAAACATAACATTTTAGTCCTAAAAAACCCACAACAATAAAATATAGCAAAAAAAAAAAAAAGGACACAAGGCTACTAGGGAAATGCTTAGTAAGTATAATCCACCCAAGTACTTCTGGGCATAGGAAATGAATATTACTTGCTATGTTCTAAATAGGGTAAGCATAAGAATAAGTTGAATAAACCACCTTATGAATTGGTTAAGGATAGAACACCTAATTTGACTCATTTGCATGTATTTGGGTGTAAGTATTTTATTTTAAATAATGGAAAATCACATCTTGAAAATTTTGATACAAAGGTAGATGAACTAGTATATTTAGGATATTCCTTAGCACGCAAGGTGTATTGGATTTTTAATAAGAAAGTTTTAGTTATTGAGGAGTCCACCCATGTTATATTTTATGAATCTGATCTACATTTTAAAGCTAGAAGAATTGATGATGATGAAGAAGAAGATATTATCCATAGAGTTGAAAATGTTAAAATTAGAGGATATAAAAGAACCTCAGAACCGTTGCATAGAGAGCGGAGATATGAATCTAGTAAACCCTAGAGAACTTATATTAAGAGACCCATCCAAAAGGGTTGGGACTAGGCATGGTTTTAGAAAAGATGTTAGCCGCACATCCTTTATCTCTGTGGTAGAGCCCACAAGTATAGAATATGCACTATAAGATTAATTTTGGATTGTAGTGATGCAATAAGAATTAAATCAATTCATTAGAAAAGATGTGTGGGAATTAGTTACTAGACCTACTGGTCAGAGTGTTGTTAGTAAATGGATTTTCAAAAATATTTTAATTGACTATGAATCAATTATTAGGAATAAGGCTAGATTTGTAGTAAAGGGGTAAAACCAAATATAAGGGATAGAGTTTAAGGATACCTTTGCTCTAGTAGCTAGATTAAAAGTCATTATGGTACTATTATCATTTGCATGCTTTAAGGGATGCAAATTGTATCAGGTGGATGTGAAGAGTGTTTTTCGAAATGGGGTGATTAAGGAAGATGTGTATGTAGAACATTTCCTTGGTTTTGAGAACTCAACCTTTCCAAATCATATTTATAAACTTAAAAAAGCATTATATGGGCTTAAAAAAGCACCTAGGGTGTGGTATGATAGACTTAGCAATTTTTTTATTAAAAAAACCTTTATTAAGGGCATCGTTGATACCACCCTATTTCTTAGGAGAAATGGAGATAATATACTCATTATTCAGATTTATGTGAATGTTATTTGTTTAGATCCATCGATGATGATTTATACAAAAAACTTTCTTTCACTATGAGTAGTAAATTTAAAATGAGTGATGGATAAGTTAACATATTTCCTTGGTTTTAATGTAAAGCAAAGAGAAGATGAAACATTTTTGAGTCAGATTAAGTATAATAAGAAATTTTTTTAAAAAATGATATAGAAGGTTGCAAGAGTATGAATACACTGATGAGCCTAACTAGCCAATTAGATGAGGATTACGAAGATAAATTAATTGATCATAAGAAGTTCAGAGGGATAATAGGTTTCTTTCATTACTTGACAACTAGTAGACTTGATGTTATATTTAGTGTCAGTATATGTGCTAGGTTTTCGACTGACCCTAAGGAATCCTATATGACCACTGCCAAAAGAATTTTAAGGCATCCCATAGGCACTCAGAACATAGCTATTTATTATCCTAGGAATAGCTTGATCTTTGACTTTGTTGGATACACATATTCAGATTTTAGTGGATGTAGGGTAGAAAGGAAGAACACCTTAGGAACTTGCTAATTCATAGGATAATCTCTAGTTTCCTATTCGAGTAGAAAGAAAAAAAATTTAGCCCTGCCAACCATAGAAGATGAATATATAGCTATAAAAGGTTATGTTGATCATGGCCTTTGTCTAAAGTAACCACTTCTTAATTTTGGACTACTAGTAGAAACCATCCCTATCATGTGTGATAACACGAGTGCGATCTACATCACTAAAATTGTATTCATCATTCTTGCAGTAAACACATCGATGTAAAACACCACTTTATTAGGGATTATATGGCCAAGGGAGATATAGGGAAAATCAGTTAGCTGACATTTTTACCAACCACCTATATTTTGATAGGTTCAGCGCACTTAAGACTAGATTATGAGTTATTAATATAATGCTTAGGAAATTGGGGTCACTACATATTTTATTGTTATGTTTATATTTTTGTTCTAGTTTATGTGTTATGTTTGTGTATTTGTCTCATTATACTATATTTTTTATCTTTCATCGCAATGTGCTTTTTGGTTTACTTTAAGATGTTTTAGTGTATCTATTTTTTGTGATGACAAGAGGGGGAGTAGAGTTTGTTGGTTGTATTGTTTGCTTTTGATTAATGCAATTTTTTTTAGCCTAATGTTTGTGTTGTTATGACTTTTATATGTTGCTTTAAAAATAAAAAAAGTGTTATTAAAATAAAAAAAAATAAAAAATAAAAAATAACAAAAATTAAAATAAAAAAATAAAAAAAGTTTTTCCCCATTATTTTTAAAACAAGCATTTAGTGAGGGGGAGAACTTAGCAAAGAATTGAATATAAAAACTTACAAATTTAAAAATCTAACCAATGATATTTGTCATTATAAATAAGGGGGAGAATGTTAAAATTTGGGAGCCTGATTTAGTATTTTGATGATTTTAAACATTATTGTAATGATTATTTATTTTTTCTTTCTTTACATATATTGGATGTTTCTTTTATGTGTCACTAACTATTTCAAGAATAATATACATCGAGCTAGATTGAAGAATCAAGACTCAATATAGTGCAACATTGAGGTCTAAGTCAGTCTATAATAATAGTCTATACTTTTCTCTTTCTTGAATTATTTTATATATTAGGTGTATGTTGGCTAGAAAATTGAGCAGACACTCTCAAGGAGGATAAAAATTTAATATTTAATTTTTTTAACTAATCGTATTATACGATCCCAATAGTACTATATAATCCCAATTGTATTGTATGATTTCAATCATACTGTATGAATTTTGTATATTAAGGTTATTCTACACCTGATAAAGGAGAAGAATTTCTTCGCCTGGATGAGTGCCAAAGGAGCGCGAGTTAGTGTAATACCCAAAGAGGAGAACCTTTGGGGAGTGGACATAAGCTGATTTTGATTGAACCATTATTAAAATCTGCTTTGTATTTTCTTTACTTTCCTACACTTTGGTTTACTTTGCTTATCTTTGAGAAAGCTATGGTTGAAATTTTTCTAGTTGAATTCTCACATAAAGTTATATATATATTCTAAAAATTAATTTTTTTTTTTTTATATTTTGAATATCTTATTTTCTTAAAGCTTCTCCATATTACTTTAATTTGGTTTCAATAAAATTTTTTAAAATATCAATTCACCCCCACCCTTGATGCGCCATAGTACTTTTAGCACCTCGCTCTCCCATTTCTTCGTTCCAACTATATTTTTCTTGATTATTTTAGAAATATATAGATAAATCTTCATATCTTTCATACTTGTTAGATAAAATAAGATTTTGTCCATTACATTTAGTTAAAAATAAATTTGAATATTTTTGGTTTGTGTTCTCTATTCTAAAAAATTTCTTTAGCTATAAGTTTTAAGAAGTTGTTATATTGTGTAAACATCATTTTGATGATTATTTTTAAGTTATTATTGGTTTGGATATAATTACTTTTATCAATTTATGATGATTTTCATATTCCAAATTATCCTATAAAAATTTAATGCTCATATTATCTTAACCATTTGGTTAATGAAATGAAAAAAAAAAATTGGCTATTTAAAAATTTTTGAATTAACTTTGAATAATTTAATTAAATCTGGTAGGATTGCTATAGCTACTACACAGATTATTAGCATTAATTCAGTTTACTTTAACCTTCTATTCACCCACACACATAATGGTTCTTATCCAAAGCTAAAGGGCATGATATATAATCGACTATTACCTAGATGAAAGACAATAATAAATTAATTCATGAAGGCAGCTGACTTTTTCATTCGAATGGCCTGCCAATCACCTTCCTTTTTATTTGATGGGAGGTTCCAGTGCCTTTGCTTAAAGTACAAAAATTAAGTGTACCTCACTCGCATGAGATTAAGATTGATTTATGTCGTAGATGATTCATGTCAGATATTAATTTTTGACTGCACATAGATAGTACATGACACATTTTAACTATTAATATAGTCCATCAATAAGTTTCAAGATAGTAGAGGAAGAAAATATAAGGCTATATGAAGATATAAATTTGATGTAGCAAATCTACAATTTTGGTAACATACAGGGGAGCTACCAAATAAGGACATGCAAAACTTCTATGAATTACCTCATACAACTCAACCAAAAATTTGGTATAGGTGCACCACTCAATCTAAGTTATCAGTAATGATTAGGACTTAGTAGTAAGATATAGTACAATGTTCCTCTAGAGTGTTTCAACCAATTTGTCAAGTTGCTTAATTACACAAAACTTATAGATAATATAATTTCAATAAATTTATACGGGGTTAAGAAGCTCATTTCCATGTTGGGTTTGAGTGCTACAAAAATAGTTTTTTGAATTAATAGGTTAATGCTATACTATAAGGATGACTTGACAGAGACTGCTTGTTGCCATTGCAACACACCTAGATTTAAACCAAAATCTAAAAAAATAACAAAAGTAGAAGGATATTCCATTTAATCAGTTATTTTACTTTCTCATCATTCCAATGTTGCAATGTCTATCTGTAAGCTCCGCTACACACATGAGATGACATCACAAATATTTTTCCCAACCAAGTGTTTTAGCTCATCCTTTAGAATCTGAGGCTTGGAAGCACTTAGAACGAACACATCCTATCTTGACGGTAGATCCAAAAAATATAAGGTTGGGATTATATACAAATGATTTTACTCCTTTCAATAAAATGACCTCTCCTTACTTATATTGGCCAGTTACAACCACCCCCTATAATCTATCACCAGAGATGTGCAAATACAAAGATTACAAAGATTACTTGAAGTTGAGAATGGACATGAAGAAATATTATAGGAGAAGAGTTTTTGAGCTAAAGGATGGTGGGAATGAAAAACATCTCAAGCCAAGAGCTCCTTTCACCCTCAATTTAGAATAGAAATTATCAGTATGTGAGTGGGTTTAGAACTTAATGACTTCAAATGGCTATGTTTCAAACCTACATAGATGTGTAGACATCATATCAAGGAAATTATTCAGCATGGAGAGACATCACTACCACATAATCATAGAGTGTATTCTACCTATAAATTTTTAATATTCTTACCCAATTCAATTTAAAATCCATTAATTAAGCTAAGAACATTTTTAAGGATTTATGTTCGACTAGATTTAATGAGAAGGCATTAGCTCTGAGTGAGCAAAATATTCCATTCTTTCTTTGCAAACTTGAGAAGATTTTTCCTTATGATTTTTTTGACTCCATGAAGCACCTACCTCTGTATTTACCATATGAGATGAGAGTAGGTGGCCTAATATAATATTGTTGGATGTATCCATTTGAGAGGTGCCCTTCCTCTGCATCAATTTTCATTTAAAATTTTTAAGAAAATATATTACTGAAATCCCCATTACTGTGTTGATATTTAAGCAAGCTAAAAAGACACTTAAGAATAAAGCACACCCAAAAGATTCAATATCTCTCCAATGAGGCTACCGAATTTTGTTCATGTTATCTTGAGCCACACATTCAAAGTTGTAAGATAAAGGTTCTTCTCCATGTGGGCAATGAGGTGGAGGTTAATCTATGTTGACATTATTAGTGTTTAACCCATGGGGGTAGCCATCAGGAATATGCATATCAATATATCTAATTCATAAGGAGATCAAAGTAACTACACTATACACCTGCCTTAATTGCAGGAAGTCGAGCCCTATTTGGAGTAAGTTTTCCTATTATAAATAGTTGATATTTTTTAAACATATTCTTTGCCACAACCTAGCTAACACTATTAGTTTACAAGATGTTTATTAATTTATTACCCACATAAAAAAATTGATATTGAGAGAAAAATTGAGGCAGGCTTTCAAGAATGGCTCAAGTTATTGTATGTTTCCACTTAATTTATTGAGTCAAAGGTTTAAAGCTTTCGAGCACTAAACTTAGTTTTAATTCAATTTCATTGGATGTATTAATTGGACTAACAATCCAACAAATGTGATTCTGGATAAGGGTTTGCATAATCTAAGCATGTGGCCCATGTGAGAAGTTAACACCTAGCCTTTTTTTTTTCTCTTGTGAATGGATATAGATTCCATATCAAATATTATTGTGAAGGGAGAAAAAACTAAAAATTGGGGTGTATTTGTTAGAGGAAACAGTCACACAAACAATGAGTGTGACTACTATGGGCTGTTAGAGGAGATTATTCAGTCATAGTACCCATGTGAAGGGAATAATTTATATCTCCTTAAATGTGAGTGTTTGATCCTGTACCAAATAGAGGTTTAAGGGTTTATTCAAATTATGGTAGAATAGAAGTGAAGCGAAGTATGAGGTATACAAAGTATGACCATTTCTTATAGCTAACCAGGCTAGACAAGCAAACTTTGCCAGCTATCTAGCATGAGTACGAGATAAGTAAGATTGAATTTTAGTTATTAAGATTAAACCTAGAGGCATCATTAATAGTCCTACTACAATAGATGCAGCGTATCAATAAGAGAGTGTGTCAAACTTTAAGGAGCTAGCTAATATTGTTGATGACCATCTTATGATAAATGAGAATGAGTTACAGTTGGAGGAGGCTGACATTTATGATGAAGATATAATGAAGACAATGTAGTTGGTGAAGAAGTAATAAGGTCATGTGGAAGTGAATCAAGTGATGAGCCTTGATTGGTAGGGATTTTACATCACATATTTAGTTTTAAAAAGGGCAATTGGAGGAGATAGATATTTTATATTACATATTTAATTCTAGCTTACTTCATATAATTAGTCGAAAAAACATGCAAAATTTTCTTTCCTGCTTTTTTTTTTTGAGTTTGTCTTTGTTCCTGTTTAAGAGATTTTACATAATAGTTATTTTAATCTTATTTTAATTCTTTTACTGCACTCTTTTCCTGTAGAATCAATTTCTAATTACTCTTTATTATTTCTATCTTTCATATGGCATCTAACGATAAGCCCCCTCCCAGGTCTATCAATGCCATTTTTGGTAGGCGTAAGAAGGGGACCAGCCTCCCTATTAGAGGAAGACCATTAGAGGGGACATCTAGCTCACAATATACCATGACAAGCCAAGTGAGCCCAATATTTCCTAGTGCCACAGATACCAGCCCTCGCTTCCCTTTCCCCTTCCCTTCCTTGGACCCTCAATTCCCTTCCTCGGATCTTACACATAGCACTCTTTTATTCCCATATTTTACCCCAGCACTATGTCAGGTAGGCCCATCCATTTATCTATACTTGACGTACCCATAGCTTTTTTACTACCTACCCTTATCACAGGCATCTTCGAAGGGACACTCCACAGGTATGAAGCACCAGCTTGAGAGTAATTAACTGACTAGAAATGATAGTATTCTTACAGAGCCTGAAAGGGATACATAAGTTTGGAAAGCATTGTCTTAGTTTACTAATTAAATTATATTAATTTGGAATGTTATCTTATTTTTAGGTTCAATCTTCTAGGTAGCCAACACATCAAATTAGGGATATAAAAAGGAGCAAGTAAGATTCTTCTTATGTATCGTGGAAGAAAATCCCATTGGTTTAGAAAGTTTGAGGTAAAAAATCAACTATGCCAGTTATAATGCATTTTAAGTACTCTAACCCTAAATGGTTTTCCTAAGAATATTATACAGAAAGATTTTGGTGGTTTCCCCAACACAATGACAAGATTAGAAAGAAATTTAAGAAGCGAGAGTCAACTCACCTAAGAGATATGTTTATAAATATTAGGAATTCAGGAAAGCAACTTCTTTTAATAGTTGAGGGTGTATGAGCAGAGTTAAGCAGAGAGTGGGGTAGCCATATTATACCTGAAGGAGGGAGAAGAACATGTCTTCTGACATTGGGGGCATGGGAAGCTCCCTCCATACTGGCAACTTAGTTTCACACACTGAGCGTAAGTGATGTTTGGTATGAACTTATAAGTTCTGTAATTTTTTGGGCATATATATTTAAGAATATTGAGCTAACTTATTTTATTCTATTACAGAAAGTAGTCCTAGTTAGAGAGTTCACTATTGTGGAGTTACATACTCGTACGCACCCATAAGTGCCAGGAGGATCATGTTGGATGACTATGGCATCCCAAGAGGGGGGAGGGGGGGGGGGGGGGGGGGGGGGTGAATTGGGATTTTTAAAATTTTCTTAAAAGAAAGCAATTAAAATAATTTTAAAGCTATTTTATAAAGAATAAATTATAACACAATTTATATGAAAATGATAAAGAAAAATTGAAGCAAGAAATAAAAATGAGAGGCACAAAATTTATATGTGGTTTGGCTCGGATTCCAATCCGACCTACATCCACGCTTGCCAAATCTCAGATTAGAATCCACTAATCTCAAGTTTGCCTTACAAACCTCACTTCTTTAAATCAAAGAAGTTCTTTACAACCTAAGTACTCTCCTACACGGGCGTGTACAACCCAATTTAATTATAATTTAAACTTCACTAAGCCAAATAGCTCAGATCAAGAAAAAGAAAATTATAATTTGATGTAAATAATATAAGCTCAAATTATATTGCAATAAAATAACTAAAACTATTTGAGGTGATTTTATAAATTAATTTTAATCACTTCTCTCCTTGTAAATGGATTATTAAATTTGCTCACTTTAAGATAGATTTATATTTTGATAAGAATATGAATAATATTTTAAATAAAAATATTTTTCTTGCTGATTTAAACTATAACTCTTAAAATCATATAATACTTTTTAAAAATGAATTAGATTTGAAATGGAAATCTATTCCACGTAAACGAAAATAAAAGTACTTACTTTGTTATCTTTATGGATTTAAAAGATTTAACATAGAAAATTTAATATAACATTCTCAACTAGTATTTCACCAAATAATAAATACTTTCAAAAAAAATATATGGTAAAAAACTAAAATAACAGCAAGTAAGAAATTAGAAAAAGAAATCAAACTCAAAAACTCCAAGAGATGTTACAGGATTTAGTACGTTGAAGCTTTCCAACCAAAAATTTGTTCTCGTAAATGAAAAGAGCTCTTGGAATGAAATCAAAATTTCTCCTCTCAAGATTTAGCATGTAAAGAAGAAGAAAGGAATAGAGAAAATGCTGGAGTTTCACTTTTGAATAGCCCTCACATGAAGAGGAAGAGGGGTATTTAAAGGGTAAGGGTAAGTAAAGCCAAATTTGAATAAAACTATTAATCTAATATTAATTTATAATCTAAAAATATTATATTTGATAAATAATTCATTTATATTGAAGAAATATAAGTTTTAAATGGCTATAAAATGGTTAGTCACATGGACAAGTCAAAAAGTCTTCATATACATTCAAAATAAGGCAAAATTGGCTATTGAGCAAATAATATTAAAATCAGATAATATTTAGAAATTTATTATAAATTTAATATAGCTCCAAATGGGTCATATAACCTATTAATATATATATCTACAGAATCTAAGGAATCCACTGAAATAAACATTAAGCCACATTTCTATTAAAATAATATGATATTCAACAATATAAAAATTTATACATATTTTTATATATTTAAAGATATATTAGATATTCATACAATAATATGATGTAATTTTGATAACATTAATTATATATTAGTAAATTTAAAAGGAAAAAGTTTAATTTAAAATGAATACATAATAAATTTTTACCACAAATACTTATTACATTTAATTTCCCTGATTAATTATCTTTCCATAATTGATAACAATGAAGCTTATAAAATTTATTTAATAAAAGAATTTTATTGATTTCTAAATTATGCTTATTATTCTTAATTAATAATATGTAAATCTTTTTAATAGATACTTAAATTGTGAGCAAATCAAACTATGCAAATAAATATTGATGGACCTCTAACATACTCCTACGTTAATATAAAAATCTTCAAGCTTTCCATCTTGGTCCATCTTAAGTTCTTTCAGCTCAAATTTTGATTGAACTTCTGTTGTGCAATGTAAATTCTATATAAGTAATTATCATGCACATCCATCAAATCATTACAAGTGAAATACTTAATACACAAATTAGACGATCCAAGCATATGTTTGTTATCATCAAAATCTCTAGAATGTGTCATGATGTAGATAATATCAATATATTAGGAGCGGGTAGATCAATGAGCAAGGAAAACCTACATGAGTATTATGACTTGCAAAATTATTGTAAAAGTAACATGGATACAATCATTATATATGCATTTCATAATTTAAGGAGGATTATACACTGTTTAAGGAGAGCTAGGCTATAGTTATTGAAGGATACTATGTGGGATCAACTCAGGATTCATATTACTTGGTCAAAAAAAGTGGGAGAAATGTAGTGGAGAGAGTTAATTTTTTCAAAATGTTACAAGTTTTTGACTGATTTACGGAGGATATTCTACTAGAAATTACTCAGTATAGGATGCCGACATATTTACGGTGAAACATTTACGCTAGAAATTATTGGTGAAATTTCTAAAAGATATGTCCGTAAAAAATTCCGCCCCTGTAGTTTTAGATTATGACAAAAAATATTTTGCTGTTGCCAAAACAACCTGTTGGAATTCTGTCGAAAGAGTTTTCGATAGAATATTTTTTGATGGAATTAGATTTCTTACACGCTTATTAGCAACGGATAAGGTTCCATCGGAAATCCATTGTTATACTTATTTACCAACAGAATTTATTAAGTTTCCGTCGGATTGGGCTGCTGAAAATTGGTACTTTTCATGTAGTGTCATGTTTTTCTTCTTTCTTAAATATCTATAAATTAAGATTTTTTTTCCCCTCTTATTTTAATATGAATGAAAGTACTCAAATTTAATAAATAGAATCAAATTTAAAATTAAGAATTTTATTTCATGATAAATATAATATTTTCTTAAGTTTATTCATTTCTTTGTTTAGGCTTTTAAATGATGAGCGTCAATTATAAAGTATCATATTCTAATTTTTTTATTTTGAAGAAATAAACATTTATATGTTTCTTAATGCAAAGATTTGTTAAAAGCTGCATATATAAAATTTCTTATTAAAAAATCATCCAGAAAGCCATACGTTGATATAATAAATTTATTGTTACACAAATATTTTTAATTAAAAAAATTTAAATAATAATAGAAAAAGTATACAAATAAATTTCTTTTGATAAATTAGGTAAGTTATATTTGGGAAAAAAAACCATCTTAATTCTTGTTGGGAAGACTGAGCCTTTAAAGTCTGGTTATTAGACTTTATGATTTAGGTGGTTGCAATTAAAAATTAATAGGGATTTTTAATTTTATAAATATCTTTAAAATCTCTTAAAATTTGTCACAATCATAATAAATAAATATATGTTTACATTTTAAAAATATTTTTTATTCTTTGAAATATAAAAAATATTCTAATACAAATTTAAAGTTATTCTATTTAGTTTTTTTTTTTTAAATATTTTTTAGATTTCAAAGTATATACTAAAAGAAATTAAAAAAAGTCCTGTAATTGAACCAAAAGGAAATACTTATCGTTATACAATTTTTTTGCATTATTCACTGTTGAAAAAAAGTCGGGCAAGTTGCCGTGTGGCAGTTGAAGGATTATTCTATGCGGACACCGGACGCATTCGGACGTCCGGTATGCTCGGTATTTTAGTTGTACCGAGCGGTATCGACCGCGGCTCGGTATCGGCTCGGTATCAATTCGGTATTGGACGTGGCGCATTTTCATTGGAGTCCGAATGCATCCGGTGTCCGCACAGAATAATTTTTCGTGGCAGGTAAGGAGCCACGTCGTGGGCGACTTGCTCACATGTCACACAAATATCATCCACATGTTGATTTGATCTAACTTGGTAAAAACTAAAAAACAATTAAAAAATAATAAAATTAAAAAAGAATAAAAAATCTATTTTGCTAAAAAATATTTTAGCTAATATTTTATATAATTTGTAATTTAAATAAATTTTATTTTAAAAATTTAGGCTTTGCTTGAGATGACTTTTTTAGTGTTCTTAAAGCAACTTCTTAGCTTCTTGAAGTAATTTTTTAGTACAAAAATTAAATTTTTTTACTAGAAAGCTGGTTTAAGAAGCAATACGAAAGCCGTCCCAAACGTAGGCTCCATTTGGGACAGCTTGTTTACTGCTTTTTAAAGCAGCTTTTTAATATCAAAATTTTAATTTTTGTAATAGAAAGTTACTTTAAGAAGAAATAAAAAAGCTGCTTTAAAACGACTTTTTAGTACAAAAGTTTCTTGAATTAGAAATTTTGTATTAAAAACAGTTTTATAAAATTATTAAAAAACCGTCCCAAACGAAGTAATAGTCTTATTATTGACTATTAATGGTGGAAGCACTACCTATGTAGGGGCCAACAAGTGCATATTAGTAAATTTACGATGATAAATATTGGGTTTATGTTTAAGCCTGCATGAGGTCATGCACACACACAGAGAGAGAGAGAGAGAGAGAGAGAGAGAGATTACAAAGATTATGAAGTGGATAATTTATAAATAAAACATTACGAGGTAAAACTTAATTGAAATAGATACACTAGTCTAAATTCGAAGTTGGAGAAAATTTTTCTTTCCCAAAAACTATAAAAAGTCGCATTATGATGTAAAAATTTTGACTAATAGAGTTCTCTTAAGATGTTGGTTAAGGGTATTGAAGAAAATTGTCTTTGAAGATAGATAGTGGGTCAAAAGTTGCATGTTGGTAGATATTGACAGTTGAATATCGACAAATCTCTAAAGGTTGACACCATTGATTGCAAGGAAAAATTATTAATAATTTTGACATTTTGAGTTGTGGGACAATATAAATATATTTGTCCAAGCTAAAAGTGTCACTAATGGGCATCGATGAAGGATGTCATTAATCAACTTAAGGTAGCCTATGTGATCAATTTTTATTAGCAAGTGGGATCCACCAACTTAGAAGGCAGGATTGAAGTCGTTATGACAATTTATTAAAGGTTTAAGATATTTCAAGCTATGAAATTATCTGCAGATCCTAGATTTATTTTAGTTTAGAATTTGATAAATGAAGAGAGCTAGAGTCTATTTATAGATCTTAAGATTGAGCTTTTTTCATTAATTCGAAAAAATTGGGCAATGTATTGCACAATTCAGCTTACATTTTTTTTTTTGGATATTTTATTGTATACTCATCTTGACCCATGTAAGTATTTCATATATACCTACCATGTTCGAGCTAAAGAACTCTACAGGATCAATCACATCACCACCAGATATACTCGCCAGTAGGGAACATGACTCGCCCCAGCTGATCAAATCGAGGAGTCGGCCTAAGCATGCACGCTATATGACTTAGCCAAATTCATCCAAGCGCTTGGGAATCACTTATCTTGGCATAGATTAATTTTCTAAAGTCACTCATCATCATCCAAGCTACTAGGATACCACTGACATCTCTTGATCCATCTACAACAAGCGCACACCACAAGGGTATGTGATTATGTCCCTTGAGTCTCGATCCATCTTTGACACACGATCATCAGCACCTAAAGGGACTTTCCCCTCATACTCATAGGTCCATACACTACCTCTAGGGACTCATCATCGCATCTATAGAACTCACCCATATAGACTCCTTATGCATGCCATATCTCAAGGTCACGCCCAATACATACACCTATGAAAACGTGCCTAGGGGATTCACACTAGAATAGAGGGTCAAATAAAAGGTAGATTACCATGTGGATGTTTACAGTAAAGCCACGTGTTTGATATAGTCTATAATGATTCATATGGAATATTATTCTTTTTTACTTTTTGGTGTAGCTTTTATTAGGCTTTGGACGCTCATCTCTATCTCAATCTCCATACTTAGTCGAACCTCTCTAAATTCTTCAATTCTTATCTAAAGAATTTCTTGTTTGTAAAGTTGAGTGAAATCCACAAATAAATTCAAATCCAACATCCTTAAATGTGCAGTGAGTATGGATTGAGTTAAAAGAAGATAAACATATCTTGAAGAATAATAAAACCCATAGCCATCAAAGCACATGCATACTATTCGTGAATTTTTTTTTTATGTTTACACTATCCTTTTTTATTACAAAAGTGCCTCACTTGATGATTTTCTTTAGAAGAATTTATTAAAAAAGCACTAAAATTTGATGTAAAGTGCTAGCATTATTGCGCCAGACCTTTGCAATGCCGCAACATTCAACCCTTAAATCTAACTAAAGACAGAGACCATGCATGGTGTTGCAACATTCAACATAGTAGTGTTGTAGTACTCTTCTAGTGTCGTATCACACAATCTTTAGCAATGCTACCATGTTGACCTAGGTGCTGTAGCACCAAATTGCTTATGCACTATGAAGGAGCAATTAATTCAGTTACCACTAGGAAATGACATGTTTATTTAGTCACAACATCATAGTGATGAAATTATTTAATGCCACAATGTTAGTTCATTTCATCAGTGGCGCAGTGCTATCACTAGCAAAGTTGCGATGCTCATTTCAGTTAAAGTGTTAAATATAAATAGTTTGGTGAAATTTTTTGTGGGGGATGGCTGTATGTTCTACTGTATTGAGTCTTAGGTGGATTTTAAAATGAGAGAAAGTGTGTGGGGAAGCCAAAGGAAGAGGGGCAAGTGTGCAAAAAGTGTTTATTTGCATTTGCAAGAGTACCTAGTTAAATCTTTCCTTGCTTATTCTCTTGTACTTTTATTTATCATTGAAATGGAGTATGTTTTATTTATTTATTTTAACTAAAATTCTAGCTGAATTAATTCTTTGTCTAATGATATGTTAAGAACCGTGTTTGCATAAGAATGTATCTTATTTATATGAATCAAACTATATTGTTTTTAAATCCTTCATGCTTCATTTAGTTTGTGTAGAGGCCTTGCACAAATTAATTTAGTGTGATAGAAACCTTGATGGGGATATAGTGGAAACAAATAGGAAATTTGTAATGGAATTCTATCATGCATAGACATTTGGTGCTACTATAGTTTTGGAGTCATTAAGGAGATATAACAACTGTAGTTAATTGTATCTTAGCTAGAAACTCCAACGAGCTCAACAATCATGAGGAGTATTCATGCTCTAATTCATAGGAAAAACATAGGAGATCTATATTTGGCATCTAAGAGTTCTTAACTATCACAAGTTTAAAGTCACTTAGAAATAGAATTTTCATTCTACAAACTTAGCTCATAACTTTCATTAGCATACCGTTTAACTTTAATGATAAGATAAATTGAGTAATTTAATGGATTAATACCAGAGTTATATAGAGATTTCACCTTTCCTCATGGGATTGATACTCAACTCTCTATTATATTACTTGACACAATACGTGCATTTGCATAAATCTTATGATAACCCATAATTGACATAGAGTGCCAAGGTTATGAAATTATAAGCACATACATCATCAAGTTTTTGGCATCATAGTCAGGGATTGTGGTATTATCAATTTATTTACTTTATATTAGTCGGATGATTGTTAATTTACTCTTATCTTTATTTTAGTCCAGCTTTGTTTTTCATTTGTATGGTTGATTGCTTCTATTGTACTATTATATGGCTATATTATAAATTATTACTTTGTGTTGTGATTTCCATTTGCATATGGTGCTTATTGTTACATGCATAGTAAAACCCAATTAAGACGAGTGTTGTCTGACCTAGAAATAGAAAAAGCTAGAAAAAATAAAAAATTTTAAGAAATAATAAAAAGATTTAAAGATGGATTATCCAGTTCATAAAAATGACCATCCTATACCTAAAAGAGATTATGCAAACTCATTAATAGACATATTCATCAGAGCATTAATAGACCCAATATCCAAGTTAATAATTTTGTGCTTACACCAGCAATCATTTAGAGGTTATAAAACTCACAATTTAGGGGAACACCTATAGAGGGTCTTAAGCATATTGCTAGTTTCTTAGGGATATGTGCATCATTTAAGCATATCAGAGTCTTCAGGTATCTCAAAGAGCTCATAATCCTATCCATGTTGATCTAGTAGTTCTTTAGGAAGACCTTGAGAGGACTCTAGCTCAAGAATATAACGAAGTACAAGATAGTTAGGTTTTTATAGTTTAAAAGAAGGAGGAAATTAAAAATAAAATTGTAACTAGTAAAACTATACATTCTACGGGTGGGGGAGCTAAATCCCTTGTGTTTCTTTCTTTGTATGACTTCTATTTTGTCTTGCCTTAGACTAAATCATCAATAAAAATGATTTCATGTATACTTTGTTTATTGTTGCTGATATTGTTATGAATGATTTGCATAATATAGTTGATGATAATTCTTAGAATAGAGAAATAAACTTCCATCTCTATGAATTATTCACATAATATGGTAGATAGTGCTTTGTAGCATGCAATGTTCTCCTTTATGGGTAGTTATCTTATTACAATCAAAATAAAATGGCTCCTAAAGACGAGAAATATACATCATTCAGAATACCTATAAAAGTCTACTGTTATAAGGTTATGCCCTTCAAATTAAATAATGTTGGAGCAACATACCAATAAGAAATTATGAGGATCTTTGATGAATTTATCCACTAATAAGTGGAGTGTTATATCGATGATCTAGTCATTAAAGTTAATGAAAGGGAAGAAAATATAAATGTCTTGAGAATTACTTCCAAATAATTATAACAATACAATCTTAAAATGAATCCTTTGAAGTGTGCCTTTGGTGTTACTTCAAAGAAGTTTTTAAGTCTCATGATATGACATCACATAATTAAAATTGATCCTCTAACATGTTCTAAGAGTTGGTCATTCAAATATTGATTATACATGTCTTAAGTGTCTCCCTAACCATTTTGGAAGTTTCTATGCCTTCCAAGCCCTAAAACTCAAAGCATATTCCGTAGGTCCCAACCTTCAAATATTTATAACCCATATCACTCACATGGAATCTTGGTTCAAACTTCTGTTGACCTCATTTTTGTATGAGCTCAGTAGGACTAATCCAGACCTTAGGATCTTTCCAATCCTTAGGATCAATCTTAACTCCAGGATCAATCTGATCGTAGATCAATCCAGACTTTAAGATCAATCCAAATTCAAATTAATCCTGACCCCAGATCAATACAAATTAGGATAAATCTAGATTCTAAGATTCTCCTAGACATCAGACCCTAGGATCTATTCTAAACCCTAGGATCAATTCAAGTTCTAGATCAACCTACCCTTCAGATTACTCTAGATCTTGACATTCTCCTAGATCTACAGCTTAAGACTTCCCCAGACCCTAGGATTCTCTTAGACTCCAGGTTCTTAGATCTACTTAGATTCTAGGATCAGCATAGATCTTAGATCAATCTAGATCTAGGATTAATCCAAACCTTCATTCAATTCAAGCATCAATCAATCCAGACTTTAATCCATATCCTTAATTCAAACCTTGATCAAAATCCAGCTTAAAACCAGATTTCTAAACTCAAATCCAAGGCCAAAGGGTTAAGTCCTGAAAGCCTTTTCCAGCAAATCTTTGAACATTTCAAAACCCTATCAAATGACCTCTGATTCAAGATCCGTCAGTTCCACCCTGATGTGACATGTCTCTAGAGGTAACCCTCCAAATTTGAGCTCATTCTGAGATCTCTAACCCCAGAAACGGAATTGAAATCCAAAGGCTGTAAAACTTTCAAATATTTACAGTCTATGCCACTGGACCTGCCATCCAGTGGATCCTGACCTTTGAGCTTTCTCCAAAGCCCCAAATCACTTCCAGACCCTTGATTATAACCCATTGAACAATAAACTGCATTTTGTTAGACTCAATTTGACCCCCAGTTGACCAGGGGTCAAAATGACCAAAATACCCCTATGGGGTGTAACTGGTCACTTGAACCAAATGAGCTCCAAATCAAATGCAACCACCTCCAGCAAGTTTCAAATGTCAAACCAAACCTGTTGAACCCACTTCCAGCCCCTGGGTCAACCTGGTTGACCAAGTCAACCTAGTTTGACCAAACATGCCTTTATGGGTCAAAACAGGTCATTTTGACCAAATGACATCCTCTGACCTTGGGACCACCTCCATTGGTCTCCAAATGTCATTTCAAATCTGTTGAGCCTACTTCCAGGTCCTGGACCCACCTGGTTGACCAAGTCAACCAGGGTTGACCTAAAAGGCCCATTAAGGGCCCAAATAGGTCATTTTGACCAAATAACTTCCCTAAACCTTGAGATCACCAACAATAGATTCAGAATATTATTTTGAATTTATTGAGCCCACTCCTAGACCCTAGGTCAACCTAGTTGACCAAGTCAACCTAGGTTGACCACTTTAACCCTTAAGCCTTTACACATTAAATCAAACCCTTAATCAATTCCAAATTTGTTCAAATTAATCTAATCACCTTCCTTAGGGATTTAGGTTCGATTGAACACTTAATCCAATCAATAGTCGACTAAGTCAACTGAGACTATGGTTGGTCAAATTTGGCACATATGACTCATTTCAATGCTCTTAACTAACTCAACCTATTTTAAATCTCAAACCAACTTCAAATCATAACCTTAATATGACTTAATTCTTGGCCAACTTAGTTCAAGTCAATTTGACCAAGTCAACATGTTGAGACTTGGTCAAATTAGCTCAAACACTTCTAATATATTCAAACTCCAATTTCAAACTCTCAAATCCCCTTTGAATCAACCCAACCAGTTTATTAGGTCTCCTTGGCTATCACCTCACCACCCCTTGACTGTTGACTGGTCAAACCAGTCAACAAAAGGTCAAAACATCTTTAAATGGTCAAATTACATGTTCAAACCCATGTTAAGCCTAATCCACTCCAGCTCAAATTACTCCAGCATCTTTAGGGTGCTCTATAACATTCCTAAAGCCTCTCCCAGCCTTTGGATCAAGATCAGGCAGCCCTCATTCATTCCACATGGCCACAAAGGGACAAAATGACCTTTCCATGTCATTGTCCTCTATGTCCTTTGATTCCTTCTGCTCCCAACAACCTCCTGGACACTTGGTGGCCATCTAGAGTCCATCCAAAGTCATCCAAACCGTCCATTCGATTTGAGGGAGATTGAATAGGGCAATACCCTACTTTGAGCCGTCACTCTTGATATCCTATTCTCTCACTATCCAAGCTCCTCCAGACTTGGCCTCCAGTCCTCCTGAGCTCTAGACTTCTCTACTTTTGATCCCCAACTAAGCTCCACCGTTAAAACCTCGCCGGCGAAGAATCTTCCGGCGAACCTAGCTCGAATCCGTCCAAACAATCATCCCACTCGATCCGGACGTCGTGAGCTCGAGGTGTCTACATCAAAAACTTGCGTGGACAATCTACAAGTTTAGAGAATCCAAAAAATCCAAAATCGAACGGTTAGATCTCTCAAATTCTTCAACCCTAGTTTAGAACACACTAGTTTAAATAGCATTATTTATCGTGCATATTAAGCTACAAAAACACACCCACATAATTTCTGTTCATGGGCTTAATCTAGGTTTAAAATTTTACTTAAATCCATTCGGTATTTAACGAGAACGAGCCAGTTTTCTATCTTAGGGCTCGGGCTACGCAGTGTTACAGCTGCATTAAATCGTGACCGTTGATCCTATGATCAACGGTTACGATTTAGCCTTCCCGCGGTTAGCTCAAACCGCGGAGCTGATCCCGTGTTCGAGAAGTTGGTCTGGCTCCATCTCAGCCGTCGGTTCGATCCCGCGCTAGATTGGACGGCACGGACGGGCTGCTGACTGGATTAAGTCAAAAGCGCGTGGGCCCGCCGCCGCCCAATGATTGGCATTAAATGCCCGTCGCCGCGCGGTTTTGGCCAGCCAGTCACTGAGCGCCACGTAGCCTCCCGCCGCCAGTTTATTAGTGTTTTAAGATTTAATTAATTTTAAATCTATTTTAAACCTTAAAAACTTCAAAAAAAATATTAAAAATTCATTTTAATTCCAAATATTTCATATAATATGTCAAAATGCTCAGAAAATTAAACCCTTTAATTTAAAATTAATATTAATTTAAAATATTTTATATATTTTAAATTATTTAAAATATTAAATATCTAAGATTTTAAACTAATATTTAATTGAAAATATTTGGAATATTTTTCAAAAGTTAAAAAAAATACATTTTAAATTTTTTTAATAAATTATTAAACATATTTTAATATTTCAGAAGTTAAAAGAATTTTTAATTTAATTCATTTTAATTAATTTGAATTATCATAATTATATTTTAAGATATAATTAAATATTATATTGAATATTTTCAAAATTAATTTTTTTTTATATATACATAAATTTTGGAAAATCAGAAGATCTCTCAAGATATTTTAAATTATTTTGATGATATTTTTATTTATTTAATTTAATTTTAAAATTCATATATTTATATATAGATATATGTGTATTTATATATTTTAAAGTATATTTTAAAATTACATTTTCTTAAATCTTTAATTGTTGAGAGATCTTATGAAATTTAAAACATAGGTTAAGCTATTTGAGTAGCATTAATGTGGAGTGGTGATTATTCAATGAGTAATTAATTAAGTTAATTACTCATTAAATAATCTTTTAATTAACTAAGTCATTTTGATCTTTGCATGCTTAAGGTGCACACACACACCTAAGGCTCTCCTAGATTTAGGTGTTGAATATGTTTATGTATTCATGCATGTTTATATTCATATGTTAGTCAAGGGTTAGTGACTTTGATTTGAATCCAATTAACTTAGTGACATTAAGGACAATAATTAAGGACCTAAGGTTAGAGAACTTAGAAAAATTCCAATAATTAGGATACATCTCCAATTGACTTGAAACTTTGAACACTTAAATATATTGACATTCTCAGCCTTAAGAAAAATTTTCACTGACTTTTAAGATCATTAAGCCCCTCAATTAACCTAATCAAATTCAAACCTTAATTAAACCATTTAAGCTTCCAGAAAATGTAATAAATTAAGTTTAAATCCAAAAATTACACATAATACCTCAAACTGACCAGAATTAAACCCTTAATCAATGAAAAACAAAAGCCCCTTGACTGGACTTCAAAATTAAGTTTAATTTAAGTTTAATTGAAATTCAATATTTAATTAATTTAATTAATTAAAAATAATTAAAAATTCCAGAAAATTTCCAAACACTTGGAAATCACTCCTTAAGTCATTCCTGGCCTTTGGAGTTGATTTCAAGAAGTTTGGAGGTCATTTGGATTCAAATCATAAAAAGGGTCTCTAATTAAACAATTTAAATAATTCAATAAATAGTTAAAACTTCAAAAATTCATAACTAATTCAAATGAACTCCAAATTGAGCGAACTCAAAGACATACAACTCATCTTAAGGTCTAATATTTATTAAAAATGTAAAGTTTCCCGAAATCAAATAAATTTGAAAAAGTCAACTTCTGGTCAAACTTAGTTCAAAATCAAGTCAAAACTTCAAACCTTCATAATAAAATGTAGAAAAATCCAATTTCAGTGTACTTACTGTCTAACTGATCGTATTAAGGTCTAGTATTTTAATAAAATATTAACTTTCCAGAAAACACTTTAAATCAAAAAGTCAAATTTTGACCCTTTAATTAAATGATTAAAATAATCCAAAAAATATCAAAATTCAATAAATCATTCAAAATTCCAGAAAACATTAATTTGAACTTAAAACCAGCAACCAACCAATCTTAATTAAAAATTAATCAACCTTTGAACCTTAATCAAACTCAAATCATTTAATTATATCGGGTACCACTGGGTAACCCAGGCCTACGAGGCTATTAAATTAGCCCCAAGGAAGGTGAAATAAACTTCACGGCCTCGGTGTGAAACAAAGGTGATATCCAACAAACAATTAAAATCAAATTTAAAAATCAATTTCAAGTCACTAATATTTAAATTCAAATTAAATCTTCCCTTAAGCCTTCAACCAACCAGAACTTCAAACAACTTCAATCAAGTACCCTATTTAGGACATATCAAAGCCACACAGCCTACCTCACACACTTTAGATGGTTTGCTAGGACAACCAACTCTAGTTTTAGGCTAGGCCGGTGTTTACTTTTTTGCTGTGTGCCGGATTTTCGAGCTTTCACTGCATGTTGTTTGCTAGACATAGAATTGCTGTGATTGTTTATTTATTTACTGCACTCTGTGATATGATTGATTGTGCGATTAGATCTACCCCTAGGCTTGGAACGATTTGTACTAATTCAATCTTATTCAGGTGGCCATGCTCATACAGGGCATAAATTAAAGGGGGCAAAAATTATAAATATTGAATTACACAGGTGCTCCAGAATGCTTAAGTCCCCCTTTAAATCAAAAAGAGCATGGCCAAGCGTGGCTGTGATTGAGTATTTTAAATTTCAATATATTAACTGCTTGGGATGTCAAATATAAACTGCTGATTATTAGGATAACCCTGCAGGTTGTTGAGTCTAGATTTTTAATTTCAATTTGATGTAATTTGATTTAAATTGAGTTGTAATGTTTAAAGTGATTTGAGATTGAGATACTTAAACATCCAATTTGGAATCCAAAGAGGAAGGAACATCCCTTAGGGGAGAGTTCCTATCCATTTGGAGATCCAAATTAGGATGAAGTTCAAGTATCCAAAGAGAAAAGATAACACCCCTATTCAGGGGGAGTTTCTTTTCATTTGGATATCCAGACCCGACGATCCAAGGAGTTCTAAGGAGACGAAGAAGTGAAGAACGAGAAGAATCTCTAATCTCAAAGTCACTTGAGTCTTAGGATTAGAATCCGGGTTGTAGTCAGTGGTACCCGACCACTTTACTTTCCTGCAGACCCTGGGTTGTATTATTAAGGGCACTTGCCTATGGACTTTCAACTTGAGCATTTATTTAATTAATTTAATTATTTAGTTGATTTGATTTATGTGTTGATTGCGATTAAGGACCCGCATGCTTTTAGTAGTTTATTTGGCGCTATTGCATGTCGATTTTGATTTAGCCTGGAACCCGATCGGAGGCTCGTGAGGGTACGGTCATTAACTTTTTCTATTTAAACAAAATTAAAATTTTTAAGCTCAGATAGAAACTCTAACGCTCTTAAGAAGTAAGCCCGGACTCGCCGGGAGTTTTTCATGCATACATATTGACTTTTCTCATCCGTGTTAGGCACCTCCCCGCCTGCAGGTTCTGGCAGACCACCTGACCTATTAGGGTGCAGTTCTGTCCAAGGGGATGTTGTGCAATCTTTAGGATAAAACCTATTTTTAAGCCTATTTTAAAACTGCTTCATTTTGATTTAAGCATTTCATCGAGTCAACTAGCATGCATTGCATTAGATACAAATTAAAAATCGAGTCTAAATCTTAATTGCATTTTATTTAGACATTTAACCCAACATATGTTAAGGGGTCAATTAGGATTTGCTCTAGATGTCGACCCCAATTCTTTAAACCAATTTTAATCAATGTCCTTAACCACTCTACATTTAAAGACTTTGACTCATGGTTTTAAAAGCGTTTAGATGGTTTAGCTGGCTCCCCAATCCAGGCCGGGGTAAGTCCAGATTGCATTGTATTAGCTAGGATCCGGGTCACTGATTCTCAGTACCCATTTTAGACTTAAGTTCTGAGGCATGTCTTCAATCTTAAGACCTCAATTTTCTGGGAATCTAATTCCCACCTTCTAATAAAATTGATCACTCAAACATTAAAATCTCTTTCAATCAAATTCAATCCCAACACTTAGGATAGTTTGAGGTGTTTCTGAAGCAATTCAGAATCTCAAAACACCTCCTACTCTTCTTCCTTTGACTCCAGAAATAACTGCTCAAATTTGATCCAATCCCTATTGAATTTCCAACCCTTAACCTCCTTTGATATCAATCTTTGAAAATCTTAAATGAAATTCGTATCGCTATTTTAATCGAGAGTATTCGTAGGAAATTTTTTGGTTTCCTACGATATAATTAACTACGAGGGCTTGCGCTCGTAGGAGATTTAGAAACCCAGACCAGATTTCAAAATCAAGTTTTTAAAACCTTCAATTGATTATCTTTGGGAAATTCAAACTTTACGATCATTATCATCATATTTGAACTATCGATAGTAATTGATATCTTCTTTCTCTGGATAAATATATCAATTACAATCATAACTTTAAATATGAAATTAATGATCTCTTATCTCAATTATTGTAGTCAAACAATGGATTAAACATTATTTTGATCCTTCGGGATCATATATTGTTTCTCCTTGAGTTTGATTATAATAATCAAATAAATTCAAAGATTTATAATCTGAACCTATTAGGGAACTATATGTTCACCTTTCGAGGTGATATATCATTCATAATAAGTGTTAGATTATAAAATTAAAATTCCAGAAATTAATTATTTCCCAAAGAAAATTAAAACACCTTTTTCAAAACAATATTTTTTCAATCAAATAAAAAAAAATGGAGACTCCACTGGGGACAATCTCTCTCTCCATCTTTAATAGCGCTACAAATTTTATTGTATCGGTAGTTTTGACTACCTTTCTTCCGTTGGTCCTTCTACCCATTTCTTTCATGGGTGAGTGTGGCCAACTCAATTAAGACATATGAAAAGAGAGGTGAGTGTAGGAAACCTCCCTCCAAGTCTGGCTTTGACATTTCGCCTCCAAGTTCATTGGTAGAGCGAAAGAGTCAAGCTGAGCTTTTCAAAGCCTTTCTGTACATGTTGCAAACTTGCATGCAAATAAATCATAGCGTGCTAAGTTTCACAATTTACAAAAGATTTCTTTAATTTCAAAGTTATAATTTCAAATGTCTAGCAAAATTCCATTGTCTTCAAATCTCAATCGATTCCTATATCTTACCATTACACATAGGATTGTAATTCCTATAATTCAATATGTGTGATAGGATATAGATTCCTCTTCCAAATTTTAATCCAAAATTTGAAATTTTTTGGTTAATCTAACCTTCGACATTTCAATCTCGAATCACTAGTCGGAATGAAAGAGTCGGGTTAGCTTATAACATTCCCCCTGTTTTTGTAAACTGTTATGTTGAACATACGTTCAACACTTCGAGTTTCAAAATAAGGGGAAATGCTGCCGAAATTTCAGATTTTTCAAACATCTATTTTCAAATCAGAATAATCATTGCAACTATATATTCTACAATAATTATTGTAGTTGTATATAGTTAATGTACTTTCAACTTCTCCGGTTGTTTCAGTCCTTGACATTTCATTCTGAACCATTCATCAGAATGAAAGAGTCAGGTTGATTTCCTAGAATCTCCCTCTTATAGGTTTGTAAACCGTTATGTTGAACATATGTTCAACACTTCGAGTTTCAAAAATAAGGGGAGATGCCGCCGGATTTTTAAAAATTTTCAAATCTCTTTTCAAAATCAATCAAGTTCAAAATGCATTGCCATATATTTCTCTATAACAATTGTTGTAGCTTAATATATGCAATATATATTCAAATTTTTCTGGATAAATTAATCTTTGACATTTCATTTTAAATCATTCTTTTGAAATGTAAAGAGTCAAGTGATTTTCCCTAGCTTTCCCTAACATTTGTAAACCGTCGAGTTGAATGCAAATTCAACACCTCGAGTTTCAAAATAAGGGGAAGTGCTGCCGGAAATTCAAATTTTCAGAAATATCCGTTCAATTCTCTTCAAGTTTTAATCGTCACGTGTCGAATGTTCTTCTACAATACTTCTTGTAGATGAACATTGATAATTCAAATTCAACATTTATTTTCAATGTCTTTCAAATTTTTGAACTCTGACATTTTATCTTTGATAAGAGATAAAGAGTCGAGTTCCTTCCTGTAAAATCTTCCCCAATGTTTGTAAACTGTCTTGTTGAATGCAAATTCAACACCTCGAGTTTCAAAAATAAGGGGAGATGCCGCCAGATTTTTGAGTCGTTCAAATTCCCTTTCAATTCAAAATCAATTTTCACTGTCACATGTACTACTACAACATTCTCTTGTAGTATAACATGTACCATTTCCAGATTCAAATCTAATCATCTAGTCTTTTCATCAAGTCAAATCTCTGACATCTTATCCCTAGCCTGATCAGTGGGATAAGAGAGTCGAGTCAAAACTCCTTGATTTTCTTTGATATTTTGTTAACTATTAAGTTGAAATCAAATCCGACTTATTGGTTTCAAATAGTCAAAGAAAATCTTTCAATTTTCAAAATTTCAAACCCCCGTCAAATTCTTTCAAATCAAATCCAGACCATTGTTGTTATACGTTCTCTACAACATTGTCTTGTAGTTGAACATATACAATAAAAATTCAAATTTTCTTCAAGTCAAAATTGATATCTATGCTTTATCACTACATATCGGATTATAATTCCTATAATTCGATTTATGCGATAAAATATAGAAAATTTCTTGTCAAAATTCAAATTCAAAAGTTTGATTCAAGTCTTCTCTTTCAAATTTCAGACAATCAAACCTTCTGCAATGGCTGGGAAACTTCTGTTCTCTGTTGACCGAGACCTCCAAGTCGAAGAGTTAATTCATAGCAGTGCGATTCAGTTTGGGATGGGTTTCAAGACTCTGAAACTGTCTGTTAATGGTGGAACAATCATCAATCTCGCTGCTGAGGGCGAGAATGGTCCAGTAGTGGAACTAGCTGTGGGAGCTACGAGTGACCTTCCCCCAGTGTTGGAACTGGCAGCAGGTGCTACCCTTACACCTTCTGCACCCTCAGTCCAGAGTGAGGACAAGAAAATTGAAGTAAAATCTACTGTTGAAAAAGGGTTTTCTAGTTCTGCAGCACTATTTGGCACTAAGAGTGCTAGGAAGAACTACCTGAGAAGGATAAGGAAGAAAATTACGAAGTCAAGGAAGATAGCTGAACAGAAAGCCTTGAGTTTAGTTGAGCCTGAGGCTGCTGAGGAGCTGCCTATCCCTGCCTCTTCTCCACTCCTGAAAGGGAGTCGTTTTCACCCCCTCGCAGCTGCTGCAGGGGAGGAGAGAGTCACGCGGATTGCTAGCTCTCCACCTAGCCCAGTCGACTACACTGTTAAGAGAACCACAAAGGAGAAGAACACTTTGAGAACTAGGATGTTAAGGAACATCATTCATACCTGTGCTGCTGAGACAGGTCAGACTAAAGAATAATATGTGAGACACCTGAAGGGGGTGATCTCACATAAGCTTGAGAAAGAAGTTCTGAAAGAAGAAAAATCTGAAGCAAGAAACCTGACTCCTCAGCTAGTGAGGAGAAACAAAAAGTTTGTTAAGCAGCCAGTTGCCTCAGTATTAGTGGATGGGTATCATTGGGTGCCTCGTCTCCCAACTGCCAAAACTGAGGAGATAGTTTTAACTGGATCTGGTAGGAGTCACCCTTTCAGTGGTAGACCTCCAGTTCCCCCTTCAAGACTCTCAAAGTTGGCCCCTGTGATAGCCAAATCAAAAGAAATTGTCAAAGACTTGCAATCAGTTGATGTTAAGGGCAAGAGGCCCATACCTTTGGATGAACCTTATGTGCCAATAAAGATAAGCAGAACTGTTGGGATTCAGATTAGAGAAACACCAGTTAAGACACCAGTTCAGCCACCAGTTTATTTACCAGTCCAGTCACCTGTTAAGGTCCCCCGACTCCTTATTCAGGGATGTGAGGATTCTCCTCAGATTGATGTTGGAGTTCCTACAAGTCAAACTCCTTCGTCACCTGTTAGGTTAGATATCCCTCACCCTGTTGAGGATGTCACCCTCACGACTACCGACCCTGGGACAGTCGGAGGGGAGGGGATAGAGCTTGAGGATGATGAAGAAATGTTAGATCAGTTGGTAGCAGAACCTACCGCTGATGACCTGCAAATCCAAGAAGTCCTCACCAAGCTAGGAGATGAGGAATTTGAGGAGATGATCAACTATAAGGGGTACCTACCAATCGACCTCGAATCAATTGAGGGTAGACCGGTCGATGAGGTGGTACAAGAAATAAGGGATATACTTAAAAACAAGGCAATTGAAGCCTTTGATCCAGAAGCAGATGATCTGATGGAAGAAGATTCAGCTGGGAACATTTGTATGGTTGAGACCAGAGCATCAAATAAAGATGCTGAGCCTTCAAGACACCGATCTGGTAAAGAAGAAGCCTCTGCAGCAGTAGATTCAGACTCCGATGGATCAATTAAATTGAATGAGAAAGATGAATACATCAAGAGTCTGGAAAATAAAATTGAACAGATGATGCTCAGAATGGAACAGATGCAAAATCAGATGATCAAGGCACAGCAATCTCAATCCGAGCAGTTGCAACCTACAACACATACAGTGGGTGAGCACAGCAGGAAAACAGAATCAAGTCCTAGAACTCCAGAGATTGCTTCTCCAACCTCTCCAGCCGACAAAGATATCCGCCAGATGATTGAAACCCAGGTAAGGGAGGCCTTAGCCCATTCTCAAGGGACTGTATCTATTCCAAAGGGTAGACCCTACCCTGAAGAATATGATTCAGTTTCTTATCCTAAAGGCTTTGTGCCACCTTCATTCAAAGTTTTTAGTGGGTTAGAAAACCCAAGACAGCACCTGGCCCACTTCCGAGCGAGCTGTTGCAACGCAGGAGGGTCAGATGCTCTACTCTTTCGCCAGTTTGTGAGTAGTCTATCCGGTATTGCTTTTGAGTGGTACGCAGATCTACCTAATGGTTCAGTGAAAACATTCACAGAGCTCGAGAGTCTATTCTTAAAGAGATTCTCAGGAGCTCAGCAGCGTGTAACCGTTGGTGATCTCGTCATCGAGAAACAAAAACCAGGAGAGTCTTTGGTTGAGTACATCTTGAGATGGCGAAATCTCTCGATGAAGTGTGAACCACAGTTGCAAGAGCAACATGCAGTGGAGATTATTTTAAAGAACATCCACGGGCCTATTGCTTTTCTCCTGAAGGGTTTCACTATCAAAACCTTTGAAAAACTTTTGAATAAGGCTGGTAATCTACAGGAAGAGGCTTCCAAAATGCCATTCCTGAAGGATTCTACTGAGGAAAAGAAAGCTAGCAAACCATTGAAGTCCTTTGAAAAGAGAACGGCAATGGTTTCAGCTGTTGATAAGGGGAAGAAACTAATGAATGTTTAGTCCAGTAATTCTCCAACACAACAAACTCAGAAATCTCCACCTTTTCAGGTAACTTCTCAACCTACAAGAGATTCTCACCCGATTTCTTTTAAAGAGAGATTGGCTCGTACATATCCATTTAAGAGGGAGTCGGTGAGAAAGATCTTTAAAAGTCTTCAGAAGAAGCCAGATTTTCGATTGCCGGAGGCCAAGAAGCTGGAAGAGGCAAATAAGAAGGATGATCCAACCTTTTGCCCCTACCATCGCATGTTAGGCCACACAATCGAAGACTGCATCGTCTTCAAAGATTGGCTAGAAAAGAACTTCCGTCAAGGTAATATTATAATTCCAAAGGAGTACCTGGTCGATCCGGATCAGGGGTCTGTCAAATCTATCTCAGGTATGAATTCTAATTCTTCTTTGTCCATTGAAGATGGTTGGGATATAGCACTATCCCGGGCATTTAAAAAGTCGATTAATAAATCTTTTCGTCTTTCTCAACAGTTACCGACGAGAGCCCGGGACCCGATCTGGGAGGTTGACCTCGAGGCTTCGCAGGAGGACGTTGGGACAGTTTCCTCTCCAGTAGTTTTAGGAACTACTGTACTGAATAAAAATGAAAAGAGTGAACTTTCTGTAGAGAGAAAATTTGTTGATGAGAGATCTGTACAAGTGGTTGATGGTGGCTCAAAACCTCTGTCACCACTGAAATTATCTGACTTTTACTTTGCCCCATCAAAGACAAAGGGTCGAAAATTAAATAAAAAGTCTGATCCTTCTGCCCATATTTTGATGATTAATATTAAGAATGAAGATGTAAATGACTCTTCTGTTGAAAATAATCAAGAACAAGTTAAGATCACTCAAGAAATTTAAACACTCAACTCTCCAGATTTGACTCTTCAAGAGAGAAACGAATCTGATGTCTTATCAGATAGTGAAACCCCTGAAATTAACTTTCAAGGGAGTCCTGTCGTGATAGACTTTTCAGATTCGGACTGTCGCTCAGATAACGATAATCAATCACCTAAGGAGAGCGTAGACTCCCCTGTAGTTTCTTCTTCCGATGAAGTCGTGCAAGTACAACTACGTGGTGGGAAGGTCTTACCCCCTAGGCTACCTCCTCAGGATAAAGGAAAACAAGTTGTTTCTGATGATCCAATTTAAATCCCCGCTCAACAATCAACTCCAATTCTTTCAAATCCACCGGGTCCCAACGTTAATGTTCCAAGTGTTGATTACAATGTCTTAGCTCACCTTAGGAAGTTGCCTGCCAAATTGAGCATTTATGAAGCCCTTGTCCTTTCAAAAGAGATGAGGGAAACTCTAATTAAAGCACTTCTCGACCCATAGATTTGCTTAGCTCAATTAGCTTCAACTTCCGAGGAAGAAGCTTTGTACTTTAAGGAAATCCCTGGGGTTACCTTCTCTGACGAAGATTTACTCCTTGGAACTGCCGACCACAATCGTCCACTTTATATCACAGTAAATGTGGGTAAGTTCAAGTTTTCAAGAGTTCTAGTTGACCTGGGTGCATCGGTCAACGTGATGAATATAAAGACTCTCGCATACCTTAGAATTGATACTAGCAAGCTCTCAACTGACAAGTTAGTGCTTCGTGGGTTCAATGAGAAGGGCGAGAAGGCTTTAGGTTCAGTTACCCTTCTTCTAGAGATAGGAGAATTGAAAACTGAAGCGAAATTCCATATAATTGATTCAGCAACGTCCTTTAACGTGCTCCTAGGAAGGCCCTGGATCCATGAGTATAGGATGGTTCCTTCTACCCTACATCAATGCATCAAGTACCAACGAGATGGCATTGAGTTTAAAATTAAGGGTGATCTGCAACCATTCTCTATTCACGAGATCGGGATCTACGAGGATGCGGCGTACTACGTTCCTAAAGGGTCCACTACTTGTTCTAAAGTAGAGATCAACGTCAAGGAGGAAAAGGCAGAAAGTCAAGGTTCAAAAGCAATTCAAAGATTGAGAAAAGAAAAAGTCAAAAATCAAAAGAGACAAAACTCAAGTAGTGAAGACGACGTCGAGCGTGTGATCTTCAGGCCTCCAAACATTATACCTCAAAGAGGTGGGAGGATGGCCCAAAGAGCACGCGGTCGAGGTCGCCCTTCAATTGAAAAAAGAAATTCCCCGATCTATGTCGAACTTGGAACAAGTTCTGATGAAGATTCAAGAAAAAGGGGTGCCAGATTTGCTTTTGACTATACAAAAATCAATCCTCCCCCGAAGTTTGATCTCACTTTAGAATCGGATAGCGACCAGGAGGATACAAAATTAAATATTCAAAGTGACGAGCCTGAATTGAGTTTGTATGAAAAGCTTAATAGAACGGTTGAATCCTTAACCTTAACCCCTCTGTCTGCTGACAGGGTCTCAGGGTTAGTAATTAAGGATGCTCCGAACTTAGATGGAGAAGTAAGGACAGCCAAGAAGTTCTTCCCTGGCTCTTCCTCCTCAAGGAATGAAGATGATGTAATCCTTGAAGAGGCAAATTTCAATGAATTAATGGAATTACCTTTTGGCTATTTTCCTGCTGGTGTTAAGTCTCTTATTTCTAAAGGTTTTGCTCCGAGTCAATGGACTAAGGGTCAAGCTAGATACCACGAAAGTCTTTGGAATTCAAAATTTAATAAACATTGGACCAGTGGTATCGGTTTTAGTACTGTTAGGTCGTTTGACGATGACGAATTTTGTCTAATGATAACTAGTCGTCCTGAATTTAAAAATGTCCCTACTGAAGTCATTGATTCGTTCGATGGACTTTGTTTGGAGACTTTTGATGATTCTGACGAACTTCAGGTTCGGGATGCACCCCCCGAATTCGAAGAAGAAATTAAATCAACAGTCGATGAACTTAAAGAAATCAACCTTGGAACAGAGGATGACCCTCGCCCCACTTTCATAAGTTCTTTGTTGAGTGAGGATGAGTCTAAGGATCTAATTCAACTTCTATCCGAGTTTAAAGATTGCTTCGCCTGGACATACGACGAAATGCCGGGGTTGTCCGCTGACGTAGCAGTCCATAAACTTGGAATCCGGCATGATGCCATTCCTGTCAAGCACGCTCCACGACGTATGCGTCTGGAGATCGAACAACAAGTCGTTTCTGAAGTCAAGAAGTTGGCAGAGGCCGGATTTATTCGAGAAGAATAATATCCTTCTTGGGTAGCCAGCGTCGTGCCAGTTCGAAAGAAGAATGGTCAAATCCGAGTCTGTGTTGACTATAGAGACCTGAATAAGGCATGTCCTAAGGATGAATTTCCTTTGACAATCCCAGAACTCATGGTGGACATTGCCTCCTCGCACGTTGTTTTCTCCTTTATGGATGGCTCGTCTGGTTATAATCAAATCAAGATGGCCCCAGAAGATGAGAGAAACACTGCATTCAGAAGTCCTATAGGGATCTTTTATTATAAAGTGATGCCCTTTGGCCTCAAAAATGCTGGTGCAACCTACCAGCGGGCCATGACTCATATCTTTGATGACTTAATACATAATCAAGTCGAATGTTACATCGACGATTTAGTTGTCAAGAGCAGAGTAAAAGAGGCTCATCTTTATGATTTAAGAACTGTTTTCGAGCGGTTGCGCCGCTACGACCTCAAAATGAATCCCTTGAAGTGCGCTTTCGGCGTCACGTCAGGGAAATTCTTAGGTTTCGTAGTCAGGCACCGTGGAATCGAAATTGATCCTGCCAAAATTGAAGCTATCTTAAATATGCCGCCTCCTAAGAGTCTCACTCAACTAAGATCCCTCCAGGGCAGACTGGCATATATAAGAAGGTTCATTTCTAATCTTTCTGGAAGATGTCAACCATTCTCTGTCCTAGCTAAAAAGGACGCCAAATTCATTTGGGACAAGAAATGTCAAAATGCTTTCGAAAATATCAAACAATACCTGACAAATCCGCCAGTTTTGGCAGCCCCCATTCCGGGAAGACCTTTAATCCTTTACACCGCAGCCCTTGACGAATCTCTTGGGGCTCTTCTAGCTCAAATCAATGACGATGGGAAAGAGAATGCCCTCTACTACCTGAGTCGGAGATTACTCCCAACGGAAATCCGATACCCTGCAATTGAGAAACATTGCCTTGCCTTAGTCTTTGCAGCACAAAAACTAAGACATTATATGCTTTCTCATCAGGTCAGTCTGATTTCCAGTGTCAACCCCCTGCAATATCTTATGACCCGGCCCACGTTGTTAGGACGTCTAGCTCGTTGGTCTATGATATTGTTACAATTTGAAATCACTTTCATTCCCCTGCGTGCTGTGAAAGGGCAGGCCGTCGCCGACTTCCTTGCGGCACACCCGCTACCAGCGGAATCTCCTCTAAATGATGATTTACCTGATGAGCAAATCATGAGTTTCGAGGAATCCAATGTTCAAACCTGGGAAATGTATTTTGATGGTGCAGCGTCCTCTCAAAGGGGCAAAACACCTCAATCCACTATTCCTGGGAAAGCCGGAGTCGGTCTGGTTTTCATAACACCGGATAAGGGAATGATGCACTTTTCCTACCATTTATCAGAACCTTGTACGAACAACGAAGCTGAGTACGAAGCTTTGATAACTGGTTTGGAACTTGCAATCCTAATGGAGATTAAAGAGATTAAGATCTATGGTGACTCTCAACTGGTGATCAACCAAGTTGCAGGGACCTATAAGGTTTTGAATCCTAAACTCCTGAAATATCACCAATACACAATGCACCTACTCGAGAAAATTCCCATTGTAACCATGTATAGGATTCCTCGTGGAAGCAATTCCTCGACGGATGCCCTAGCAAAGCTTGCAAAGGAATTTGCTTGCCCAGAAGAGGACTTCATCCCTATAGAAGTTCAAGGTCGTCAAGTCCTGTCCCCTGTAGACATGGTATACCTCAACAATCAATCCTCCCAGGTCCTTTCTACATCTTCAGCAGTTGACGAAGAAAAAGATTGGAGGCAACCAATAATCAAGTATTTACAAGAAGGCAAGCTTCCCCATGACAGGTCTCTTGCCAATCAAATCAAGAAACGTGCCCTATCATATGCACTAGTCAACAATACGTTGTACCGACGATCGTTCGATCAGATGTGGCTCCGTTGTTTAGGCAAACGAGAGGCCCTGAAGATCGTTAATGAAGTCCATGCTGGACTGTGCGGTGCTCATCAATCGGGTCCTAAGATGAAAATGAAAATCAAAAGACTTGGTTATTACTGGCCTACGATGATTGACGATTGCATGAAAATTGTAAAATGTTGTCATCAATGCCAAGTTCATGGTGTGGTTTACATCAGCCGCCTAATGTGTTGCATCCTACGATAGCCTCGTGGCCCTTCGAAAGTTGGGGCACGGATATCGTCGGGCCAATTGACCCTCCTTCTTCAAGGGGTCATCGCTTCATCTTAGCAGCGACTGATTACTTTTCAAAGTGGGCAGAAGCAGTACCACTAAGAAATGTAACATCACATCATGTAATGAAATTCTTTCGTGACCATATTGTATATCGATTCGGCGTGCCTCGCAGAATCATATCCGATAATGGGTCCGCTTTCAAGTCTACAAAAATCAATAACTTTGCAAGTCGCCACGGTATTGACTGGAGATACTCAACGATCTATTACCCACGGGCTAATGGATTGGCTGAGGCCTTCAACAAAACCCTGGTACAAATCATCAAAAAGACCCTGGATGACAATAAACGTCAATGGGATGAGAGGTTGGTCGAAGCTCTGTGGGCCTACAGGACCACATATCGAACCCCGACCCAATCCACACCGTTTGCACTAGTGTATGGGTCTGAGGCCGTACTCCCTCTGGAAATTCAAATCCCTTCACTCAGAACTGCAGTCCAGAATCAGATCACAACAGAGCAGAATGCACAACTTCGACTTGAAGAACTTGAGGGTCTTGAAGAACGTCGTCTCCAAGCCCAACAGAATCTAGAACTCTATAAAGCCAGAATGATTCAAGCTCATGATAAGTTAGTGCGACCTAGAACCTTCCGAGTAGGTGACTTGGTCTTGGTTCTTCAGAGGCCTATCTTAGCCCACCGAAAGCTCGGTGGAAAGTTTGAACCAACCTGGGAAGGACCCTTCGTAGTGGAAACAGTTTGCGAAGGAGGCTCGTATCAGCTAGTGGATTGTAAAGGAAATCACCCAATGCTTCCTGTAAACGGGCGATTCCTGAAAAAATACTATGCTTGATGTAGCTCGAATTTCGAATCAATAAAATTTTCAAATTTTGAATCTGTCCAGCTTAACTTTGTTCAAGTTTTTCAAAATCCAAAATCAAAATTCAAAACTCGAAATCAAATTCAACATCAATTAAAATCAAATTTCAAATCCAAAATTTTCAAACTCAAAACCAATTCGAATCAAATTAAAAACACATCACAGTTTTAAGACCCTTCAAATTTAAATTCATCAAATCAAGTTTCAAATTCAAACATCTTTAAATTTAAGTTCAAAAATCATTCAAATTTCAAATTCCAGAATTCAAATCTCAAACTCCAGAATTCAAATCCGATCCTCTATACAGAGCAAGTTCCCTCTGTATATGATCATTCCAGACTCGATCCTCTATGTGAAGCAAGTTTCCTTCACATATGATCATTCCAGACTTGATCCTCTATGTGAAGCAAGTTTCCTTCACATATGATCAATCCAGACTTGATCCTCTATATAGAGCAAGTTTCCTCTATATACGATCATTCCTGACCCGATCCTCTATACAGAGCAAGTTTCCTCTGTATATGATCATTCCAGACTTGATCCTCTATATAGAGCAAGTTTCCTCTATATACGATCATTCCTGACCCGATCCTCTATACAGAGCAAGTTTCCTCTGTATATGATCAATCCAGACTTGATCCTCTATATAGAGCAAGTTTCCTCTATATACGATCATTCCTGACCCGATCCTCTATACAGAGCAAGTTTCCTCTGTATATGATCATTCCAAACTCGATCCTCTGTATAGAGCAAGTTTCCTCTATACACGATCATTCCTGACCCGATCCTCTATACAGAGCACGTTTCCTCTGTATATGATCATTCCAGACTCGATTTTGTGTGAAGCAATGCTTCCTTCTCACAAGATCTTCCAGTTTTCTTTTCCTTAAGGACAGATGTGAGTCATCATGCTTTCTATCCTTAGGATTAGATCATCTAGTGGTGGAGCACGCCCTCTGTGGCACCATCCTAGGTTCAAAACCAAAATTCGACCTTCTACGGGAAGCAATACTTTCTTCCCTCAGGGTCCTCTAGTCTTCTCTTCCTTAAGGACAGATGTGAGTCATCGTGCTTTCTTCCCTTAGGACTAGATCTACTAGTGGTAGAGTACGCCCCTCGTGGCACTACCCTAGTATTGAATTTCAATTTGATCCTCTGTAGTTAGGAATTCTTCACTTCTATATGATCATCCAGATTTTCTTTTCCTGTAAGGATAGGATTCTTTCCCTTCCTTAGGATTAGATCTGCTAGTGGTAGAGTACGCTGTTTCCAGCACTACTCTAGTATCCTTTCAAATCTAGTTTTCTAAGGTTAGGATTTTCCTTTCCCTTAGAATCAAATCTAGACTCGATCCTCTGTAGTTAGGGATTCATCCTTTCTATATGATCATCCAGACTTTCTTTTCCTTTAGGGTAGGACTTCCCTTCCTTTAGGATTAGATCTACTAGTGGTAGAGTACGCTGCTTCAGCACTACCCTAGTATCATTTCAAATTTAATTATCTAAGGTTAGGATCTCCCTTTCCCTTAGAATCAAATCTAGACTCGATCCTCTGTAGTTAGGAATTCTTCCTTTCTATACGATCATCCCTTCTCCTTTAGGGATAGATTCTTCATTTCCCTTAGGACCAGATCTACTAGTGGTAGAGTACGCTATCCCCAGCACTACCCTAGTATCTTTTCAAATTCAAACTTCTAGGGGTAGGATCTCTTTCCCTTAGATTCATTTCAAATTCAACCTTCTAGGGTTAGGTTTTCCTTTCCCTCAGAATCAAATCTGAGTTAGGAGTTCTTCCTTCCTATAGAGTCACCCAGACTTCTTTCCCTTTTAGGGATAGATTTCACCTTTCCCTTAGGACCAGATCTACTAGTGGTAGAGTACGCTATCCCCAGCACTACCCTAGTATCTTTTCAAATTCAAACTTCTAGGGGTAGGATCTCTTTCCCTTAGATTCATTTCAAATTCAACCTTCTAGGGTTAGGTTTTCCTTTCCCTCAGAATCAAATCTGAATTCAATCCTTTATAGTTAGGAGTTCTTCCTTCCTATAGAGTCACCCAGACTTCTTTCCCTTTTAGGGATAGATTTCACCTTTCCCTTAGGACCAGGCCCACTAGTGGTAGAGTATGCTTTTCCTAGCACTACCCTAGTATATATTCAAACTCTAATTCCCCAGGGACAGATTTCTCATTCCCTTAGGATCAAAACTCTAGACTTGACCATTCTATTCGGTCAACACCAATATGTGCAATAGAACTACATTCTATTACACATATTGGGGGTCCATTTGTTGACCTCATTTTTGTATGAGCTCAGTAGGACTAATCCAGACCTTAGGATCTTTCCAATCCTTAGGATCAATCTTAACTCCAGGATCAATCTGATCGTAGATCAATCTAGACTTTAAGATCAATCCAAATTCAAATTAATCCTGACCCCAGATCAATACAAATTAGGATAAATCTAGATTCTAAGATTCTCCTAGACATCAGACCCTAGGATCTATTCTAAACCCTAGGATCAATTCAGGTTCTAGATCAACCTACCCTTCAGATTACTCTAGATCTTGACATTCTCCTAGATCTACAGCTTAAGACTTCCCCAGACCCTAGGATTCTCTTAGACTCCAGGTTCTTAGATCTACTTAGATTCTAGGATCAGCATAGATCTTAGATCAATCTAGATCTAGGATTAATCCAAACCTTCATTCAATTCAAGCATCAATCAATCCAGACTTTAATCCATATCCTTAATTCAAACCTTGATCAAAATCCAGCTTAAAACCAGATTTCTAAACTCAAATCCAAGGCCAAAGGGTTAAGTCCTGAAAGCCTTTTCCAGCAAATCTTTGAACATTTCAAAACCCTATCAAATGACCTCTGATTCAAGATCCGTCAGTTCCACCCTGATGTGACATGTCTCTAGAGGTAACCCTCCAAATTTGAGCTCATTCTGAGATCTCTAACCCCAGAAACTGAATTGAAATCCAAAGGCTGTAAAACCTTCAAATATTTACAGTCTATGCCACTGGACCTGCCATCCAGTGGATCCTGATCTTTGAGCTTTCTCTAAAGCCCCAAATCACTTCCAGACCCTTGATTATAACCCATTGAACAATAAACTGCATTTTGTTGGACTCAATTTGACCCCCAGTTGACCAGGGGTCAAAATGACCAAAATACCCCTATGGGGTGTAACTGGTCACTTGAACCAAATGAGCTCCAAATCAAATGCAACCACCTCCAGCAAGTTTCAAATGTCAAACCAAACCTGTTGAACCCACTTCCAGCCCCTAGGTCAACCTGGTTGACCAAGTCAACCTAGTTTGACCAAACAGGCCTTTATGGGTCAAAACAGGTCATTTTGACCAAATGACCTCCTCTGACCTTGGGACCACCTCCATTGGTCTCCAAATGTCATTTCAAATCTGTTGAGCCTACTTCCAGGTCCTGGACCCACCTGGTTGACCAAGTCAACCAGGGTTGACCTAAAAGGCCCATTAAGGGCCCAAATAGGTCATTTTGACCAAATAACTTCCCTAAACCTTGAGATCACCAACAATAGATTCAGAATATTATTTTGAATTTATTGAGCCCACTCCCAGACCCTAGGTCAACCAAGTTGACCAAGTCAACCTAGCTTGACCACTTTAACCCTTAAGCCTTTACACATTAAATCAAACCCTTAATCAATTCCAAATTTGTTCAAATTAATCTAATCACCTTCCTTAGGGATTTAGGTTCGATTGAACACTTAATCCAATCAATAGTCGACTAAGTCAACTAAGACTATGGTTGGTCAAATTTGGCACATATGACTCATTTCAATGCTCTTAACTAACTCAACCTATTTTAAATCTCAAACCAACTTCAAATCATAACCTTAATATGACTTAATTCTTGGCCAACTTAGTTCAAGTCAATTTGACCAAGTCAACATGTTGAGACTTGGTCAAATTAGCTCAAACACTTCTAATATATTCAAACTCCAATTTCAAACTCTCAAATCCCCTTTGAATCAACCCAACCAGTTTATTAGGTCTCCTTGGCTATCACCTCACCACCCCTTGACTGTTGACTGGTCAAACCAGCCAACAAAAGGTCAAAACATCTTTAAATGGTCAAATTACATGTTCAAACCCATGTTAAGCCTAATCCACTCCAGCTCAAATTACTCCAGCATCTTTAGGGTGCTCTATAACATTCCTAAAGCCTCTCCCAGCCTTTGGATCAAGATCAGGCAGCCCTCATTCATTCCACATGGCCACAAAGGGACAAAATGACCTTTCCATGTCATTGTCCTCTATGTCCTTTGATTCCTTCTGCTCCCAACAACCTCCTGGACACTTGGTGGCCATCTAGAGTCCATCCAAAGTCATCCAAACCGTCCATTCGATTTGAGGGAGATTGAATAGGGCAATACCCTACTTTGAGCCGTCACTCTTGATATCCTATTCTCTCACTATCCAAGCTCCTCCAGACTTGGCCTCCAGTCCTCCTGAGCTCTAGACTTCTCTACTTTCGATCCCCAACTAAGCTCCACCGTTAAAACCTCGCCGGCGACGAATCTTCCGGCGAACCTAGCTCGAATCCGTCCAAACAATCATCCCACTCGATCCGGACGTCGTGAGCTCGAGGTGTCTACATCAAAAACTTGTGTGGACAATCTACAAGTTCAGAGAATCCAAAAAATCCAAAATCGAACGGTTAGATCTCTCAAATTCTTCAACCCTAGTTTAGAACACACTAGTTTAAATAGCATTATTTATCGTGCATATTAAGCTACAAAAACACACCCACATAATTTCTGTTCATGGGCTTAATCTAGGTTTAAAATTTTACTTAAATCCATTCGGTATTTAACGAGAACGAGCCAGTTTTCTATCTTAGGGCTCGGGCTACGCAGTGTTACAGCTGCATTAAATCGTGACCGTTGATCCTATGATCAACGGTTACGATTTAGCCTTCCCGCGGTTAGCTCAAACCGCGGAGCTGATCCCGTGTTCGAGAAGTTGGTCCGGCTCCATCTCAGCCGTCGGTTCGATCCCGCTCTAGATCAGACGGCACGGACTAGCTGCTGACTGGATTAAGTCAAAAGCGCGTGGGCCCGTCGCCGCCCAATGATTGGCATTAAATGCCCGCCGCCGCGCGGTTTTGGCCAGCCAGTCACTGAGCGCCACGTAGCCTCCCGCCGCCAGTTTATTAGTGTTTTAAGATTTAATTAATTTTAAATCTATTTTAAACCTTAAAAACTTCAAAAAAAATATTAAAAATTCATTTTAATTCCAAATATTTCATATAATATGTCAAAATGCTCAGAAAATTAAACCCTTTAATTTAAAATTAATATTAATTTAAAATATTTTATATATTTTAAATTATTTAAAATATTAAATATCTAAGATTTTAAACTAATATTTAATTGAAAATATTTGGAATATTTTTCAAAAGTTAAAAAAAATACATTTTAAATTTTTTTAATAAATTATTAAACATATTTTAATATTTCAGAAGTTAAAAGAATTTTTAATTTAATTCATTTTAATTAATTTGAATTATCATAATTATATTTTAAGATATAATTAAATATTATATTGAATATTTTCAAAATTAATTTTTTTTTATATATACATAAATTTTGGAAAATCAGAAGATCTCTCAAGATATTTTAAATTATTTTGATGATATTTTTATTTATTTAATTTAATTTTAAAATTCATATATTTATATATAGATATATGTGTATTTATATATTTTAAAGTATATTTTAAAATTACATTTTCTTAAATCTTTAATTGTTGAGAGATCTTATGAAATTTAAAACATAGGTTAAGCTATTTGAGTAGCATTAATGTGGAGTGGTGATTATTCAATGAGTAATTAATTAAGTTAATTACTCATTAAATAATCTTTTAATTAACTAAGTCATTTTGATCTTTGCATGCTTAAGGTGCACACACACACCTAAGGCTCTCCTAGATTTAGGTGTTGAATATGTTTATGTATTCATGCATGTTTATATTCATATGTTAGTCAAGGGTTAGTGACTTTGATTTGAATCCAATTAACTTAGTGACATTAAGGACAATAATTAAGGACCTAAGGTTAGAGAACTTAGAAAAATTCCAATAATTAGGATACATCTCCAATTGACTTGAAACTTTGAACACTTAAATATATTGACATTCTCAGCCTTAAGAAAAATTTTCACTGACTTTTGAGATCATTAAGCCCCTCAATTAACCTAATCAAATTCAAACCTTAATTAAACCATTTAAGCTTCCAGAAAATATAATAAATTAAGTTTAAATCCAAAAATTACACATAATACCTCAAACTGACCAGAATTAAACCCTTAATCAATGAAAAACAAAAGCCCCTTGACTGGACTTCAAAATTAAGTTTAATTTAAGTTTAATTGAAATTCAATATTTAATTAATTTAATTAATTAAAAATAATTAAAAATTCGAGAAAATTTCCAAACACTTGGAAATCACTCCTTAAGTCATTCCTGGCCTTTGGAGTTGATTTCAAGAAGTTTGGAGGTCATTTGGATTCAAATCATAAAAAGGGTCTCTAATTAAACAATTTAAATAATTCAATAAATAGTTAAAACTTCAAAAATTCATAACTAATTCAAATGAACTCCAAATTGAGCGAACTCAAAGGCATACAACTCATCTTAAGGTCTAATATTTATTAAAAATGTAAAGTTTCCCGAAATCAAACAAATTTGAAAAAGTCAACTTCTGGTCAAACTTAGTTCAAAATCAAGTCAAAACTTCAAACCTTCATAATAAAATGTAGAAAAATCCAATTTCAGTGTACTTACTGTCTAACTGATCGTATTAAGGTCTAGTATTTTAATAAAATATTAACTTTCCAGAAAACACTTTAAATCAAAAAGTCAAATTTTGACCCTTTAATTAAATGATTAAAATAATCCAAAAAATATCAAAATTCAATAAATCATTCAAAATTCCAGAAAACATTAATTTGAACTTAAAACCAGCAACCAACCAATCTTAATTAAAAATTAATCAACCTTTGAACCTTAATCAAACTCAAATCATTTAATTATATCGGGTACCACTCGGTAACCCAGGCCTACGAGGCTATTAAATTAGCCCCAAGGAAGGTGAAATAAACTTCACGGCCTCGGTGTGAAACAAATGTGATATCCAACAAACAATTAAAATCAAATTTAAAAATCAATTTCAAGTCACTAATATTTAAATTCAAATTAAATCTTCCCTTAAGCCTTCAACCAACCAGAACTTTAAACAACTTCAATCAAGTACCCTATTTAGGACATATCAAAGCCACACAGCCTACCTCACACACTTTAGATGGTTTGCTAGGACAACCAACTCTAGTTTTAGGCTAGGCCGGTGTTTACTTTTTTGCTGTGTGCCGAATTTTCGAGCTTTCACTGCATGTTGTTTGCTAGACATAGAATTGCTGTGATTGTTTATTTATTTACTGCACTCTGTGATATGATTGATTATGTGATTAGATCTACCCCTAGGCTAAGAACGATTTGTACTAATTCAATCTTATGCAGGTGGCCATGCTCATACAGGGCATAAATTAAAGGGGGCAAAAATTATAAATATTGAATTGCACAGGTGCTCCAGAATGCTTAAGTCCCCCTTTAAATCAAAAAGAGCATGGCCAAGCGTGGCTGTGATTGAGTATTTTAAATTTCAATATATTAACTGCTTGGGATGTCAAATATAAACTGCTGATTATTAGGATAACCCTACAGGTTGTTGAGTCTAGATTTTTAATTTCAATTTGATGTAATTTGATTTAAATTGAGTTGTAATGTTTAAAGTGATTTGAGATTGAGATACTTAAACATCCAATTTGGAATCCAAAGAGGAAGGAACATCCCTTAGGGGAGAGTTCCTATCCATTTGGAGATCCAAATTAGGATGAAGTTCAAGTATCCAAAGAGAAAAGATAACACCCCTATTCAGGGGGAGTTTCTTTTCATTTGGATATCCAGACCCGACGATCCAAGGAGTTCTAAGGAGACAAAGAAGTGAAGAACGAGAAGAATCTCAAATCTCAAAGTCACTTGAGTCTTAGGATTAGAATCCGGGTTGTAGTCAGTGGTACCCGGCCACTTTACTTTCCTGCAGACCCTGGGTTGTATTATTAAGGGCACTTGCCTATGGACTTTCAACTTGAGCATTTATTTAATTAATTTAATTATTTAGTTGATTTGATTTATGTGTTGATTGCGATTAAGGACCCGCATGCTTTTAGTAGTTTATTTGGCGCTATTGCATGTCGATTTTGATTTAGCCTGGAACCCGATCGGAGGCTCGTGAGGGTACGGTCATTAACTTTTTCTATTTAAACAAAATTAAAATTTTTAAGCTCAGATAGAAACTCTAACGCTCTTAAGAAGTAAGCCCGGACTCGCCGGGAGTTTTTCATGCATACATATTGACTTTTCTCATCCGTGTTAGGCACCTCCCCGCCTGCGGGTTCTGGCAGACCACCTGACCTATTAGGGTGCAGTTCTGTCCAAGGGGATGTTGTGCAATCTTTAGGATAAAACCTATTTTTAAGCCTGTTTTAAAACTGCTTCATTTTGATTTAAGCATTTCATCGAGTCAACTAGCATGCATTGCATTAGATACAAATTAAAAATCGAGTCTAAATCTTAATTGCATTTTATTTAGACATTTAACCCAACATATATTAAGGGGTCAATTAGGATTTGCTCTAGATGTCGACCCCAATTCTTTAAACCAATTTTAATCAATGTCCTTAACCACTCTATATTTAAAGACTTTGACTCATGGTTTTAAAAGCGTTTAGATGGTTTAGCTGGCTCCCCAATCCAGGCCGGGGTAAGTCCAGATTGCATTGCATTAGCTAGGATCCGGGTCACTGATTCTCAGTACCCATTTTAGACTTAAGTTCTAAGGCATGTCTTCAATCTTAAGACCTCAATTTTCTGGGAATCTAATTCCCACCTTCTAATAAAATTGATCACTCAAACATTAAAATCTATTTCAATCAAATTCAAGCCCAACACTTAGGATAGTTTGAGGTGTTTCTGAAGCAATTCAGAATCTCAAAACACCTCCTACTCTTCTTCCTTTGACTCCAGAAATAACTGCTCAAATTTGATCCAATCCCTATTGAATTTCCAACCCTTAACCTCCTTTGATATCAATCTTTGAAAATCTTAAATGAAATTCGTATCGCTATTTTAATCGAGAGTATTCGTAAGAAATTTTCTGGTTTCCTACGATATAATTAACTACGAGGGCTTGCGCTCGTAGGAGATTTAGAAACCCAGACCAGATTTCAAAATCAAGTTTTTAAAACCTTCAATTGATTATCTTTGGGAAATTCAAACTTTACGATCATTATCATCATATTTGAACTATCGATAGTAATTGATATCTTCTTTCTCTGGATAAATATATCAATTACAATCATAACTTTAAATATGAAATTAATGATCTCTTATCTCAATTATTGTAGTCAAACAATGGATTAAACATTATTTTGATCCTTCGGGATCATATATTGTTTCTCCTTGAGTTTGATTATAATAATCAGATAAATTCAAAGATTTATAATCTGAACCTATTAGGGAACGATATGTTCACCTTTCGAGGTGATATATCATTCATAATAAGTGTTAGATTATAAAATTAAAATTCTAGAAATTAAATATTTCCCAAAGAAAATTAAAACACCTTTTTCAAAACAATATTTTTTCAATCAAACAACTTCTTGGAAACCTTTGAAACTCATTAAAATTTGTTAATAATCATCATTGCATTGATTTAAACCCATTTGGGGCCATGTTTGACCTAGGTTAACCTAATTTGATCAAATGGACACTAATACCCTAAAACCCCTTCATATGCATAAAGCATATTATAAACTTCAATCCATGCCATAGGTTTGATCCCTAGGGATCCTACAATCTTCCTTGATTATGTTCAAACCCAAATGGACTCTTAATTAAGTTTAGTTGACCATGATTGGTCACTTTGACCATAAAGGACCCAATTGACCTAAACCCTTAAATCATGCATATGTGTTAAATCAAACCATACTAAAGCTTCCTTTTCAAACATCAACACATACATGCCTAAATGCAAATGGACCCTTCATTGACCATGGTTAACCAAACCCAAATTAAACCTAAAGTGACCTAAAACCCTCATACATGCAATTCATTACATGGAGACTATGGAATTGACATACAATCACTTCCAATATGTTTTAAATGTAAATTTGAACTCATTAGATTCAACCCCAAGGCTT